>CP025644.1:14469102-14514648 GCA_003576665.1 Ipomoea trifida | reverse complement strand
CATCCAGTGCATTTCCGTTAGGACTTGCACGATTTGGACGGACGGTCAGGGAGATATATTTCAAATTGGCTGGACAAACATATGGAGTATGTGCAAGCCTACGTTGATGCACCAAACCGTGTGGTCCAAATGCAAGTGCCCCAGGGTCAACATAGTGTAAGCTATGCCTACCTGAGGTGGTACCACCAGTGTGGGCGCCGCATCATTGGTAATCCTGCACATTCTGTACGTGGTTAGTATGTGCTGTTTTTAAATATTCATGCGTTTAAGATTATTATGTTACGATTTTGATGTGTTATATATTTTTTGTGGCGTAGATATATAGGGTGCGGAACCTGGGTCTTACCGGGAGGCGCTCAATTGAAGAAGGTGAAACTAATCCAACCGTTGTGAACATGACCGGACAGGCTGACAGCTTGATGCAATCGACCCCGTACGCATATTTAGACTATGTCACTGATGAAATGCTTGCCAATGCACCTGACCCAGATGAACCGATTCAAGGTCTGCGTCGCAATAGGGAGCAGCGGCGGGGGCGTGCGGGACAAGGCGGTAGGCGTGGGCGTGGCCGTGTTATGCATCAAGGCGTCCAGGCTGAGGGAAATGCATGGGCCGGTCAAGCTAATGAAGAGAAAGATGATGAGGATGAGGGTATGGATGACTGTGGTAGGAGGGACAATCTGTTGCCCGTTACGATGAATTCCTCTTTTGACGAGGATGAGTCGGGCCCTTCTACTGGTTCGTATGGTACCCATACTACTAGTAGTTCATATGGTGCCCCACCTACTACCCAGTTTGGGGAGTACTCATCATATGGGGTTGTTTCATTCGCTCCATCTTCATTTCAATATCAAAATTATACGACCCCAGCGAGTGCAGTGTACGACCCCACCCAACCTGGGTCATCCTATCAACAACCCCAACCTCACATGCATAATTATGAACCTCGTCCTACATACAACAATATGCCTTCAAGCCACCCGATACAGGACTTTCATAGGGGAGTGTCATCCGATCAAGGTGGTAGGTAATTGCAATTACCGACAATGGATGAGTTTCTCCCTCAGCCGGTCCAACAACAACGACGACGGCAATCAACGAGGCGCGGCCGCCCGACATTATGTGGAACTGGTTCGCGACATCACCACCCCGGGTACAAACATATATGCAGTTTCCCTAATTTATATTGCCATTCAATTTATTGTTTTTAACAAGACTTCATTAACTTAACTTGCAAGGAACACCACAAAATTTTTAGACGACACCGGTGCTTTATTTTATTTTACAAATATATATTAAATATGTTGAATTGTAGTAATTTAAAACCGAAATTTATCGTACAAGTTTTAGCGTTACTATCTTATCTTTAACTCACAATAATAATTATTGCACAAGTATGACAAAATAATAATTTTATTACCATCAATCCAAATAATTAAAAAAATCATACAACTAACCAATTAACCATCTAATCATTAATTAATCATTAATAACTAATCATTCTAATAACTAACTAATCATTACATTTTTACTAATCATATAAAGCTACATAATCATTACACTAATCATTATCTTTTTAACTAATGATTTAAAGTAATGATTACCGGAGTAAAAAATATTAAAAGCTACCACTCCTCACCATGAGGAGTGTTAGCTTTTTCCTACAACTCTGCTTGTTTTGACCGGTTTTTTTTTTCACAACATTTTGGAATCCATTTTAAAAACCCGTGTCTGGCGGGTTAATGATTCTACCTACGCTGCCTGACAACAGTGTGGCATTTCTACTGTGAATTCCGATTCGGAAATCCTAAAACCTCTTAAAGAAGAGCAGGTGCTCGGTGCGTAGTTGCGTACAGCAAACCGTGAACTTTTTGGGTCTGTTTACTAACAGAAAACTGTTTTCTATTTTCTGTTTTCTAATTTTTCAGTTTTCATTCTCTGTTTTTCATTCTCTGTTTTCTGTTTAGAAAACTTGTTTACTAACACTTATTTTTTCAAACTTATTTTTTTAGATTAACGTTATAAAATTACCAATAAGTTTAATTTCGAGTAATTTTTAGACCTTATATTTAAAATATTTTAAAATATATTTGATTTAAATAGAATAGATATAATTTTTAATTTAAGTCAAATATGTAAAAATTTTACATTTGATAGCCGAACCAAATTTATATATGTATATAACATAAATAAAAGTATATCTGAACCAATAACCTATTAAGTTCACATAAAATTTAATTTAGATAATATTAATATTTTTGAACTAATATTTAAATATGTTTGGATATATTCATTTGAATGACTTGTATATAATATATAATTTTTATTTTGAATTCTAATATTATATATGTGAAATTTCGATATCCGATATATGGACCAAACTTGTATCCGATATAACATAATTAAAAATATCCGAACCAATAATCAATTGATTTCAATCAAAATATAAAACATGGTATATATTTCAATTTTTTATGTGAATGATGTATAATTTTAAGCATAAGCAAATAAGTTATGTTTAAATAAGTAATGCAAGTAGAAAAGATAGAACACGATGATAAGTAAAAGAAGATGATAATGAATATAATCATAGTAATGAATAGAGTTAATACCTCCAATGGTCCTCTGTGTATTAGCGATTTACCAGCTGTGGTCCCTCGACTTTTAAACGACCACGCGTCGTCCTCCATGTTTTTTAAAATAACTACCCGTGGTCCTCCGTTAGATTTGCTGTGAAATGGACGTTAAATGGGAGGGCAAACCTGTCATTTCACATATATTACCTAAGCTTATCTTCTCCGATCCCGATTAGCTTCTCCGATCAGTCTCTGGCCAAAGCCACAACTGACGATGACGATGAAAACCCCAGTTTCCTCGAATCTAACAACGACACTAGCATAGCTAAGTACACTCACTAATCGGATCCTCACCACTTCGAAAGGGACGATGAACCTGAGGACGACAATGAAGACTTCTTGAATTACGACGATTTTGAGGTTCTGCAGAGATTCGATTGTGAGGAGAAAGTGGACGACGGCCCCAAGGTTGATGATAAGGACGTCGTTGTCTTGACAGATAGAAACTTCAGCGACTTTGTGGACAGTAACAAGTTTGTGATGGTGGAGTTCTATGCACCCTGGTGCGGACACTTTAATGCTCTTGCGCTTGAGTATGATGCCGCTCCGACTGAACTGAAAACAGAGAATGATCTTGCCGAGAACTATGAGGTCCAGGATTTTCTTACTATTTTCTTCTTTGTCGACAGTGAGCATAAACCTTATAATGGCCAAAGAACTTTACTACTTATTGAAGATCTGAAATGCCATTTGTAACAGCTCATGCGTGCAAAAATGAAATGCCATTTGTAACAGCTCATGCATGCATGCGTATGTAATAGGGATGAAATATCAAACTCAACAGGATTACAACCTCTAGTAACTGCTTAATGAATCTTTTATGTATATCTATCGCATATTTCTCAATGTCCAAGTCTTTCTCAATTAACCTACGAACTCTTTCCAACGTGAAGGAGCTACATCCAACAACAAAAATAAAAAAAATAAAAAGTCAGCAGTAAAAACATAAGTACTGAGATGTTTACATTAAGGTGCTGATACAAGTACTAAAAAACAAGTTACTAGCAAAGGATTAGAGATAAAAATTAGCAGCCAAAATAATCAGCAACTGAGAAGAAAAGACAATGCAGAAACACTAATATTCTGGCATAAATCAAGTTCTCAAGTTTGGAAGAGGATGGTGGAAATTTCAGAGATTGCAGAGGACTGCCTGCTTACTACTAAAGACAACATCATTTGGAAATATCCACATCTGGGGAATTCACATTAAGCTCAGCGTATGACCTTCACCGCCCAAAAGTAGGAACTACAATGTCTTCAAAATGCATTTGGGCAAAACCTCTCCAGACTGTCTATTTTTATCTGGAAACTACTTCGCAGGTTTTTGCCTTTTCCAGACTGTCTAGAGCGCTTTGGTATACATCTTCCGTCAGTCTGTCCATTCTGCCGGAACGCAGAGGCATCCCTAGTGCATTGCTTGTTTGGATGTAACAGGGTAACATTGATATGGTCTCACTTTGCTGCAATTTTTGACGTAAACTGCTATAATGCCTCTTCAATTCGGGCTTCCTGCCACTTGTGGTGGTTCACAGCATCATCTGCGCCTACAATTGATACAATTATTTCTTTAATGCCTCAAATCATTCTTTGGCAACTTTGGTGCTCGTATAACGCTACATTTACGAAGGAACTGCTTTCTCACATTGTTCTCTGATTAAAAGGGTGAAACGTGGGCTTCTAATGATCTCTGTAGCATTGTCGTTGCGTTCAAACTCATCTTCTGACTTGTTGCTCATTCGGGAAGGTTTTGCGGCTTCCTACGCTCCCCCAAAGCGTCGAGTTACGGCCTGGATCAAGTGGTTAAAACCTCCTTGGGGTCGCCTTAAGCCATCTCTGTCTTCATTGCCCTACTCTCTCTCTCTCTCTCTCGGCAATTCCTATTACCTTGGACACTAAACCATCGCCAACCGGCGATCATGAGGGAAAGAGCAGCGAAAGTGGATCATGAGGTGGACGTGGATCTGGTGTCTATTTTTGATTGGTTTTTGAGTTAATATAGATGAAATGACAGTTTTGCCCTCACACTTAACATCCATTTGACAGCAAAATCTAACGGAGGACCACGGGTGGTTATTTTAAAAAACATGAAGGACGACTCGTGGTCGTTTAAAAGTCGAGGGACCACAGCTGGTAAATCGCTAATACTCAGAGGATCATTGGAGGTATTAACTCTAATGAATAAATACGTAAATAGATAATGGTGAGAATGTGGTTATAGGGACATATAGTCTAATAGATGATAGCTGATTCTGTTTTCCATTTAGAAAACAGCTTTTAATAGTGAACTGGAAAATTATTTCCTGTTTTCAAAATGAAAAATTGTGTTAGTAAACGTGTTTTCTGTTTTCTGTTTTCCAGTTTTCTAAATTTCCAGAAAACTTGAGAAAATTTTCAGTTAGTAAACGTTCTTCATCGGCGGCGTGCTAAGTTGCTACATTCTAGTAGCCACTAGCCACCCCCAATCCCGACTCGACGGGTGGATGTCTGGATATCCACCATTCTTTTTATTTTATTAAATAATTTTAAAAAAATTTATAATATTTTTTTATGTACTTCGTATTAGTTTTTTCATTTTATGCCAAACTATACTCCTCAGTCCTCACATTATTGTCAGAGCATAGTTTTAGTATAATTGGTCAAATCAACTATAATACCTTCACTGGGTAATTAATAATATTTAAACTATTTAATATAATCATTTTTTTATTATATTTATTATGTCCGTGGAACATACAATAAAATTCTTTAAGACTTCATACCACAAATGATTCTCTAGGCTAGTATTCATTTTAGTCTTAGAACTTTCAACTCAATCAAATTCTATACCTTAATTTTTAAATTTTAACCAAAAATGATCATCCATTAAAAAATCTACCAAATGGGCTTCAAATGCTAGGGCATTCTTGGCAATCAATAACATACGACACAAATGTGGCTAGAATATTCAACTATTAATACATTTTGTATATAACGGCACCAAGAATGTTCTCATTGCTCATTTATAAATAGTTAGTGGCGGGGGAAATCATTCATGCTCATTTATAATAACTTCAACTTCTTTTAGTGCATGAAGGCAATGATTTTATTATGGTGATTACATACCTATTTGTTATTGCTAATTTGGCCAGGAGTTGAGTCCGCAAACACCATGGACTAATGAAAATCCTGAAAGACGATTTTTGAAATGTGTAGAGAGTAATGTCAGTATTTTCTTCTTTTTTTTAAAAGATATTTAAGAAGATTAATCGGAATGAAGAAAAAATGATAAGCTTAAAGCACTGCTAAGAAATGTTACACAAATGGGAAGACCCACAAATTATCTTCACAAATGAGCGATTATTTATGGTGTATTTATGGTGATGATTAGCATTATTGTCTATTGTTTGAAAGTGAAATATGATTCAACGAGTAGTAATCTATACACACTTTTATCTAGTTAAAAAGTATGGCTTTGTAATGCACTTTTATAACATTAACTAACTTTGCAATGCAATGCTATGTTTTTTATTTTTGTTAGTGTTTAAATGCATTGAAATTTTTTTTTATTGTAATGCATTTTTGTTAATTTTTAGACGCAATTTTATAACATTAATAAGAAACCCAATTACTTCATGGCCACATTGGAAGTAACAAATAAGGATTTTCATTAGTCAATGATGTTTAAAGACTGAACTCATTGTCATATTGATAGTAAGGAACATCGATATAGAATTTGAAACATGTCCATAATAAGCTAAAGGCACTAGAATCCAAAACTGAAAATTTGGGAGACTAGAGAAATGGAGCATAAAATAGAAATTGAAAAATGTAGTTATGAAGAGAAAGAGATTACACACAGATCACTCCTTACTTCCCTTATCTTCTTCTTCGACTTGCTTTGCTCGGAGTACTGATGGAGGGGAAGCAATTCTTCAATTCAAGCTCACGATTTTTACGTATTTAGAACACAATTTGGGCTTTTAAGGCTTTTTTAGTTTTTTTTTTTTTTTTGGGGGGTGGGGGGGGTGGGGGTTATTTTCAAACAAAATAAAATTTTACTGGATGCCATGTTAAAAAAAATATTTTGCCAACCACGTCAACTTAACAAGACAGCATGTCATCAAACCTAATGCTGAAAAAAAAGGTAAATGCAGGAACTTTAGGAAGTTTGTGTATCAAATTGGATCTTATTTTAGACCCATGGGTTGATTGAGGCAAATTATTGTGTGGACCATGGTCCATGGTCCACATAGTGCTGTGTGGACCATAACAAAAAGTACATTTTTAATATACTAAATGTACATTATTTTTATACTGAATGTACATTATTTGATAGTATGGTTCACATAACTCTGTTGACCATGATCCACACAATAATGATTGGTTAATTGAACACTTGTGAATAATAGATGGGCTTATTTGACCTTCTGCCTAATATACTCCGTATTATGTTTTTGGATGGATCAGGACAAAAAAGTAACACCAACTCGAATAAGGCAACCTGCATTTAACACGACTATTTACCTATTTCCATCATTTCATATCAATATCCACACCACATACAAAATTCATATCTCGGGTCAAACAGAATTTTTCGATAGGTCAGGTTATGCTCACTTCTAATTGACGACATTGGAACTTGAAAATATTTTACTTTGTGCATACACAATTTTGTTTTTCAAATGATAATTCTATTTGTACTACCCAAAATTCTATTTACACCACCATTTAATAGGTTTGATAGCTTTATAGGTAGTGTAAATAGAATTTGTTATTTGCACCACCTTCATTAAAGTTGATCAAACATTATGTTTTCTATTTAAAATATTTATTATATATTATTTATTTATATTTTTAATTGTGATAGTATAATAATTTTGTCTATAATATTTTGTAATTAAATATTTAAAATATTTATTTTTATTATTATTTCAAATTGTGATAGTATAATAATTTTGTGTATAATAATTTTTAATTATTTTCTGTAGCATCTAACATTTAATAAATTGTCATGATATTTTTTTATAACTCAAATTTTTTGTATGCATTATTTTACCTTATTATAATAATATAATAAATTAATTTTGAATCACTAAAAACGGTAAAAACACATTAACATCACAATAAAATATAAAAAGAAAAATTTCATTCCATTTCAATCCAATATAACATTCTCATGAGTACAACTAGAGCATACATACTTATTGTAAGTATTGATCCGATTCACATATGGAGTAATCCATGCATCTGCACAATCATATTTAAAATAAGTCCATTGTGGAGCAATAATAGGCATTGGGTACTCTCCTGTCAATGTTACCTTAATATAATGATTATTATTAACGTATGGAATTAGAATTTTCAAAAAAAAAAGGTATTGAAATTAAAAATATTATTTTAATTAAATAAATTAAATAACTATTTAAAAATTAAAAAATATATATATAAAAGAAAAAAAAAACAGAGCAACCCCTCTGGCGAGGGGTTGCTCTGTTTTGCTTTTTGTTATATATATATATATATATATATATATATATATATATATATATATTTGTTTTTAAAATTTTAAATTGTTATTCAATTTAATTTAGTTTAAATAATATTGAGAAAATATCATTTTTAGTCCTTTAACTATAATACATGTATCAATTTTGGTCCTTGACTATGAAAAATTTCAAATTAAGTCCATCACTATTCAATTTGTATCACTTTTGGTCCTTGACTATTAACATTTTCAAATTAGGTGCATGACTATTCATTTTGTATCACATTTGGTCCTGCCGTTAAATTTTTCGGCCAAATTTCCGGCAAAGTCATCGGGGGTGACTGGCGCTTTCTATTTTTTTATTATTATTTTTTATTTTTATGTTTTTTTTTTATTTAAAAGTTACAGAGTATTAAAATAAGTTTTAAAATAAAAATTAAATAAATTAGTCGGTCACTGGTGACTTCGCCAAAAATTTGGTCGGAAAATTTAACGGCAGGACCAAATGTGATACAAAATGAATAGTCATGCACCTAATTTGGAAATGTTAATAGTCAAGGACCAAATGTGATACAAATTGAATTGTCATGCACCTAATTTGAAATTTTTAATAGTCAAGGACCAAAATTGATACATATATTATAGTTGAGGGACCAAAAATGATATTTGCTCAATAATATTCATTCCATTTCAATACTTTTTTTTTTTTTTTGAAAACTCTAATTTCATCACCCTTTTTTTTTGTGTAATTAATACAGTTGACCATAATGGTGTAAATAGTCATATATATACCACCTATAAAGTTACTGAAATTTGTAATCTTTTTTGAATTTCAATCTTATTTAGAAGCTTATAGCTTATTTTAAGTTACTAATAAGCTATAAGCTCTGTTTGGTAATGATCTTAAAATAAAGTAGTAGCTTAAAATAAGAGTTTATTTTGAAAAGCTACTGATACAGTAAAATACGGGCACCAAGGTAAACCGGAAAATACGATCTTATATAACTCAAGGATCCAAACCCGGTTACAAGTCAAGAAGTGCTCAAAGGGCTCGGCGGGTCGGTAGTGGGCTTTCCTACTGTCCGAGCTCTCTTTAAGTCTTAATCTAGAAACAGCCAAAAGATCCTCTCTCTCCTCATAAATGCGCTATTTATAAGGGAGAAAAGCGCGGTTGCCGGACCTTCGGCATGACGGGAACGTGGCGCACATGCGCCCACCTCACTCTACGCCCAAGCGGGAAGAGGTACGTGGCGGTCATTAGCACGTCGCGTCGGGGCCCATCGGGGCACTGTTCGGCCCGTGACGACCGGCCTCCCGGCCGACCACACGGCAACAGACCGACCTCCCGACCTAGTGCTACCCGACCGTGTCCGAGGTGTGTCCGACCGGTTCTGGAGTATATTTACTATCAGCTACTTTAAGTAGCTTTTCAAAAATAAGCTAGTAGCTTCTTAACTTTTTTCCATCTTTATCCTTATTATTTTAAATAAATGACATCATTTACCCCTCTCAATTAAAACACTTTTGGCATTTTATCATCAATACTAGTTTTTCTTATGCGCGATGCGCAAAAAATAGGTGCTCAATATTAGTATTTCATATTAAAATTTTAAATTTATTTAAATTTTAATATAGTAAATAATAATAATAATAATAATAATAATAATAATAATAATAATAATAATAATAATAATAATAATAATAATGTAAAATATTTTTATAAATTGGATATTTATATTTTCAAAAATAACTAACATATAACTCAAATATTTAATGTGTATATATTATTATTATTATTGAAGAAAATAAGAAAATATATGATGGATGCATCTGCATAGTAACAATAGTGGAAAAGATAACGTAGGTTATAACGGTAGGAGTATATTTGTCCAAAATATTATATAGTACAACTTTTATAACATAATGTACAAAAAAAACATAACGGAAAAAACGGACATAAATGAGGGGTATAACCTTCATTCACATTTATTATGTTTTTCGATTAGATATGTTTTGTTGTAATTTCAATTTGACATTGTGTTTGAATATTAATTTCTGTATGAACTAATTTTATGAATTATAAACATTTTGTTTTACTTTATATATTTTCAAATATATGTTATTACTTTATATTTTATTAAAATATATTGATTTCATTATTTTATATTTTAATATGTAAACAACCCTATTTAAAATTAAAACTATTTAAATTTTATGAAGATGTCCTTTTTAGTGTTTTTACATTTATCAGCTTATCAAAAAGCTAATTTTACCAAACATTTTTAAGCATAACAGTTAGATTAACAGCTCTTCAGATTTCAGCTTCGAGATTATAGCTTTTCATATTTCAGCTACTTTTCAACCTCCAGCTACCTTTTCAGCTTAATTTGCCAAACATAGCTTAAGTAGCGCTTCAAAATAAGCTCCTAGGTTTTTAACTTTTTCCTTTTTTTTTAATCTTTAATAATTTACAAAAATAACATCATTTATCCTTCATCAATCAAAATTAAAATATCTTAGTTTATCCTTTTATTTATTTTGTACACTTATAAACTAATTCAATAAGGCAAAAATTTGTGTGAGACTGTCTCGCAAATCCTTGTCCATGATAGGGTCAAGTCAAAATCAAATGTAATACTTGTACTGAAAAATGTAATACTAATAAGGAATAAAATATTTATTACTTACCGTATATGAGAAAGTATAATATTTTTGAAAAAAACTGTAATACTTTTACATTTTAATTAAAAATTTATATTTTTTTCTCAAAATTATAACATTTTCCCCTATAACAAACACTTGCCAACATTACTTATAAAGGGAAAATGTAATATTTTTTATGAAAAATATAATACTTTTACATCAAAATCAAAATTTAAAAGTAGAGTTTATTACCAAAATGGTCCCTTGACTATTGCGAAATTATCAATTTGGTCCTCGACAATTTTTCGTGCCTAATTAAGTCCCTCGACTTTGAAAATTTTAACCAATTTGGTCCTCCGTTTATTTTGCCGTTAAACATCTGTTAAATCGGGACCAAATTGGTAATTTTTCTATAGTCAAGGGACCAAATTGGTAATTAAATTTTCACTGAAATGGTCCATTGACTATAGGAAATTTACCAATTTGGTCCCTTGACTATAGCAAAATTACCAATTTGGTCCCGATTTTAACAGATGTTTAACATTAAAATAAACGGAGGACCAAATTGGTTAAAGTTTTTAAAGTCGAGGGACTTAATTGGGCACAAAAAATTGTTGAGGACCAAATTAGTAATTTCACAATAGTCGAGGGACCATTTCGGTAATAAACTCTTAAAAGTATTACATTTGTTCTAATAGGTATTACATATTCCTTGTAAGTAACAAACACTTTATTCATAATTATTATTATCTTTTTTAGTATAAGTATTAAAATTCATATTGACCCGACTCGACCTTACCCTTCTTACGGATAAGAACCCATGAGACAGTCTCACACAAGTGTGACCCATTGAACAATTAATTTTACCAAGCACATTAATTTAAATTAATTAACGGATAAGAACCCGTGAGACAGCCTCACACAAGTGTCCACATAGCTACTAGCTTTTCAATTTTAAGTTAAGTGTGTCAAACCAATCATTATTGTATGGACCATGGTCTACACAGCTGTGTGTACCATACTATCAAATAATGTAAATTCAGTATAAAATTAATGTACTTTTAATATATTAAAAATGTACACTGTATTCGGAGGATATACATTGTTTGTGTACTAAATGTACATTATATTGTATAATATACATTTAGTACACAAATAATGTACATTTAGTATATTAAAAATGTACTTTTTGTTATTATCCACACAATAATTTGCCGTGTGCCAAACAGAGCCATACTATCATGAAAATTATTTTAAATTTGAGAAAACAAATGTTTTTTTTTTTCCTTTCTTTCAGCATTTCATTGACGCAACAGAAATAAAAATGAAAAAGGGGGCAATATGCATAAAATTCACTACGGCATAATTGACTGACATCACTCACATTGTTTTAAGA
Source organism: Ipomoea trifida (assembly GCA_003576665.1). NCBI lineage: Eukaryota > Viridiplantae > Streptophyta > Magnoliopsida > Solanales > Convolvulaceae > Ipomoea > Ipomoea trifida. Next base: position 14,502,509 of record CP025644.1, on the reverse strand, counting down.
TTTTAATTTTAAAAAATCACAGTCAAACATTTGACAATCTTTGGACTATACATGAATTTTGTTGTCCATAAAAAATACATCTGCACACAAAACTCTGTTGTACATATTATATATGACACACAATTGACACTAGGCATTCCTTCAACATCAAAGAATCAATCGGATAGGACCTAAGATCTGGGGTTGGACAACTGAGCTACTCTTTCTATTTCTTTAATAATCAACTCCTTTTCTTCTTCAAATTGCTCGTCTTCTTCACCGCCTGCGGTGGACACTAGGTCAAACACAAGGAAACATGTGCAGAGAACTCGAAATTGTGTGTTGTGAAATATGAGAGGGGCTTTTCATCTGAAACGGAGTTGGGTTAACTATGTTTCATTTGTATAGGAAACGTACCTTTCCCAGTAGAGAGACTATTAAGTAAATCCAATAATCTTTCATGGTTCTTGGCCAGGATCACCTTTATTTCTTTAGGCTTGTTAGGGTTGGCCACAAACACCTAGAAAAGGCACAAGGACAAAGTTGAGTCAACTGTAGTTAAATAATACACATCAGTTTCAGGTGCAAAGATGACAAATGAGGCAATTACTGAGAGACAGAAGCTCATTCTGGAATTCGTGAAGAAATCTTGGATAATGCAAATAGGAAACCCAAATTACAAGGACAGTAGAGTTTCAGAAGAATTTTGAACTTCTATAAATCTCCAATCTCAAAAATCTCTTTCTTTTTTCTTTTTCATTGGTGCAGTGTGTGTTTTTTGGCACTCTCAATCCTTTTCCCTGAAACCTACCCATTCAAACAAATAGGTCATGGCTTCTTTCTAGCATAAGAAAGCAACCAAGTTATGAATTTTATGAGATGATATCTGAATTCTGCATTTGGCCCAAAATTATCCTTAGAAACCAAGTTGGTGAGAAAGTAGTAAAAGTTCAAGTTATTTAAATTCATATCAGTTTCTAAATGTGAAATTTCAGTTGGGACTCCAAAACTTCCATCTCCCAGACAAGTTCTTAAAGAAGCGCTTCCCTTCTTCCCATTCATCTTCTTTCACAAAATCTATTTTTATCAATATACTATCAGATAGTCAAAACGCATAGAGCGGAAAGAACTCATCACCTTGAAAATATGGAAAGCAGATATTTGAATATTTTTGCTTGAATCCTGCACAAGTAAAAATTTATAAGAGAACAAAGGAAGGCTTGGTGGAAAGAGATTCAACAGAGCAATTAGGACTTTATGAGTTCTATTTCTCCCCAAAAACAAGAACACTACAGACATAGTATAGCACACCGTGGTGCACCCTCAGAATCTGAGTTTTCATCAATCCGTGCTGGAGAAAGCCCAACAAAGTCAGACTCTCAGTGTTCAGAGGTCACAGTGTAGACAATACAAAGGAATGTGTGGTTAAACTGATTGCTGTTTACTAAAACAATCGCAATTTGAAACGAGACATTTGTTTAGGAGAAAGACTGCATCAAATACCTTCAACAATGTCATCATGACTTTCAAATGGCGAACTTCAGCAATATAACGCTTCATTATATGAGAATTGGGAGATTCTAATAGAAATTCTGACAGAAGCTGAAAGCCATAAGACATGAATCAATTTCTTTAGAGAAAACAGGAACAAAAAAATACAGCTGCATTATTTCAGAAAGACTAACCTTCAGCGACTGCCTCCTTGTCACATAGTTGGAAGACATCAGGAGTTTTTCATAATGCTCAAAGAACTGGAATAACAACCCCAATGCAATGTGATCAGAGGAACGCACAGAGAATAAAATAATAGTGATGATGAGGTACTTTCACTGTCTGCACCATGCAATGTGATCATACTCAAACTAATACCTAAAAGGACATATTCTTTGACTTTTATGCTAAGAAAGATCTAACACACCTCGTCATAGTGAGCAGTCAGGAACTCTGACACTGCAGATGCATGTTTAGTGAGTAAATCCTGGGAAAATTCAAGCATATCTTAAGCAGTAGCTTTAAGAAATGAAGAAAAAAAAGTTAATTACGCATTTATACATATCATTAATCTAGGAATATGACCTTAAAGGTAGAAAATGCATCAGAAGCTATATCAAAGTTAGGCAGCTCTACAAACTTGAAGAACAATTCGAAGCAAGGAGACTCCAAGATGTACCTAAAAAAAGATGCAAGATTGTTGTAAAAAATAAAAAAGCATTTACATATACTCATAGAGAAAGTATTTTAAACATATCCTGCTCGGTAGTACCAGAAGAAGGAAAGGTCTTCCTCATGAAGTAGAAAACAAATATTAACAAAACGAAGAATGGTATGTATTTTCCATTTTCTATTTTCTAATTGGGAAAACAGTTGATTTTGAAAAGAAAATCTGTTTTCAATTTTTTTCCAGAAAAGTAGAGAATTCTCCAATTACTAAACAGGCCCTAAAATGCCATAGACAGTGATAGCTTTTACATAAAACTGGCATCTAAAAAAATAAACAAAAAAAAAACGCCTTGCTAGTTTAACATGGATTCAAGTAGTGTAGCTGGTAGTAGATATGTGAATGCAAAAATAGGGGAAAACAGTTGCTACTGATGACTGAAAAGAAAAAAACAGACAATCGACAATTTTCTTCACCTCAAAATTTGTCAAAACCATGATGATAAAGCAACAGGATAAACAATAACTAAATAAAAAGCACGCGTGTGTGTGAAACTAAAAAGTTGCTCAAATAAAACCATGGAAGTCTGCAAAGCAAATAATCTTTTCTATTACATTTCGCAGCTTTAAAACTTCTGGTGGGGTGTCACTTTTATGTACAACAAGATCATTCAGAATCATGAAAGGTTTAAGAATCTCATACTTTGCAAGACTGGGCACTTTGATGCATTCCCGAAGCATATTTCCACAATGCAAAGCAATTTCCTTATTATCATAACTGTTTATGAACCAAAAAATAGGTAGAGCATAAGAATCAAAGCTATTCAACAAAATTCTGAAATATAAGCATCTAAAGATGTCCAATAAAGTGAATGAAAATGATAAGGAATCCCAATATAGAAATAGAAATAAACAGAAGAGAAGAAAGTGGGGTAGAACAAAATTATTAGGCACATGCTGATCATATTGCTTTCCATGTTCTAATGATATGTTGAATGTAGTGTAACTTTAATTTGAATTAGGGATAATAGAATCTAAGAGATCACCTAGTGAAGTAGTGATAAATAATGCAGTATAGCAATTTAATCTTAATTTTAAGGTCAAGCAAAATCTTTACTTCCTTACTGCCATTATTAAAAAAAAAAATTAAATAGGTACCCTCCAATAATAACTACACCACTAAATGAGGGAATGACTGATAACCCAAAAGTTCATTTCCCATTCTTTGCTTTAGTCCTCATCATAGAAATTTTAATAATGTACTATTAAAACATGTGTTTGAAATGTGTTAAAATATTGAGAACCCTAACTCAACCCTAGTTTGTATAGACCCATTTTTAGCCCATGTCACCATAAATACATTGTACATATTACTATATAATGAAGTAGTTGTTTTCAAAATATATATATATATAATGATGTAGTTAGAACTTAGGCTTTCATATAACCTTCTCTTTTCAATATTAGTGTGTTTTCCCTTTCTCTAATTTTATTACTTGGTATTATAGAAGGTTGAAGAAAACCCTACTCTACCAAAATATTTTTTTATTAGAAACCCTAGTTTTCCAACCAAAATAGTAGTGATGGCATCCATTATTTTTTTTATCCTATTCCAGTGATTGTATTGGGAATCTAATCTCACCACCATGTTCAAAACCTTAGTGCAAACCTACCCTAGAATCATCTTAATCAGGTTTTCTTGTCCAAGTCTCTTTCGGTGGTCTGGTCACATCATTACCAACGCCATTAGAATCTTCTTTGCCTAGCATGACCCTAAATTAATGTTTTGGTCCTGATCCTCTGCCTCACGAAAAATTTGTTTGAAATGACACCCCTCACCTCCAACAATCCCTTGAGATACCATCACTCCCAGTTGTAGATAATGTAGAAAATGCTATGCAGTAATTTAATCTGCAGTTTAAGGTCATGATTATCTTCACTTCCTCAATGATACTATTAAAATAATAATAATAATAATAATAAACTAAAAGCTATCCACATCTCACTTCCTCCCTGCCTTTGTTAAAAAAGAAAAAGAAGGTACTCCATACTCTACAATAATTACAATGAAAGAATGAATGATTGAAAATTCAAATTTTCTTTTCATTCTTTGCTTTAATAATCATCATAGAAATCTTATACCGTACCATTAAAATTACATTTGTTTGGAACCCCCTCTTTTCAAATCCGGAAATCCCCTTGAGATATAGTAAAACAGATGGACACCACTCCCTCTCAATTCTTTATTAGTAACAAATAATTCGGATTTTGGAGAGGGGTAAAAAGTGCAGTATATTGCTCTCACACTTTAAAATGAGGAGAGGAGAGGAAGAATGGGAAAATAGGGTAGCATGCTATAAATCTCAATCGCACACAAAGGAAATAATATACAAAAACTTCAATTATCTACCATACGTGCTGACTCACCAGCCCCAATAAAACAAAAAAGGGAAAGGGAAACAATAACTATAAAAGCAGAAGTGCTTACCAAACAACAAGGAAGTCTAGCAACTCCAAGTGGTTTTCCATGTATCTCACACAACATAATGAGTCATCAACTTTTTGTTTCAACATTATGGACCAGCAATGAACTAAATTCTTTCTTGCCTAAGCAAAGAATATGACAATTATTGGCAAGGTGCATTAACTGAAGACTGTACAGGGTAAATTTTCTTCTGAAAAACTTTACTTCCCATTAAAAGGAACTGTAACTTACTTCCCATCCCAGTATAGGTAATTGGTGAAAGAAAAGAGCAATAGCATCTTCATTACAAACTTCAATTGTCAGCTGTGAAACTTGATCTGGGTTTGGCTCAGACTCTCCATCTCCTAAAAGCATAACTTTCATTGACATAATATTTTTCTCAGCTTCTTCCAATGCCTATATCAAAACAAGCTGAATTTGAATGCCCACAATAGTGAACTTTTCTAATGAGAACTGTTAAGCCAGAATACATATGCTGCATTCTTCAGAATCAATATCATTGCAAGAATTTAAAATGCAACATTCAACTTATAAATGCATTTACATGTCTCCTAATCTCAAGGTGGCTATGGTGGTTCATTACTCCCTTCATTGATTAATGTGGTCTACTTGCTACTTTCAAGATTGGAACTTTTGACAAATATTTTTTCTAATAAAACAATATACTCTACTTAGTAAAGGAGCATGCAAAATAGAACTGAGTGCAAAAAGTTCAGCATAAAATATATGTTTACTTAAAGAAATAAAATAAAATAAAATAAAGATTGAAACAGGGATAAAATAATATATGTTATTCACATGTAAATAACTATATTGAAGTTACTTTAGACTAACTCAAGTATAACAACCTTACCATAAATTGGCAAGTCATTTGAACCAGCACCAGAAATATTGGATTGAGGAATTTAAATATAATGCAATTATCCTATAAATGTGTATCTGAATAATCCAATTATGTATCATTAAGTTAAATGAAGAGCTAATGGTCTGCCCACAAAAGATAAAGGTACCCAACTAAACTATCTACAAAGAAAAAACCATATCTAGTCATGAGAGAAGCCATCACATGGCATGCAAGAAAACCAAATCTTTATCTGAAATAATATAGACAAAAGTTCATTTACATGTTTTTGAATCAAAACACTTGTAACAAAAAGTGTAAGTGCTATAGATTCTAAACTACAATTTGTACATTATAAAATATACATGTTTTGACCTTGAATTTCTTAAGTAACTACAATATTAAAAATATATGAGAAAACAGCTTAAAATAGAGGTTCCAACAGCTCCTTTCACAGTCCTCGACAAATCAGTCTTCTACAGGTCCAATGGTTAAACTTTCTTCCTTTTAACAAAATCAGAAAGATTCTACTACCATCACTACGAATGCAGATAATATGATATGATAGAGCTTGTGAGCTACTCCAGATAGACTCGGTCAAAGCTTGGCTAAGCTTAACAAGCATCTTTTTCATTTATTTATTTTTATCCTTAGTTATAGACTTACAAACCCTCTTCTGTTATGTTATAATCCTAGTGCCTCTTTAATAGCCACTTTCTACCTCCCTTTCTTTCTCCACCTTTACACAGCAATCCAACTTCCTTTATCCAGATCAATTTCCTTTCTTTCTTTTGTGGTCATAACTTTCTTCTATCACTAACCTTTCTTTAATTGGTTTCTGTTTTGTTTTGGATTCATTTGATTTGGATCTAATATATCATAAATTCAGAACACCTTTTAACCATTTCTTCCATGATTTACGCTCTTGATTAGTTGATTCACAAATAGGGTTGTTTCTCTCAGTAAATCAATGGAATAATGTCATTGTTTTGTTTTGGATTCATTGATTTGGATCTAATATTTTAAAATATTGTGTGGATATAATATTTTGAAACCATTGATTTCCATTTGGTTAGAGATGAATCAGTGAATAGCTGAATGGTACACATTGCAGTTTCTCCTTAGCTTATTTAATCCTCTCTCAGGAAGAGCAATTCAGGTTCATTTCTAAGTATTCTTCATCAAAGGTTTCAATTTTATTTTTTCAAATGGTGTTTTAACTGGTGGGTTCTTGGTTCCACCATACCTCAAGCCAAGCTTGAGCCGCTAGTTTTATGGATTGAGCTGACCTTGAGCTTCACTTTCTGGGCTCAACCAACACTTTTTGACTCAAGGAAAGTTGAGACTTTGAAATTTTTTGCTCAGCCCAAATATATCTCTGATTGTCACCAACTTGAAGCTGGATGATTAAGTAAAAGGACACTTAGCTATGAAACTATGGTTCCAGCAAGTGTAGCCTAATATATGCTGATCAAAGTTAACAGTACCAAAGGAGAATTCTAAAGTCCAACAATAACTCAGGATTCCTAAAATGGGGGACATTGTTATCTAGAGTGGTATACCCTAAGGTATAAAATAGTACGAATATTCAGTTTTATAAGTAACTAATTAAAGTAGCTTCTCTAACACCTCCTATGTTCTTTTCACTAGTAGCCTTTTTGTTGCCTCAGTCAGTATATGTGTGTTTGTGTGTGACTGTGTGTGTATTATTCCCATCTCCATGCCTTTTTATCACTTTTCAGTATGTAGTGCATCTTTTCCCTGGTCCTCTAATGTAACCTAGTAGGATCTAGAACCAAACTGCATCAATGAATGGAACATGGTTCAGATCTTTATGTGACCACAGCAAAATTATTTTTGCACGAGGAACTCAAGAAGGCTTCAGGCACCTGCTTTTGACACTCTGATTCAGTGGCTTTGACTCTTAGGTTTTCATCAGTTCATCAAGATTTAGCAAGTTGGAAAAATTTAAGATAATAGAAGGAATCTATTCCACTTTCCTGCAATGATTAGGAATAGTTTAGGTTGCTTGACTTTCCTAGATTAGGTTGATTCCTTCTCCTGGTTTAAGTTTCTTAAACTAGTAAGATTAAGAATATCATATGCATATACACCTTTAGCCATTGTGAATAAGCAATCAATAGAAATACAGAAATATAGAATTGTTCTGTGCAAGCAAATTGCTTTCCTTTCTCTAATCTTTGCTTGATTCTGGCAAGAACTAGGCCCTAATGCATTTGCAAATTTATTCCCCTCAGAAGAATCACACCATCCACATTGTCATCTATGTTACACTAAAAAATCATTATCTTTCCTTATAGCTCACTAAATAATGACGATTAAAAACACACAAATTATCATCTAAAACTACATCATCACAATCAAAAGAATATTTGGGAATTTCAGCATTTCATCTTCAACCAAACATAAATAGAAAGAATTTCACAGAGATTATTTTAAACATTATAAATTGCCAATTAGATACCAACATTTGCAAACTATATTCTCAGTACGCATAAAAAATGAAAAACCTTTTCGCGCGCTTTAATTTCGGCGATGGTCTTGGAATCGAGAGCCATGAGGCTCTCTTTAACGGCTTTCACGAGCTCAACCGGGGTTTTGGGCCTCAACGGCTTGAAGAACGAGAACGACATTCTTCACCGGAATTTCTAACCTCCGCCGAGCAAATGAATCGATACGAGTGATCAATCAACCACACCACCGCAACCAAGCTCTCTTACGTGTTATTATACATATACGTGGGTATATCTATCTATCTATCTATCTATACAGTACATTTAAGAAAATTTAGCCATCTATATAGGATTGTCTGATGATTTTCGATTGGGTCCTTTATTTTGATTTTGATTTTGATTTTGCTGTTTAGGCTTCTTGTTCACAGAAGTTTCGACGGCGGCGAGGGTAAAAAAGTCTTTTTTGGGTGTGAGTTTTCATGTCACAAATACACCATTAATTCCTTTAATTATTTAAAATGGTGCATTTTTACATTTAAAGTCTTCTTTTTTTTTTTTCAAATTCATTATTGCTGCGTTTTAATTATTTTAGAAGATGTTGAGTATGTCTCACATAAAATAATATGAGTAGAATGAAATCAATGAATTGAGTCAGACCCATAATACAGAAGGTGTTTTTCACTTTTTTGTACTTGTACATGTTTAGGGTTACATATGAATATGATACTTGGAGTTAATTTCACCAAAGGTCCCTTGTCTTTGGTGTCAATTTCAATTTTAGTCCCAAACTATCGTTTTTGCCATTTAACATCTCAGACTATTATTTTTTGGACACTTTTATCATTTTCATGATTTTCCTATTTTTAGTAAGGGCAATTTTGTCTCTTCATATTTTTTTATTTAATCGCTTTTCACCGGTTTAATTAGGTTAGGTGAAGCAGACCGGTTCTTCTAATTATTAGATTCAATCCACAAATCCCCAGCGTACGCAACTTCATCTGCTTCAGTTCAAGGCTTCATCTGTTAGACATGTATGCCCTAGGAGCCAACATTTATTGTTTTGGGCATTAATTTATTATTAAAGAAATATAATAAATAATTATTGTATTTATTAAGGCTTAGTTAATATTTGATATTATTCCATACAATCTTCTTAATTCTTCATTCTTAAGTGTTAAGAATATGAGCGACGAAGAATTAATAAATGAAGTATTGTAAAAATGTTCCTAGTCATAGGAATTCTAATTGAACATTAGAATTCCGATAAGACTAGCACATTGTCCTTCTTATGGCGAGTCTCATGTCATTCTGTATGAGATACAGAGAGTGGACATGTGGATGATTGTTAGAGAACAAGTCATTGAACATTGACTGACTACAACGTACCGCATGGTGTTTACCTACGTGTCATCGGTATGTTGTATGTTACAAGTATGCAATAATCCTTTGACTTGAGACGACATGGTTTTCTCGTACATATGGTGGACTAGTTTTTGCCAGTATGCGTTTTTGTTCCCTATGGGACTATAAGTGTACTTGGTGGCCTAGTTCAGTGTTGTACGGTGACATGTGTGCGTTCAATAGAGGATCCACCGCCTTGAGGTAACAAGGATGTTCCAGTCTATTCAATAATCATATAACGAGAATCTCTGGCCAGAGTATAATGAAGTTGGACTTCAGGTTAAGAATATTGAATAGACATATTGACTGGGTTTATGGGTTTGACCAAATTTGACCATGACCTTTACCTGGTTCGGAACAAGTGTTGTGTGGAAGGAATGTTGCATGATATTTGTAACGGAAAGGTTCATTATAATATATTAAAATATATTCATTGTTAACTAGGTAGTCATGACCTACTGCTAGGTGTCACTCATGACTTACGAGTTATTTAATATAATAATGAGTTATTAAATATTACTCGTTGCTAGTTTGACTATGAACCTAGAAAGTCACACCTTAATGGTTCGTGGTAATGCTGAGAACTTTAAAAGAAATCGATAAAGAGTTATCGATATTGAATTAATACATTAATAATTGATTAATGGATTAATTCAATATTGGGTAGTTTTGGGCTTTTAAAGGCTAGCACCTTTGGGCCCAAACCAGGCTATATATATAGCTTTGCCCTATTTCTTAAGAGAGATGGAAAATCAGAGATTAAGTCAGGAAAATAGTTTTCACGTAGAAATCTCTGGGAGTTCTCGCGTGCCCGATCGGTGGACGGACTAGAGGTCGGACGATTGGACGATTTTGATTCTGTCAAAGCACGCTTCAAGGGTAAACCTTTCTAACTTCCTCTTTAAACATAGAATCATGAAAAGTGATTTGATGCTTCCGCTGCGCCTGTATGTTTTTCTAACATCATCATCATATCCTCCTTCACCCGGCGAAGAACGAGACCGTACAACGCTACTATAGAGGAGAGCAAAGGGAAAATTTGTCGCCCTAAATCTGTAGTTCCAAATCTCTAAATCCCTAAATCAGTTCGCAATCGATAAAAGGAATTATTTGTCGCCCCAAATCTCTCGTTCGACGAAACTGATGATAGCGAAGGACATGGTGGAGAGTTCAATACTGGTATGTACAAATTCTATGGTGGATGGGGGTTTCTATAGTATGTTATTATTCTACGGTGTGCGTCTTAGTGTCTATGGTGAAGGACTTCTTTTTCTATGTTTGTCTGTGTCTACAATGTTGGAAGCATATTGGAATTGCAAAGTTAATTTATATATAAACATATTGCAGTGGGACATACTATAAAATTAGTGTTTCATAAGCATATTGCAATGGGGATTTGATATATATATATATATATATATATATATATATATATATATATATATATATACTAGTATTGTACCCGTGCGATGCACGGCTGAGATTAATACAACTATTTAATAAAATCCTTACACACCTTAATATAATTTGAGGATGCATCAAAGTTGATAGAATAATGATTCACCAGCACCTTGATTAACATAAAAAATATGTTAGAAATTATTGAATACTTCATGATACACCACATTGGTAGTGTAATTACAATCCTCTCCGTCTTCATTGCCTATCAAAAATTTTAAACCTTTTGGGTTACTAACTCTTGATGCAGCAACATAAAGCTGGTCGTGGACAAACACTGACTTCTTTAAAAGCAACCCCACATGTGACAATGTTTGACCCTGACTTTTGTTTATAGTCATTGCATATGACAACATCAAAGGGAATTGTCTTCTTTGAAATTTGAACGACAATCGTATATCAGTAGGTGTCATGGACATTCTTGGAATGAGTACTATTTCACCAGCATTGTTCCCAGCAACGATCTTTACCTCAACTACATGATCTGATAACCTTGTAATGACCAGCCTTGTTCCATTACATAGTCCAAGTGAATGATCTATGTTCCTCAAAAGCATTACAGGGGATCCCACCTTTAAAGTCAACGTATGGTTAGGTATTCCTGAAGCTTTAAGACCATTGAGAAATTCCGGAGTGTGCATGTCAGCTAACATCCCATTACCTGAATCAGAGTTACAAACTGTGTCGCAGCTTAGGTAAGTCCTGCTCTCGGCAATATGCAAGTCACTCATATATTCATTAATTGAATGCACTACATCAAGCGTGGGCGCCAGAATTGCTCGACTTTTCATGTATTCATTATGACACGATAATTCCTTAAACATGGGAAAGATACTGTCAACAATTGTTGCTATATTGTCACCACGGGATGACAATAACATCTCCGAAGGAATTTCGACGTCTGAATACCCATCATTGGGTCCTCCCATTTTACCATCACCAATTTTTGCTAACCAAGTTGCGAACTCTTGAACTTCTTGCATATTCACTCCAGGTTCCCGTGTATTAAGACGAAGATTCTTTGTTAACCTCAATACTTTGCATGATTCCCACAAGTAAGAAGAGTTTATTGTTGCTTGAACAATATCTTGCCGTGACCCTTTTGGGATCACTTGAAGAATCTGTCTGAAATCATCCCCAAATACAACTGTCTTACCTCCAAATGTTTTACTGTGACTGCGCGCATCTTTAACCCTCATGATATCGCGCATTGTTCTATCAAGAGCTTCGAAGCAGTGTTTGTGCATCATGGGTGCTTCATCCCATATAATTAGCTTTGCCATGGTAATAAGTTCAGCAAGATGGCTTCCTTGAGTAATGTTGCACGTTGAATCTTCATTCAAAACAATGGGAATTGCAAACCGCGAGTGGGATGTTCTTCCACCTGGTAATAGCAATGAGGCGATACCACTTGATGCAACATTTAATACAATGTCTCCCTTTGATCTGATCTTTGCAGAAATTGTCTTCCACACAAATGTTTTCCCTATACTGCCATATCCATACACAAAATACATACCACCATGTTGTTGCAAGACATCTTTTATGATTGTATCATAAACAACTTTTTGTTCATCAGTTAATTGCTTTTCCATTTGTTGGCTTTCATGGTGTAATGCATTGCGATCATACGACAGTTCATCGAATAGCAGGCGATTGTCAGCAAGAAATGCGTCTTGAAAGTTTGGAAGTGGCATTTGAGGAAAGTGTTTTAAAGACTTATTGTAGGTTTGTAACAACCGCTCTATTTCAATCAATGCAAAATTCTTCTTTTCTTCCTCAGATAAGCACAAATCTGTGTGTGAACATTTTTAAAATCTGCGGTTAGCAAATGTTGTCATACATAGAAACAAATTGTAAGTTCAAAATAAAAAAGAAAGTATTTTTATCCGTACCTTCATCCTGCATTGCTAACCGCCTGTTATATTGTGCATCCTCAGCTAAGTAGTTCCATACTTCATTTCACACATTTTCCGGCTTATTGACCATTCTGGATGTAAGTAAAATGACAAAGAGTTTACGCATTGATTTGGCAGTGGACCAGTGACTTGCTTCAGTAATTGCGTCAATGTATTCTTTATCATCGTCTAACAACCCCCTTGCATAACATGCATCTCGAAAACTTGTGTATGTGACACCCTGAAAGGACTTGATGTCTTCAAAATTGGTTGGACCTCGAACAACATTGAGCAGACATCTCAAGTAATATATCTCACCGCTTCCTGGAGGCACATAAAATATCCGACCAATTGAGAATCCCCTTTCCTTGGATGCAACTGTCTGAGGTCTTTTTTCCACACAAACTTCGTTGGCATGTCAATGTAAGCTAAGTGTTTAGCAGCATCATATGTCTTGTTAGTGTCAAACCAAGCAGTGAACATGCTATGACTTATTGTCGGCCTATTAAGCACGTTTTGTATCTTGTCATCATCCTCGAATATAACAGACTGGCATTCCGGCAGGTGAAAGCTTAGTCTTTCAACAGAAGGGTGTCTGAAATGCACATCAAAGCTAAGTAGTCGCCATGCAGCTTCGCATGCTGATATGTAGCGACAATCGTAATACATACTTATCTCGTCCACAGCATCGGTTGATCCATCACCATTTGTACTCCTATAAAACTCTACTGTTACCCTGTCATTCCCTTTGTTGACATATTTGAATAGGTATTTGATCGACCGTGATTGGTTACACCATTCAACATTAATGTGCGCCTTGTACTTGAGAAGTAGATATCTATTGTGTGGTACGACATACCTACTGTCTAATTGGACACCATTCTTCAGGACAGTCCTACCATTTTCACGACGACGGTAGATTGGGTAGCCATCATCGTCCCAAGAAGATATACTCACAAATCTCTTCGGGAAGTGTTTTGAACATTTCTTGTTCACCATACATGGCGAGTTAGGTTTGTAAAGTCCACATGGTCCATGAATTATAAACTCTTCCACAGCATTGTAATACTCTTTGTCCACTTCTTTGTCTGGGATTTCAGCAGAAATGAAACTGTCCATGCACGATGCTGTAGACAATGTAGTGGTTCTTTCTAGGAAGATAAGAATGTGTGCATGTGGTAAACCACGCTTCTGGAATTCAATAGTATAAACAACTGCAAAGAAAGAAATTAAAGTACAAAATGTTTTAAGGAACCGAATATACCATAATGAACAATGGTTACTAAGGAATATGGCATACCTGCAGTTACGACACCAAAGAGATTTCCTATGCGTATCTCCTTAACCAATGAATCCAATTTCATTTGAAAGACCCGACAAACAATGTCAGGCCTATCCTCTGCATTTAAGTTGTACTTCTTCATGTATCTCTGTATTTCAGGCCACTTCGGGTTACACGTGAATGTGATGAAAAGATTTGGATAACCCTTGTGTCTACAAATGGCCATGGCATCTTGGTAATTTTGGATCATGTATCTAGCTCCGCAAGTGAAACTTGAAGGTAGTATGATTCGCTTCCCTTGATTGGATGTATCAACTTCTCCTCTAGTCAATGCATCAGACAGGTCTTTATAAGCTTCGCATCTTAAAGCCTTCTGATTGTTACGAATGTATAATAGTCTGCTCGATTCCACCATGGTGTAAGCATCAACCAGGAACTGTTGAAAAAGCCTCTTGGCATATAGCATTGTTGATACTTCGTTAAACCTATCATGTATCTTGTATGCGAAGAACTCACGTTGTGATACACGAACTCTGCCACCACTACCTTCATTCTTCGTAATATTAAAATTAATATCCTCCCTATAGCCATCTTCTCCGTAGGGGAACAAAATAGGATATTGCAGTGGCAAATATGCTGGGTTAAGCTCGTTTATTCTCTTAAGAGCACCAGCTTTAGTTTCGACCAAAATATCCCGCTGTCCTAAACTGGGATCTAGATCACCAACAACTAAAGCTGCAACCTCTGATGCTGTTGGCAGGTTGTATGTTCGAGCATCCCCGGCCCTCTTACCAATCAATCTCATCTTATAGTCAATCGTAGGATTGGTTTGCATTTGTGCTTTGGCCAAACGAAAGGACTTAACCAAGACATTGTGATCATCTAGGTCTTGCTTAATAGCTTCAACTATATCGACATGTAATTTTGCATTAAATTTGCTGCTCCTGTTATACAAACGATGTTAACTCATAATTAAACTGTGGTATACATTAAACAAAAGTGTGCAAAAACTAATAGAGTAGAACGAAATAACAAATAGTAGTAATAGTATTACCCGAATGAGTTAATGCGATTCTCCACCTCATTTTCAGTGTCATGTATGTATAGTTGGGCAAATTTAGGTGGATTACCCTCCTCCGGGGTTAGGCCTCCCATTAAATGAAAGTTCTGGCCATTTATCCTAAACATTGGCGGGCAAGTACCGTTGTTTATGGATTTGTCGACCTTTGCTCCTAATGAGGTGAAGGAAAAGATGTTATTGTACTTCCGAATGTTCTTCAAGAATTCATTCCTTTTATCCCCACCAAAAAAGAATAAATCCAGTATTCTTTTTGGGGGAAGAAGAGCTTTTGGTAGCTTAATCTTCCCATGGCCACAACAAGTTGAATATTTGATTTTCCCGTTTCGAAGCTTCTTGTTGATGCGTTCTTCGTACCAAAACATTGCACTGCAGTGTTCACAAATGTTCGCAGGGTCACCAATATCATTGTATTTGACTGCAAAAAAAAATAACATTTAAGTGTAATATGACATTGAACAATATTCTACGTTTCAATTTAATACACACAATGTCGCAAACCAAAACATGGTATTAAAATGAATTATCTTACTTTGTAATTGTTGTGGAACTTGATCATGTAGTTGAGAAACATCTACGAAATCATGTAATAGATTACGGTTGATTTCGTTGTTATGGACTTGCGTGTTTTCCATACTATGAAGTGGACTCGCTCTTACAAAACTACAATTACTCAATATTTGACATGTACCACGATTCCACATATTTTCGCAAGTTGTCATGTTCAGAACTTGTCTATAGTCTCTTTTAGCTGTTTGAACTGCATTAATAAATGAAAAATAATTAGTAAACTTTATTGATCCCAGGGAATATAACATATAAGATTCATTCCGAATACATGACTAACCGTTAGTAACATCACTCAAAGGTAATCTCACAAATTCCCTGTCTTGTGTATCTATATCTGCAATCAAAATTATATTAAATGTGGGTATAACAACACAACAAATCATTAAAACCACGTGAGGTTGAGGAGTCAAACTTCAAATGGGTTTTGACAAAAAAAATACAAAATGTTATATCAAATGACATACTTAATTTAAATATTGAACCTTCGATGCACCTAGTATACATGTGAGCTACTGTATTTCTATAAAAGTTATACATAAAGCATTTTTAATTAGTCACAATTGTCACACTCTCAAATTGAATCACACGGGTATAAAAATAAGTTCACTAACCTTTAGTGAAAACACTGCTCCTCTTTGCAGTTGGTGTTATAAATGTATGTCCCTGCTCAGTTGAGGTCACTCTTGAAAATGATGAATCATACAATCTTTGACTGTAGTTCCCTTTGGATTGTTGAACTGCCATAAGGTGGAAATCAAATATGCAAACTTAGTTGGTAGCAGTAAGTCGAGCCCTTCAAATTCATTCGGAATATATTACTAACCGTTAGTAACATCACTCAACGGGAAATTCTCAAATTCCACTGGTTGTGAACATTTATCTGCAATCACAATTATATTTCATGTAGTTTATAATAAATTACAAAATCATTATGACCACTTAGAGAATGATGTGAATAAAATATTCATGTGTTATCCAAAAAAATATCAATGTCATACTTAATTAAAATATTTGAAGCCTACTTGCACGTAGAAGACCACGTGATTTACTAATCATTAAAAGTGTTGCCGGTCATTGGACCACCCTTAGCTTCTAATCACACGGGTATAAAAATAAGTTCACTAACCTTTAGTGAAAACACTGCTCCTCTTTGCAGTTGGTGTTATAAATGTATGTCCCTGCTCTGTTGAGGTCACTCTTGAAAATGATGAATCATACAATCTTTGACTGTAGTTCCCTTTGGATTGTTGAACTGCCATAAGGTGGAAATCAAATATGCAAACTTAGTTGGTAGCAGTAAGTCGAACCCTTCAAATTCATTCAGAATATATCACTAACCGTTAGTAACATCACTCAACGGAAAATTCTCAAATTCCACTGGTTGTGAACATTTATCTGCAATCACAATTATATTTCATGTAGTTTATAATAAATTACAAAATCATTATGACCACTTAGAGAATGATGTGAATAAAATATTCATGTGTTTCCAAAAAAAAAAATATCAATGTCATACTTAATTAAAATATTTGAAGCCTACTTGCACGTAGAAGACCACGTGATTTACTAATCATTAAAAATACATAAAATTATTTAAAACATCTGCAAGACTTAATCTGTACCTTTGTTGACACTTAAAATGTGCTTTGAGCTGTTGGCATCCCTGATACTCGATTTAATTAGGTTGCCACCTATAAAAACAATAGGTCTTGAAAACATTAAGTATACACCATTTATTAAACTTACTGAGTAGACTATACGTTCATTAGTAAAAATATGACACGAATATGAAGCATCTGAAATAGTAGTTGTCATACTTACTTTTTGATATAATTGTTAACGGTGAATTCAAAGAATTCCCAAAAACACCAAACACCAAAGGATGTGAAGTTTGCGAGCCCTTTGTATTTTGAGGAGTATGGACATCACTTGTATTGATAGCTGGTTGGACTGCGTTTTCTAATAAGATACAGAACAATTTCCACATAAAACGCAAATTAAATCTTGAAATCGATTTATAACATGTAATTGAACTAAAGTTAATAGTATGAAAACTGTACCTGGTTAGTTATGATTACTATAGACCATGAAATTACTATTATACCCGTGCGTTGCACGAATGAGAATAACGGTTTGGATTAAATCAATAGAATATTTAAGAATATAATAGTTAAGCTTACAAATTATTAAAAATTTCATGGTACACAACATTGGTAAAATAATTACTACTCTACACAGATTAAGACATATTGTTAATTTAGTAAGCTATATTCAAATAATTTACTAATTATTAAATAAGCTACTAAATATTATTTAACATTATTTTACATATTACATTCACAAAATGTACAAAATTATATCAATTACATCAAATCCTTTAATAATAATGAACAGAGAGAATCTTAACAAAGAGCAGGCTTTGCTTTTACAGGCCCTAAGTCAAGAAGAAAGCTTCTGGAAACAAAAAGCTCGAGTTAAATGGCTAAAAGACGGAGATGCTAACACCAAATTTTTTCATGCCACGGTGAAAGACAGACATCGAAGACAACGAATAAATTCCATAAGGAATTCTTTGGGTGCTTTGATTACAAACCAGACGGATATACAAGCGGAAGCAGTCAATTTTTTTACAAATCTTTTTAAAGCTGAAGATTGCTCTGGCTTTGAGGAGGCACTTATGCATATTTCTGCTAGTTTGTCTGCTGGTGAAATCACAATGCTATCTTCAGTGGTAACTCGACAAGAAGTCAAGGAAGCAGTTTGGAACTTAGATCCAGATAGTGCAGCGGGTCCAGATGGGTTTTCAGGATCTTTCTATCGCAACTGTTGGGATTTAATCCATGAAGATATGTTCATGGCAGTCCTGGACTTCTTTGCGGGAGTACCGGTCCCTAAAGGGATAGCAAGTGCTCAGATTGTTTTAATCCCAAAAACTCAAAATCCAAATACCTTTGCCGACTTTAGACCAATCTGCTTGTGTTCCTTTGCAAGCAAGATTTTCACAAAAATTATTACAACGAGAGTCCGGAAGCTACTCCCAAATCTTATTTCTCGAGAGCAAGCAGGCTTTGTTGAAGGGAGAAGCATCCAGGATAATATTCTTCTAGCTTTTGAAATGATCCATTTTCTGAATAAACGCTGTCGAGGCTCCAATGTGGCAGTGAAGCTGGATATGAAGAAAGCCTTTGATATGGTGGCCTGGCCTTTCTTACACAATCTGCTCTCCAAGTTTGGCTTTCCAATGGCCTTTACTAATTTGATTTTGAATAATTTGGCCTCCACCAGATTATCGATCATGGTAAATGGAATCTGTAGCGACTATTTCCAACCAACAAGAGGTGTCAAGCAAGGAGACCCATTATCTCCCATTTTATTCATCCTTGTTTCGGAAGTACTCTCGCGCATGTTGATCAATAAAATTGGAATTGGGTTAATTTCTCCATACTCTACATCTCTTGCCTGCCCAAGAGTTACCCACCTTGCGTTTGCGGATGACATTATCATTTTTATAAATGGTGGAATTTCATCTCTGCGGGGTCTCACAAACCTCGTCGAAGTTTACCAAAAAGCCTCAGGCCAACGCATCAAATTTCAAAAGAGCTTCTTTGTCACTTCCAAGCACTGCCCCACACATCGCTTTGGTGCCATGGAAAGTGCTCTTGGAATGCAGCGTTCGACTCTACCTTTTAGGTATCTCGGCGTTAATCTGTTCCAAGGACGTAATAGAGTATTGTACTATCAAGGCATTCTCGAATCCATGGACAGAAAACTTCAAGGATGGCAACGCAAACTTTTATCTCCAGGTGGGCGAATGATTTTAATCAAACATGTGCTTGCAACAATTCCACTATACACAATGGCAGTCGTCCAGCTTCCCATACAGGTGATAAAAGACATCGAACGAAAAATGGCACGGTTTTTTTGGGGTCATTTTGAGGGTAAACCAAAGCTACATTGGGCATCTTGGAACAAACTTTGCTACCCAGTGGAGGAAGGGGGACTTGGAATCCGCTCATTGACAACGATTCAACAAGCGAGTGCAGCTCGATTATGGTACAAATACAAATCTAGCTCCTCTATCTGGACTGACTTCATGCAAGGTAGATATTCCAACGAGCAACACCAACATATGGGTACACATGTTTGGAGAAGGATGGTTGAAATTTCTGCATGTGTAGAAGACTGCATGCAATTTAATAATGGAAATCCAATCTGGACTTTGTCATCTTCTGGGATCTTCACCTTCAAATCTGCTTATTAACATCTTCGCCATAAAGCCGGAACAACGCTCTCATCAACAAGTATTTGGAATAAGAAGATCCCTACCAAGTTGTCCATCTTTATGTGGAAACTCTTGCGCAAATTCCTGCCCTTCCCAGATTGTCTCGAGCGTTTTGGAGTAAATCTACCATCAGTGTGCCCATTCTGTTGGAAATCTTTGGCCAGCATGGAGCATTGCTTGTTTAGTTGCAAGGAAGTATTTACTGTGTGGACTTACTTTGCTGCAACTTTTCGAGTTAATCTTTCCAGAGCATCTTCTATTCGTGCAGCCATTCATGGTGGTTAATAGCTTCTCCAACATCTGCTGCTGGTACAATAGCAAACTTAATGCCTTCTTTTCTTTTGTGGCAGATTTGGGTTTCATACAATGCTGCAATCTTTGAGAGAACCTCCTTCTCATCCTTAATCTTGATTCAAAAGGTAAAACGGGCATTTTTGTTGCTATCTTTGGCAACACCTTTGCACTCTTGTGGAAACTCGGACTTTTTTATTATTCAGGAAGGTTTGGCGTTTAATTTTGCTCATCAGAGGCGGCACACTTCAACATGGATAAAATGGCACAAGCCTCCTTCGGGCAGATTAAAGCTGAATATAGATGCTTCCTTTTCTACCTCTAGAGCCGCTGGAGGTGCCTGCCTTCGTGACTCGATGGGCAATCTAGTGATGGTTCTTTCCTTTCCATTGACAGCCGCATCCACCTTAGAAGCAGAAGTTTCAGCCCTCGATTTTGCGCTTAACTGGTGCGATCTCGCTGCTAAACGTCCATATCTAATCGAAGTTGATTCTTCTCTTTTGGTGAGATACGTCAACTCCGCATTGCCTCATGTTCCTTGGAATATCCGTAATGCTGTCCATCGAATTCAGTCCTTACTTGATTCTTGGTCATCTTCTTTATCACACATTTATCGAGAAGCGAATCAAGTAGCAGACTCTCTAGCTTCCTCTTGCTTTAGCCTATCCTCTCCATCCTTGTTTTCTAATTTTTCATCTTTGCCGGATGCCGTGCAACTTGCTTTCTTGTATGACTTTCGCGGGTTCGCTTCGCCCCGCTCTCTGTTTTATTAATAATACATGCTTTTTCTATTAAATATATATATATATATATATATATATATATATATATAAAGAAAACTGAAAAATGGAAAGCGTACTCTGCGTATTGCATCTTCCAGAACTCCCAACCTCCATATCTCTACTTCTGTTCAAGTCTATCAATTACACTATATTTCTTGCTATTCTTCATTCTGATTTCACCGCTCCGTCAAATCCACCATGGAATTATTAGGGTGGATTGACGGAGTGGTAACTGTGCTCGTCGATGCACCGGGTAATTATCTACACTATGGCGTCGGCACCGTCGAAGGCTCACGACCCTAAAACCAGGTCATATAGATGGCTACCGATGTTATCTCGAAATTGATAGTTGGGTTTGCGGCGTTAAGGTCACTGGCGGTGCTGAGCGCCACTGATTCCGACAGAAAACAACCGGTCTGGATATCATTCAGCCCCGGATTCTATGTTCTAAGAAGAGATAGACTACTGTATTTGACAGATCTGGACGGTATAACATCAAGTCATGGTAAATTACTATACTCTTTCTAACCCTAGCTATGTTTTTGTTTTGATTTGTCAGAAATCCTAAGATCTGTAGATTCGTCAACTAAACATGCTTGAGCTCATGGATATTAACTGCTATTCTCAATTAGGTACACATTGTAACTATCTATGTACTTGCATGTATAATTACTCCAAAGCATTCACACATTTTTTCTGATGTAAGTAAAGCTCCGAACAACATATTGTACAGCTCATATCTAGATGGATTTAAAATACATACCTTTATTATGAGAAGGGTGCTTCCTTTTGCGACCTATAAGAGTAGACCCTGTAAGCTGCTTCATTGTTTATCCTACTGTGCTTTAATCTCAGGATTGGGGGTCAATGTTCCTTTCATCTGCAAAAGAATATTAGTAGAAATACACTTGGTGTGTCTAAAACATAAGACCAACACTGTCATAAAGCTTTAGTAGAAATAAGAGCACTTCTCAACAGTTGGATTGCAATTAATGCTCCCAAAAAAGTTGGGATTAACAGGACAGTACATGCTGCATTTTAATTGTTGTTTACACCTATTAAAATTCTGTTAGTTGCATCTAAATATAAGTGGACTAACTTTTGTTTTCCAGTTAGTTGCAAATGATGATAATTCCATCTAATGCTACAGAGTATTCTGCAGAATATATGTGTTGTAATGTGAATTCATTTAAGTAAGACTGGGTTCTTGATATTTACATGAATGTCATGTGAATTCATCTAAGTAGTATACTATCTTTTTTTCTTAGTATTTCAGAGTAACTCCTATCTTTTTAAGTAATATGCTATCTTTAAGTTTGATCCTATCATTTTTTTCTGATTATTATAAAGTAACTGCTATCTTTTAAAGTAATATGCTATCTCTAAGTAATACCTTGTCTTTGGAAATACATGAAAGAATCAAGTCATTTATAAAGAGATTTGACAGTTAGTAATTTCCAGTGGCTTTTTAAAACAGTAATAGTGTATTTTAATAATATTCAGATATAAGTTATAAAGGACCTACTTTAAAACTCCTAAATTAAGTAGGAATTATAAGTCTGAGATGTATTTATTGGGACTATGATGTATACAGTTAAACAACTTTGGAAATACATGAAAGAAAATAACAAATTTGTAGACATTTCTTTAAGTTAGTTAAAGCACTAATAGGTAACAAGTTTTGTTACAGTAGTGTAAGAACTAAAAATTAGCACTAAAAATGTATCAACATTCATTTAATCAATTACATTTTCTGAGCCTATAGTACTAAAGTAATGCAACATTAATTTCATCAATTACAGTTCCTGAGCCTGCACAGCTAAAGTATTTACATTTAATCCTTTTGTGCTTCATTACTGCCTGTTCTTCCTTGTGTGCACCGTTATAGTAGGTCTTCTCCTTTTGTGCTCCGCTGTTGAAAGTGCTGCCAGTCATTGGACCACCCTTAGCTTCTAATATAATGCAACCTGAAAGAATATAGAAAAACAAAAGGCCTACATTGCACAGATAGGTTATATTTTGTGCACATATGACAATTTGAAACAATCCGAAAACAGTAGCACAGTGCAAACTGCACTGTGTACTGTAAAATGACCATATCATCCAACCATTCAAAAGTCCATCAAAAAGACCAAGAGTAAAAAACAAAACAGTCTACAATCTATAGGCATTACAGTTTTTGTTTCCTAAATTATGAGATCAGTTTTTGTTTCTTAAAAATCAGTCCATCTTCTCTACTTTCACCCTATGCTGCTTAACCTTCTTGCACCCTTGAGTTGAGGAGAACTCATCGATCAAAGACCTCTTCACAGACCCCTCAGCTGCTTCACCACTTAAAGGTGGAAGAGTTGCAATGGGGCTATCTGCCTCATCACTCAGAAATCCCTATTTGTGAATAGCGTTAGAAATATTAGATAGCTATTTTAGAGGCAAAATTTAGTTTAGAATTTATATAGAGCAATGTAACTTTACCTCAAGTATTTCATCATCTTCTAGACTTAGCATTTCTGTGTTCACCTCTTCTTCTGGAATGCGAAGAATTTCAGGACAGTGATGTTTCAGTAGTTGTTGATCAGTGTTAATTTTGAAAACAGGAAATGCACTATCAAGTTTTGAAAGATGCTCCGTCTTTGCTGAAATCCTGAAAAGCATACACCTATTCACTAAGTCTTGAATCTGCTTCGGAGGCTTAGTTCTCTGCCAAGGAAGAGTATACTAAGAGGTAAGCATATTACGGCTTTTTCAAGATATAAGAAGGAAGATGTGAAATGAGAAAAAAAATACTTACATCCTTATGCAACTCATGTAGGTCACTTGCAGCAATACCTATAAGCTCAGATGCATCCCGATCCCAAAGCATGAAAGAAGCATTACCCTTCATGTCAACAACTCTTAACTGAACTTTAAACCTTAGAACCCCATCCTCCCATGTAGTATTACATTTGAAACATTTTAACACACCTTCAGACACCTTTAATTTTTTATAACAACCCTTGCGCGGACATGAGAGATAGAACCAATCATTGGGAGACTCGATCCCACTAATCTTAGCAGCCACCCAAAATTCACCAATCTGCATTTACGTAATATATTATATCACAAACAATATATCTAGAAAGGAAAACATACATTTGTACTTATAGTTATTTACTTACCTTATCCATGCTATATAGTTCAGTTATTGTCACCAGATCCATGCCATGACTTGTGGACTCATCAAAAGTGTTGTTGTAACTGAGACTTGAGAATGAAGCTATGCTTCGCATGGGTGTTTGATACTCAGGGTCTCTAAGACTGCATCTCAATTTGGTAGCAGTGTCATATTACATATTCAAACTGTATTGTTAATAGTAATTGTACTTAAGAAATACCTTTCTCTAAATGTTTTAAATTCCTGACTATCCAGGTCAAACAGAGCTTGTGTAACATCATATGCGGAGCAAATCTTGACATCACCATCTACAGTCCAAAACACAGTCATTACAGTATGTATAATATTTGCTGTTTGTAATACACTTTGTAAGTTTTAAATGCAACTAACCTCTAACACCATACTTTATCCTACAGAACTGGATCAGCACTACAACAGGATCAGTCAATTCACATTGATAGTATGCCTCAATTTTAGGCACATAATCATCCCAAAAGGTACAACTTATCCTATTTCCCCTACAACAGATTTAAATATGCAATGTAAAAATGGATATAAAGTTGTGAGTGCATAATTACAGTCTACGCTTAGGTTAGTATTATACTTACAGTGAATCCTCCAAAACAAAGTCAATCAGTTTGGCATTATGACCACCAAAGGTCTTTTGTTCCAGTGCATGAATTTCAACCACTCGACCAATAATGTCTATTTTAGTTTATAGTTAAATCACAAAAAAATTGTTAATACAGTTCAAATGCTTACAGTAGTTGACCTATTTTTAAATACTAATCGAATAACCAAGTAATTTAAACAGTTTGAAAATCTTACCAATAAGCTCCTTCTCATTTAAAGATGGGTTACCTCTCAGAGAAGGGAAGGACTTTAGTTTGTACATGTGCCACGGGAAATTGTCTGACCTAATTTCTTTCCAAATTGTGTCATGGTTGAACTGCATCATATATTCATGCAAACTGGTCTTGTAGACCAAACAATTAGAGACCACAAAGAAATTTTTAACAACATACACTTTGCATTCCTCAAAACTGTTAATGAATTTGTCTAGAAGAGATTTTGGTACAGTAGCATGTATGACCGTGCCCTATTGATATAAAAACAAAAGTAGATTGTAGTGCATTGTGTACCCTAAACTTCAAATATTATAGTACTGAAAACTGTAAAGGAATTAAACAGACTTACCTCTGAGTCGTGAAATACAATCTCCTTGCTCTTTATTTCACTGGATCCTTTCCGTAATGGAACCAAATACTTACGTATTACCCTTACCTTGATTGCACTTGTCTTTTTGAAGGTAGACAACTCGGTGGCCAAAGAGTACATACCCATAGTAGAATGCAAGCTTTGAGACTGTTTCAATATCAATGTGTTTAATATGTCAAATGTAATCCAGATCAAAAAGCTTGTGTTGTATATATACATGTAATTTATTTTCATTCCCGGAAGTTGTGTATCGATTCACGAATCGTTTGAGCCGATTCGATTCCCTAAACATATTTCGGCTGTTTAATTCACGCATGACAACTCTTAACAACAAATATTTATTTATAGTTTTGTATTTAACCTACATATATATAAGAAGCGGACTAAGGCGCCTAAACTACTAATCGTAACCTATCCCTAAATGGCAACGTTTTGCACTGGGCGGGAAATCAGCTATCCTGCATTTACTGTACTTGCTACGGCTTTTTTATATTAGAAGATTATAGGTAAAAATTATAATTAATTAAATATATACATTTACATAGTACATTATTATATTTATTAAATATAAATATTAAATAATGTACAAATGGTATTTTTGGTATTTATCATGTAGAAGCTATTCCCAAGAGCATGAGAATAGCTAATACGAAAAAATTAATATTATTTGTAAACTTTAATTGTTTTTTTTAACTTTGAATTAATATTAATTTTTGTTTGATTAAAGTTAGATTGCAAATTCAAAATGTTCATATTTGTAGACTTTCCTTATTTTTTTTTTAAAGTTTGAATTCAAAAAAAAAAAAAAAAAAAAAGGGACCGGGTCGCGAGGCCCGTCATCTCGCATGGGGCGGGCTAGTGTTGCATGAATCCTAGCCCGCGGACCGCGCCTTACTTTATATATATATATATATATATATATATATATATATATATATATATTCACAGTACTGTGAATATATATAACAAAAAGATAAAAGCTCACGGGCTGGCTCACGGGGCCCGCCAACCCCGCGAGAGGCAGTATATGGTTGCATGAACCCTAGCCCGCGGGTCTGGGATGGGTCGGTCCACTTTGACAGTACTATGCAGACCAATGTTGTAAATATCAAAATCCTATTTTTTGATAATTTTTGCATGTTCATCCCTTGGAAAATGACTTCCCCACAAAAAAGGGAAGTCATTTTCCTCCAAAACATACTTTTTTTCCTTTGACTAGGGCATCATTTTCCATTGACCTCATTTTCCACTTCTTGCCAAACACTAAAAACTCGGAAAACATTTTCTAGAAGTCATTTTTCGGGTTTCCAAACGCACCCTAAATCTCTACTTCCCTCACCTTTATACCCTAAGTGACAATCATTGGTAAGTAAATAATGATGAGAATATGGTTATAGTGACATATATGCCCTATTTGGTAAATGGTTGTTAGCTGTTAGCTGATTGGGTTAGAAGGTATGATTAATATAATTGATAACATTAGCTGATTGTAGAAAGGTGTTTGGTAAATTAGTTGTTAGTTGATATCTGTTTTAGTAATGTTTCTAAAATAAGCTAGTAGCTTAAAATAAGAGCTTATTTTTTAACGCTACCTAAGGTAGTGTTTCAAAATAAGCTAGTAACTTCCTAACTTTTTTCCCACATTTAACCTTATTATTTTAAAGAAATGACACCATTTACCCTTTTCCAATTAAAACCTTTTTGGCTAAACCTTTTTTGTTGTAATTTCAGTTTGTGTTTGAACATTAATTTTTGTATGAACTAATCTTATGAATTATAAACATTTTGTTTTACTTTACATGTTTTCAAATATATGTTCTTACTTTATATTTTATTAAAATATTAAAATATATTGATTTCACTATTTTATATTTTAATATATAAATAAACCTATTTAAAGTTAAAACTATTTAAATTGTATGAAGATGCCCTTTTTAGTCTTTTACATTTATCAACTTATCAAAAAGCTAATTTTATCAAACACTTTTAAGCATAACAGTTAGCTTAATAGCTCTTCAGATTTCCACTCTAAGCTTATAGTTCTTCACTTTTTAGGTACTTTTCAGATTTCAGCTACATTCTTAGCTAGGTTTGCCAAACATAGCATTATAGTATAATTTTTTTCTCAAAAAGCTAGTTGAAAAAGTTGTTTTGAGTAGCATTTTGAATTTTAGCATTTTTTAGTTACAAAAAGCTTATTAACCAAACAACTAATAGTTGTCAAATAAGCCACAATTAGCTGATAGGCTAATTATTACCAAACAGGACCTTCAAATAGATGATAGATGATTTTGTTTTTTATTTAAAAAATATCTTTTAATGGTTTTGAGAAAATTGTAAATTTGTTTCATGTTTTCAAAATGAAAAATTATGCTAGTAAACATGTTTAGTTTTTCTTCTCAAAAAACATGTTTAGTTTTCTATTCTTCAATACACATAAAACTGGAAAAAAAAATAAAAATAAAAAATCAGTTAGGAAACGGGCCCCTTGAAAATAGATATTGAAAGTAAAATTAGGGAATAGTGGAATACAAATAGTCTTTTTCCTTTTTACATTCCCCAAAACATTTCAATAATTGGTAACAGTCCTTTTTTCATCTTCCTAACGGCAGAGGTTAATTGAACTGTCACGTTCCTTCCTATTTAACTTCATCCGCGTCTTCACAAACAAGGCACAAGCCTAGCGAAATTCCGGGGGAGATCGAATGTCTAATAATGAAGTACAGTCGCGCAAGGGGTCCAGTCCCAGGTTCAGCCTACAGAGAAGCCGCTGGATCAAACACCTAGTCCTAGAGACCAGTCTGTCGTGAAGCGGCCACTCGTACCGGCTTTTGAGAACTCCGAGGTCTGCAACAAGAAGATGAGAGCGGAGGAAGTACACGACTTGTTTGCCCAGCTCAAGCCCGAGGGCATGGAACCTTTCAAGGAGGTAAGCTCGGAACTATATATATATATATATATATATATATATATATATATATATATGTCCATTTGTTTTCTTTTCTCATTTTCATTTAAGTTTCTTCGTTGAATCTCCTCTCCCTGCCCCGCTCTGTCGGACTCGAACAGAGCATGTGTGAGGAAGTAAATTTGGCTCAGTAAACAAGACCAAATATTGATGTAAAGGCAACGAGTCTGTCACTTTGGACATAATACCAACAAGTCACTGAGCGGGCAAAAATTAATTTTTATTTAGGGTATGTTTGGTTCACACATGGGAATCGGAATCGTTATGGGTATTAAATAGGGTAATGGATTTTGGCGAAAGTATTTTGCATGTTTGATAGTAGAATGAGAATGATTATTAATAGTTGAGAGAGAAAGGAGGAAAGAAAATGAAACTCTAATAGGATATGAGTTTTCCAATTAATGGATATTCCAAACCCATAGTGTATTATAAAAACCTATCAACCAAATAATAATACTCTTGCTGTATGCCTAAACCCACCAACCAAACGCACCCTTAGTTCCTTGATAGATCAATCATAAATATTTATTATGTTTTTCAGGCAATGGCTGCCTTTTGTGAGATTATGAACGACTTTGCCCAAATGGGCAGGAAGAATGCAGAGCTTAATCGGGATGTTGAGGCGGCGAAGAAGGAGGTTGCGGCAGCTAAGGTGGTAGCCGAAAGTGCACTGAAGAAAGCTAAAGAGTGGGAGAATAGGGCAGAAATGGCAGAGAAGAGTGTGGAGCATTGGAAGAAAGCTTTCAAAAACTTATGGAAGAACGCTGAAGACTCTAGAAAGAGGGCTGAGAAGGCAGAGAAAGCCTTGAATGCTGTGAGGGTAGCTTTGATAAACCACAGCACAAGTACGATTGCAAATGCAGCAGCCCGAGGCACCAAGTGAGCTAGCTAGTATGCATGCATATGGGAGATATGATGGAGGTTTTATTAGCTTAGCTTGCTTCTTGAATTTTGATTAGTCAATGTTTGTTCATATATTGACTGGTAAATTATGAAAGAAAAATACTACTTAAGCTCCAGTTATTTACTTCCAACTTTTACTCTTCCTCCATTTTTCCTGGAACAAATATCCCATCATTGTTTATCATATCTAAAAGTGAGGTTTTACATGTACTAAAAGTCTAAAACTCCTTATGAGTAAGGAAGTGATCGAAGATGAGATTATATTAGAGTTTATCCAAATTGTGTTTTTTAATAGAAAAATATTTGATACACAACTGTTGTAAAGATGTTATACACTCGTAGTGTACAAATAACTCTTTTTTGGTTAATTACTAAAATCTATCAAAACTGCTTACTCGCGGTGAACAAGTAACTTTTTTTGGTTAATTACTAAAATATATCAAAACTGCTAAATAATTTCACACTTCTATCCAGCCATCCTGTGAACATGTTTTCCACTATGGCTATTATCCCAACTCTCTTCATATCATAAGGTAAAAAACATGTAGACACATGAGAATCAAAATTAGTCTTCTACAAAGTCATTTTCTCTTCTGCCTATTACGCCGGTCTGGCATGTTTTGCAACCAAAATGCTAGCAAAGTAGAGATGAAATATAGTGTTAATTAAAAACAAACAAACGGGGAATCCAATCAACATCCCCTCCCAGCCAAACCGCACTCCTTCCTCTTCATCATCACATCCTCATGTTGCGAGGTTGGCAGTGACAAATCCTCCCACAGACAAGGCACTTGAATTTAGAATCTGCATAGTCCATTCACTACAGAAGGTTTTTAACGTCGGCTAAATGGACCCTTTAACGTCGGCTTTTAGGTAGGACGTCGTATCGTCCGTCGATGGCTAATATACAAAATACGAAGTCGGCTAATCTCTTAGCCGACGTCGTATCGCACCGTCGTCTAATCTACACCCTTTAAGGTCGGTTAGTAGTAAATAACTGACGTTAAAGAGTTTTTATTTATTTTTAATTAATTAATAAACCTTTAACGTCGGGTAATTACTTAGCCGACGTTAAATAGACGGCGTTGTATGTGATTTCTGTAGTAATGGTTGTTGTTGGCATAGGAAACCATATCACTAATCGTGTTCATTTGGCTGGACTTTTTTTTTTTTTTCTTTTTCTTTTTTAGTGAGGTGACATCTTTTTGTTCACCGCGGGTGCATAGATCTCTAAAACGGCGGCGCATCAAATATTTTTTCTTTTCCAATATTCATGTTTATAAACATTGATCTCACTCTGTATAAGAAGCTTCATGTGTGACCAAGTAAATACTACACTATCCGTAAATAGAGAAATACGCCTTGCAAAAATTAGAACACGGGCTTAGGAACCCTGTATAGCGTATATACAGAAAACAAGATTGACCGCAGACATTTTATTTGTTTTTGTCCACAATTAAAAAGTTGTACAAATTAATTAGAAAAAAAGTTCAAATACTTCACTCAACTTATAGTTTTTGTGTAATTGAGTCATTGAACTTAAAAAGCGTATAATTCAATCATCAAACAATTAAAATATGTGCAATTAGAACATTTAAAAAAAAAATTAAACTCAGTTTGAATTAAAAACATTTCAATATTGACTCCCAACTAGTATGGTAGAAAAAAATGCAACTCTTAATACATACATGTAAGTAATTAATATAATCGGATTTTACCATAAAATTTAAAAAAAAATGTTCCAACCGCACAAATTTTGCTTGTTTGATGGTTCAATTGCACACTTTTTAAGCTCAATGATCCAATTGCACAAAAGCAAGAAGTTCAGTGGTCTATTTGACACTTTTTCTAATTAATTAATGTATTAATATTTGATGCACCCCTGATGTATAAATGCTATACACCGGCGGTGAGGAGAGGATGCCACATCATTAAAAAAACAAAGTCAATATTAATTGGGTCCTTGTTTGCAAAATATCTAAAATTTGTATTTTATTAAGAAACTATTTTATTTCTAATTAACAAAATATATCTACTTTCCTAAACATATTTATTATTTAATTATTATATATTTAATTTCCTACATATTTTAAATTAGATACATTATTATTATTTGTTTATTAATAGTATAATTAAATATTTTACTAAATATAAATTGGATTATATATAATTATATAGGAATGGAAATTGGTGTATGAAAACCGTACCATATCAACATGTGGTGCTATTATTATTGTATTATTACATGTACGAGGTGGGGGTGTTTGGTTATTGGCTTATAAGTCAAATTTTAACTTATTTGACTAAGTTTAGTTTTTTGACCAACCAATAAGCTATTTTGAAGTGTTTGGTAAATGACTTATTGTCCTTGGCTTATTGGGCGCTGAAAATTGAAAAGCTAATGGGGGTGTTTGGCTATCAGCTGATAGCTGATAGCTGGTAGCTGGTTGTGTTAGCTGATAACTAATAGCTGATTGTGTTAACTGATTTGACCAACTGATTATATCAACTAATTATAAAAAAGTGTTTGGTAAATTAGCTGTTTACTTTCAACTGATTGGATGTAAAATGACATACAAGGACATTGTACTAATTTCTTAATTCTTAAATTACTTTTTAAAATTAATTATACTACATAATAATAATAATAATAATAACTACATAATAATAATAATAATAATAATAATAATATAATAATAATAATAATAATAATAATAATAATAATAATTATTATTATTATTATTATTATTATTATTATTATTATTATTATTATTATTATTATTAAAGTGCAAATTGAAGAGGAATCACAATTTTGAACTGCAAATTGAATCAATAAACTGAAGGATTAGAGATTAGGGACAACATTGCCATTTACCCAATAAGCTAGTTAGAAACGCTGCATTGGTCAGCATTTTGTATATTGACTTATTGAGCCAATAAGCCATGCCAATAAGCCATTAACCAAACACTTAAAAATAGCTTTTTTGACTGGTCAATAAGCTATTCTTGGTCAAATAAGCTATTTTTTGGCTGATAAGCCAATAACCGAACACCCCCAATGAATGTAGCTTTTTGTATCAGCTGGTTTGGAACAATGAGTATATTGACTATTTTATCCTTTTAAATCAATGTGATTTACTTTTAAATGTGTGGTGTGTTTGTTATTTTATAATAATAATAATAATAATAATAATAATAATAATAATACCCTTAAATGTCATTTTTTTACATTCAATCAGCTACTAGTAAACAACTAATTTACCAAACAGTTTTTTATAACCAACTAATACAACCAGCTGGTCAAACCAGTTAACGCAATCAGCTATCAACTAATAGCTAAACCAACCAGCTATCAGCCGTTTTCCAAACACCCCCATATATATAATAAGGACATGCATGTATATGCATTCTGTAAATTTCAGTTTGTGTTGTTCAAACATTTTTGTTTTGAACATTTTTTACTTTCATATATGTTATATGGCTTTTCAATTTCGTACTATATTTTCGTTCATTAGTTTAACAAAAACATATAGTATCTAAACTGAACGGCCAGACAGAATTTTTTTTTTAACTAAGCACATTTTGATTCAGATATTAAATGCTCAAAAGCCTACTTGAGCATGGAGAACAAATTGTGCCTATGTAATTCACCCACTCTGAACAGCAAATACTACTAAATTTTCATAGAGAACATGCCTGGAACCTTAAGTTGGCAATATAAGTATCTCAGCAAGAAAACTCAAAATGGGCTCCATATGGTTTTCTACCATCTAACCAAACACTATGTATACCAAAATTTTGATATTAAACTACAAATTTCCAGTTTACACAACAAAGGATGGAAACTAAGGTATATTATTATTATTTTGAATACTACTAACTCAATGCAATATCTGTTCATAACTACTTTCTCAACCTATTGAAGCACAAGAATCAGTGTTGTCTCCACTTAGGCTCGAACCCACCACTCCCGTATAAAGGGAAGGGTTTGATGCCACTGGACCACAAGGTCCTTGGCCTAACGTATATTATTTAAGCATCCATTATTGCACTTCATTTTTTTTTTTTTTGAAGCAAAAGGTAAGATAGTATTAATTAAGGTCCAAGCTCAAAAAATGAGCAATGGAAGGAAACGGACAAGAGAAACAATCCATACGATCAGACAATGACAAGGCTTCCCGAGCTAAAC
>CP025644.1:14418849-14461355 GCA_003576665.1 Ipomoea trifida | reverse complement strand
GAGTTGGAAATATACTGTACAGGTTTTAGGTAGATTCATAAAATAATTTTAATATTTAAAAAAAAAAAAAACGACGTCGGTTATTTTATATTAACCGACGTCGTTTATTTTTTTTTAATTTTTTTTTAAATTAAACGACGTCGGTTTTATTAAAAAAAACCGACGTCGTTTCATTTTTTTTAATTTTTTTTTAATGAAACGACGTCGGTTTTTGGAAAAAAACCGACGTCGTTTCATATTTATTAATTTTTTTTAATTAAACGACGTCGGTTTTAAGAAAAAACCGACGTCGTATATTATTTTTTAATTTTTTTTTTAATTAAACGACGTCGGTTTTTCTTAAAAACCGACGTCGTTTCGTATTTTAAAAAATAAAAAAATACATACGGCGTCGGTTTTGACAACCGACGCCGTATCATTTATATACAACGTCGGCCAGATCAACGTCGATTTTTAACCGACGTTAAAAGTGCTAAAAAACCGACGTTAAAGGTGTTTCCTGTAGTAGTGTGAGATCCTGGCAGTAGTATTGTTAGAATTATTGCACTTCATTTTTAATGCTTCATATGGCAAAAGTAGGTGTAACAAATTTTATTGGCACTCGTAACTAATGAGTTATTGAGTCACTGTGATTTACCTTCCTACAACTCTATAAGGTCACAATTTATTTGGCACTTGTTAATTAAAATCAACTGATAATTAATAAATTCATAATATGATTAAATATTTCACTAAACAGTCTCGTCGTTTATAGTTATCAATTGATTTTAATTATAATCGTTGATTTATTAATAATATAATTAAATATTTTACTACACATATTTGATTATAATATAATTATATACAATCCAATTTATATTTACTAATTTTTTTTGGAGCGTGAGGGCGGCGGGGGGGGGGGGGGATACTATTGTATTTAATGGGAACAATTAAGAATGTATCTAATAATTTAAAATATGTAGGAAATTAAATATATATATAATAATTAAGTAATAAATATGTTTAGGAAAGTAGATATATTTTGTTAATTAGAAATAAAATAGTTTCCTAATAAAATACAAATCTTAGATATTTTGCAAAAAAGGACCGGATTAATATTGACTTTGTTTTTTAATGATGTGGCATCCTCTCCTTCGCTGCCGGTATATAGCATTTATACATCGGCGGTGTATCAAATATTAATCCTATAAATTTTAAGTAATCAATTTCAACAATAATATACAAATCTTATAATTTCAAATAAATGTACACTTTCAAATATTAAAATTGATTATAATTTCATCATTAATTTTATTATTCAGATATGGAGGGGCGGGGGGGGAGGGAGTAAATGTGATATGGTGAAAATGAATATACATAAGGTATAAAAGTATAATTGGCTAATAATTATTATGATAATTAAGCTAAACATGGTCATTGAATTTATTTTTATAATAATTACACTTAAATTATTTCTCATTTTTTCCATATTTATTTTAGTAATAATATAATTATATAAATCATATTACATATCAATTTTTTCAAAATAATTTGCAGACAAACGAATCATATATTGTTCTATTAATTGAGTAATACTTTTACATTAAATAATCAAATAAATGTACACTTTCAAATATTAGAATTATTGTTTATAATTTCATCTTTAATTTTATTATCTAAATATATAATAAAAAAATTTATACATGCATCGCACGTGTAATTTACTAATTCATTACAAATAACAAGGGAATAAAAAACAATGAAATAATAACAAATTAAACACTTAATTAAAGCTTCTTGACATTAAAAACCAATACTACAAATAAAAATATTACCCTTTAATTTAA
Organism: Ipomoea trifida; assembly: GCA_003576665.1. NCBI lineage: Eukaryota > Viridiplantae > Streptophyta > Magnoliopsida > Solanales > Convolvulaceae > Ipomoea > Ipomoea trifida. The sequence continues at coordinate 14,459,529 of CP025644.1, read as the reverse complement.
CCATGCAAAATGTTGTCTTTCACATATAAACTAAGCAAAAACTTTATTGGTATGCCATATTTGGAGAGGAAAATACCTTAGAATGAATATGTTGTCGTGCCACATGTAATCGATTAAATGAAAATTTGACTCTTTAACTTTTGTATTTTGTCATCGTTCTCATTAAAAAAAATGTCATCTCCCAATTCAACATCCCATGAAAACCTTACCGTTTGGTTGGGAGGAGGGAATTAGGGTGGAAAAGAATTATAATTCGGTGGAATTGTAATTCGGTGAATAAAGTAGGAATTGCAATTACAGTGTTTGGTATGCAGAAATATGGGTGCAGGGAATTGAAAGGGAATAGATGATACAATGACCAAAATGCCCTTATGTAGTAGTAGTAGTAATAATAATAATAATAATAATAATAATAATAATAATAATAAATAATAATAATAAGGGAAAAGGGTCAAATAGACCCTCGAAACATTTCATAAAGAGTCAATTAGGCCCACGACTTTTTAAAGGTGCAATTAAACCCTCAAACATTACAAATCGAAGCAATGAAGCCCAAAACCGGTAATTGACCTGTTATCACCGGTCATTAGCATTTCCGGCGATCGGCGTCAATTTCCGCGCCGCCGCGCGATCGGCAAAGGCGACCTTTTCGCCGGAAATGGCGACCGGCGACGATTCGATCGTCGCCGGTCGCCGGAAATTGACGCCGATCGCCGGAAAATGCTAATGACCGGTGATAACAGGTCAATTACCGGTTTTGGGGCTTCATTGCTTCGATTTGTAATGTTGAGGTTTAATTGCACCTTTTTAAAAGTTCGTGGGCCTAATTGACTCTTTATGAAAATGTTCGAGGCCTATTTGACCCTTTTTCCCTAATAATAATAATGTATGATGTAAATAGGAAAATGTAACAATGTGGGTTGATTGTATAATGCAATAATAATAATAATAATACTAATAATAATAATAATAATTGAAATGAGAATGAGGCCTGAATGTGAGATGAGAGAGGAGTGAATGAGGCGTAGTGAATGGCAGAAGGAGAATGGTTAATTATTGAAGGGTAAAATAGTCTTCATCCAAGCACTCTTTCTCCCCAACATCACCGAATTACAATTCCCAGGGAAGGGTCAGAATTCTAATTCAGTAGTAGGAGGGAATTGCAATTCCGTGGAATTGCAATTCCCTCCTACCAAACACAGTAGTTTAACAATTCAATGAATTTAAATTAATGCCCTCTTTATTACGCTCTACCAAACAGTATCAATTATTTAAAAAAAAAAAAGAAAAAAAGAAATTTAGCTCTCAATTTTTGGGGGCCTTGTGCCACGACACCAAGCACTAGTTCTAGGCCTAAGCATGTGTGCTTAGTGTCATGACACTACACTACTACTACAAAAAAAAAAAAAAAAATACTTTTAACAACGTCGATTATTCGCGACATTTAACGTCAATTATTTTGCAACGTTGTTATTCCCGACGTAGTAAATAAATAATATGATATCGGTTTTAAAAACCGACGTCGTATGTCATTTATTTTTTTTAAAAATAAGATATGACGTCATATCTCTCCTTTAAAAAAAAAAAAAAAAAGAGATATGACAGTTGTTTAAAAAATGACTTTTGATGGGCGATCTCGACAATCGAGAAGTAAAAGAAAATGGAGCATTTATGGATGGTTGACGAGGCGGCGGTGAAGCAGAAGAAAATTGAGCTCTTCACGGCGAAGATGTTGTACGTCGTCTGCCGCTCTTCATGGTAAAGCAGGTCCACAGGAGCGTACGCCGTCTGCCGCTGCTGTAGATCGTTCGTCCGTTGTTGTTTTCTTGCAATAAACTCCATATTGTCCTATCATATTAGAGTATATACGATTATTTATATTAGAAGGAACCATTTACTATAAGAAAACTAAGAACCATTTATCTAATATACCATATTGTCAGATCGAGTATATACCATATCGTCTGCTGTTGAGACTCCATATTGTCAGCCACCATTCTTCGATATTGAATTGCTCAACGAAAAGCTAAGGCTAGTTTGAGAGTGAGGGATATAAGAGAGATAAGGGAGACTTCCACTACTAGTCGGAACGAGAGCGGTGAACAAATGGCATCAAAATCCCATATAAAATTTTCTAAGTGTTTAGGTTTTACGCTACTGACCGGTATATAAAAACTTCGCATAAGACATACGACGTCAGTTATTTAATTGACCAATGCCGTATATTATTATCATTTTTTATTTTTTTTTGCGTAAGACATACGGTTTCGGTTATTTAATTAACTGACATCGTATGCTATTATCATTTTTATTTTATTTCTTTTTTCGCGTAAGACATACGACTTCGGCTATTTAATTAACCAACGTCGTATGTTATTATCATTTTTAATTTTTTTTTCTGCGTAAGACATATGATTTCGGTTATTTACTTAACCGACGCCATATGTTATTATCATTTTTTATTTTTTTCGCGTAAGACATACGACTTTGGTTATTTAATTAACCGACGTCGTATGTTATTAACATTTTTATTTTATTTTTTTTTTCACGTAAGACATACGACTTTTGTTATTTAATTAACCAGCATTGTATGTTATTATCAATTTTTAATTTTTTTTCTCCACGTAAGACATACGACGTCGATTATTTAATTAACCGACATTGTATGTTATTATCATTTTTTATCTTTTTTTTCGCGTAAGACATACGACTTTAGTTATTTAATTAACCGACATCGTATGTTATTATCATTTTTTATTTTTTTTCGCGTAAGACATACAACGTCGGTTAATTAAATAACCGACATCGTATGTTATTATCATTTTTTAGTTTTTTTTTTTAAATTTATGATTTACAACGTTGATTGTTTATAAACAACCGGTGTTATATGATTTTCAAAATTTTATTTCACTTTTAACGTCGATTTTTCAAAAAGCCGACATTATATGTTGTTTCTGTAGTAGTGCTACCAACATAACATTTCACTTGTCCCGGGCCTATAAAACGATACGACCGGCACGGGCCCTGGTGGTTGTTGTTCTAGTGGTAGTGGTGTAGTGGTAGGGGGTGGTGGTGATAATAATAATAATTTGGAAAAAGGGAGATACGAGAAAATAAAGAATCCAAAAAAAATCTTTCAACTAAAAATCTAGGAATACATTTTCCACCAAATTTGGCATTTTTTCCGTTGACCATAATGAACATTTTTCTTTAACTTTATTTTCTTTGAGTACCCAAATACAGAAAACCCGAAAAATGACTTGTATCCGGGTTTCCAATCGGACTCTTAAAAGAGTGTTAAAAAGTTGGGTGGTATTCAAAAACTTATGAACCTTTATTTACTTTTTTTTTATTAGGACTTTTATAGAATTTTTCCTCTAAAATATAAGTAGTTGAAATCTATCCCTCAAACTCGAGATTTACAAACTTTCATTCTACCAACTCTGAATACTTTTTCTCCCCATCTAAATTCTATATATATCTTTTCTCCATATTTGAACTCTATAGATTTTTTTCTTCATTATTGTTTGTATCTTTCCAATAGAGGACATTAATAAGTAAAAGTACACTTGAGTATTATTATTTATTGTGTAATATTATGCCATTTTAGTAAAAAGTGATATTACCTTTTTTGGGTGACAAGGAAAATCCGCACCCACTATCAATACCAATCACATGCACTAGGTAAACACACATGCAGAAGTGATATTGCATTTAAATTTATAATACACTATTTTTTGGCAGCTCAATTTAAATTTTTATTCAATTATAATACATAAATTTATATAATATCTATCAAAACATATGGTATATCATAAAAATTTTAAAGAAAATTAAAATATAAATAATAAGTATCAATAGAAATTAATGAAAGCACGCAATACTTGCTAAGGATAATTGTCCTAACAAAATAAATTTTTTAATTCATACCCTAAAATTGATATTGTCTTTAAATTTATAGTATACTATGTTTTGTGGCAACCAAATTATATATATATATATATATATATATATATATATATATATATATATATACTGAGTATTTTCGCGCCGTGCGTTGCACGGAGGATTTATTAATATTAATAATATTTGGATCGATATATACAATTATATAAATTATATCATCGAATATTATATAGCGAAATTGATGAAATTGGTTGATCGATTATGTTTTCCTTGCTTGAATTAGAGCAAATAATTAAACAATTACCCGTGTAAGGCACGGATAAATTTTTTTATTATATTTAGATAATAAAAATAAAGATGAAATTATAAAATTCTAATATTGAGCGTGCACATTTATTTGATTATAAGATTAGTGCAAAAGTATTACTTAATTAATTGAATAATATATGACTTGTTTGTCTACAATTGAAGACTAAAATCACTGTAATTTTACAAATAAAGTTTGCAATTTTCTTGTTTATAAATAATATATAACCAATAAACATAACACGTAGTAAAGTAATAATTATTTAAGAGAAAATTAATTTATAATTAATTGTTTATACATCTAATTTAAATTTTAATTGTAAATTATTCATATTATTATGCAAATATTATTTATATATATTAATCATGTGATTAATTTTTATTATATTTTATTTTTATTTACTATTTTTATCATATTATGAAAATATATTATAGTTAGCCAAAAAATCAATGGTTTTTACTAAATAAATTATGAAAAAAAATTATGAGTTTAGTTTTACAAAAGTGCCCCTAAATTTGGGGGAAACTTGGCTAAGCACTTCTATTATATTTATATATATAATTATTATTATTATTATTATTATTATTATTATTATTATTATTATTATTTATTATTCCATTTCATGGTAAGTTAATTATGTTTCATTTTCCATTTTCCCCTTTTACTGCTAATATTATTATTATTAATAGTAAATTATGGACCCTTTTTTTTATTTACTTTTCTATTGTTTTCTCAATAAATTTTCATTTCTATTGTTTGGACAGAAGTGGATTGATGGGAAAGTACGAAATGGAAATTTTGTTAGGATTTTCCTTTTTTATTAGTAACCTTATTATTATTAGTTCGTTTCCTGGTTAGTTAATTTCGTTTTTTTTCTATTTTTTCTCGTAAGTTAATATTGTTTCCTTTTTCATTTTTACTGCTAACGTTATTAATATTAATCATTGAATTATCAGTATTTTTATTTTCCTTTCTATTGTTTGTTTAAATTGTTTGGGTTGAAGTGTTTGTGCCGGAATAAACGAAATGAGAACCGTTCTTCATTTTCTACATATAGTCTGCCAAATATGGTGGGGGAGTTATATCATATTATATTATTATTATTATTATTATTATTATTATATTATTATTATTATTATTATTATTATTATTATTATATTATTATTATTATTATTATTATTATTATTATTCGTTCCTTTTTCATTTCTATCAATTTGGTGCCAATTAAGGCACAAATATGCATAAACATTATATCAATATTATTAATATTATTAATTATTAATTATTAATATTGTGCTCATAAATTTGTCATCTATCAATTAGGTGCCAATTAAGGCACAAATATGCGTAGGAGTTATATCAAATTATATTATTATTATTATTATTATTATTATTATTATTATTTTACCTTTTTTATTTTCTATCAATTAGGTGCCAATTAAGACACAAATATGCATAAAAGTTATATCATATTATTATTATTATTATTATTATTATTATTATTATATTATTATTATTAATTATTAATTATTATTATTTATTTATTAATATTGTTCCATAAATTTTTCAAAATGATTGAGATTACAAAAATGCTCCTGAATTTGTGCGGGAAAAAGTTTTCATACACTTCTATTATTATTATTATTATTATTATTCATATATATATATATATATATATATATATATATATATCTATCATAATAAATAAATTCTATCATAATAATAATTATCATTACCATTACCATATACTAATAATGAATTATAACCAATTATAATTAATATTATTAATATTATTCTATATTATACTATTCTATTATTCTATCATAAAAAAATAAATTTTATTATAATAATTACCATAATTACAATTACCATTACCATATTACTAATAACGATTTATTACCATTACCAATTATAATTAATATTATTCTTATTTATCATTTTATCATTCTATCATAATAATAATAAATTATATCATAATAATTAGTATATTTACTAATAATGAATATATATCAATTATAATTAATATTATTCTAATCATATACTAATTACCATATTACTAAAATGCCCCTATGTTTGGCGGGAAAATTTTGGAGGAGGATATTACTTTTATAGATAGTATAGATATATAGTATAGATTGTTAAGTATTTACCTTGAATATTAATTACTGAATTAATTACCTAATTATATTTACATTGAATACATTCTTTGTCAAAATAATTTAACTGGTGTGTCATATTTTGATTGATTAATAAAAGGTGGTGAGTCATGGATTTTATTTATTAATATTTCTTTATTCAATAAAATTAGAACACTTGATGAGAGTTATATCCACGAAGTACATATATCATTTTCTAGTAGACAATTGGCCCATTGTTCATTCTCCTTTTTTTTTTTTTTTGTTTTGTTTTTGTTTTTATATATAAAATTTTGACCAAGTGGGGACATTGCTTTCGGGTGAGAAGTGCAGATAAATAGCATCTGTCCATCTTGAGTGGTCTAACTATTGGAAAATAAAGGGATTTTTTTTAAAAAAAAATACAGTGACATTTTCGTAATTGTTACAAACTTTGTATAAGCACTACGAAAAGGTGATGATAACTAATAATGCACTCAACTTAATTAAATTTTAATAGATCTTGAGAGTACTATTTGTCATCCACCGATACACTCACAAGATTGTCATAGTTGTTTCTCTTTATTTCCAGTCATTAAATCTTCTAAATTGATGGCCAGCATTCGTCACCACTTTTCGTCCGAGACAATATGATGTTCTCAATTGAACCAAATTACACACACAATGGAGAATGAAATATTAAAATTATTAGAAAGGGAATTTTAGAGAGTACAAAAAAAAAATATTGCCTCGTAGTAGGATCCCACAAAGCCTTCCTCGTTACTCAACACCTCCATCGAGTCGCCAATTCGGTACCTCACCATGTTTACAGAACTCATGGTTGTTGATTTTCCGGGAGAAACCAATTTTAAGAGATAAAGAGAGAAAAATAAAGGTATAATCTGGCTTAGAATTTCACATGGAATACGAATTATGATTATAAGCAATTCATTATATAGAAAATAAGGAAGAGAGAGATAGAGGTGAAAAAGGTAAGAAATTAAGAGGGGTGGAGATTGGGGAGTAGTTTAGGAAATTTGGCTGATTAGTAGGAGAAAAAAAAAGGAATTTATTTAAATCTTAAATCACGCTACTGTTATAATTTAATTCGATATATATATTTAGAAAAAAAGGAATTTATTTAAATCTTAAATCACATATATAATTATGTTATGTTATTAAAAAATTATTAATGTATTGGATGAAGAATACATCTTGAACTTATGTATAAAAATCTACTGTTTTAAATCGTTGGCCGATGTATGGTTTTATTGTTTCTTCGCAATCCGGTGTAAATTCGTTGTCCCCTGCATGACAGCTTTCCATCGCACCTGCTACACCATTGGTGTCCTGTATGTCTCTTGTTGTTTGCAAACACTCATATCAAATCGTGGCACACAATATTTAATACCCATATCATTACAAAATATTTAATACCCATTCTGATTCAGATTCTCATGTGTGAACCAAACACATCCTAAATTTTCTTCTCTCTATTTCAACACTATTGCAGATTAGCTTGGGAAGATTGCCCCAAGTAAAAACTGTGATTGGATTGAGCTTTTTGAACCGCCTTGGGAGATTATTGACCAACTAGAGATTAAGAAGGTGAGGATGTCCGTGGGTAGAAGGGATATTTGATTGTTTTGTCAGTTTTGGCCTTTGGGTAGCCCCCTGCCCCCCCCCCCCCCCCCCCCCCCCCCCCNAATACATAACATAAAATTTAACTAAATAGAGTAAAAGCTACCTAAATAATTGTGGATTATTTTAGTCTTATAATAATTGTCAAATAGTTAAAATTTGTTTAAAAAGCTAAACGCTGGTCAGAAAACGTAGATTGGCCGGACAATAATTCTACTTCATAATTATCAAATAGTTAAAGTTGTTCAAAAGCTAAACGCTTGTCAGAAAAAGTAGAATGGCCGACAATAATTCTTACTTTTTCTTGAATATAAATTATGAGTAAATACTAGTGGAGGTCCTTCGACTTTGATGGCACCGCCATTTTTAGTCCTCAGCTTTTAAATCAACCACTTTTAGTCCTCTTACTTTTTGTTTCTAGCCACATATGGTTATTTCTTTACAATTGAACATCTAATGTCATTTTCTTAAGGGCAATTCGGTTATTCAATCCAAAATTTAATGTTAAGCATATCCCAAGAATGCAAGTTGTAAAAAAAAATTAGGAAGTGAAAAAAAAAATTTTCAATAACTAATTATTTTGTAGCATTTTAACTGTTGACAAATGTATTTGGTACTTTCTTTTTGCAATTGCCAGAATACATTTGGTATTATTTTTGTATGTGAAAAAATTGACATAATGCATTTGGTACTATTTTTTGTGAATATCATTTGTGACTTTATAATCTTTTTTTTAGTTGCCCATAAATATTTCTAACCAAAAGACAAAGTGAAGAACAATAATGACAGAGTTGCTAAAAAAACAATAATGGCGTATAAGAACAAAGGAGGGTGGAGAATAGGGCTTCTTCAATTATTCTGATGAGAAAACATAATACTTAATACATTAATTATGAAATGACTGAATTGCCCTTGAGAAAATGATATTAGATGTCCAATTGTAAAGAAAGGACCATATGTGGTTAGAAACAAAAAGTAAGAGGACTAAAAGTGGTTGATTTAAAAGTTGAGGACTAAAAGTAATGGTGTCATCAAAGTCAAATGACTAAAAGTGATTGATTTAAAACTTGAGGACTAAAAGTGGCGGTGTCATCAAAGTCGGAGGACCTCCACTGGTATTTACTCAGAAAATTACATAGTACAACAATTGGGTAAATTGAACAAGACTAACGACACCGTTTTGGCCCTGTTTTCTGATCCCGCCGCAAGCCATCCGCGAGCGGCGACCCTCTCTTCATCTTCATTTCCAGCGATCTTCTTCTTCTCCTTCCAAATTCACTATTCAGCTAACCTAATATTGTTTTAAAAAATAAATATAAAATTATATTGAAAAATGACCAGTTGTTGTAGCATCAGAGCTTTCTGGATCATCAGCACTCAAGATACCGTCCTCTTTTCCCGGTACGCACCCGCGGATTTGATTGGATTTCATTTTATTTCAGAATTATTTTTGTAATTTGATTCTTCTTAGTTGGCTTAAATGGTTAGACGGTTTCCGGTGGTGGAGAAGCGGTGGCGAGCTGCCTGTCAGCGAGAAAATGAGAACTTAAGCGACGAGAGTGTGAAATCTGCGGCGGCGGCGGCGGCGGCTGCTCCGTCGCTTTACCTGCCCACTGATTCTGAGATAGCAACAGCATTTACTGAACGGAAGAATAGGTTAACTTTCATCTTTATGTTAAAAAGAAATTATAGCATTTCAAGCAACTGAAATTGTATTAATTTAAAAAAAAAAATGTTGCTTTAGTTTGGAAGAACTGGTAGTCTAATAAAGGTTTCGCACAAGATTAGATCAATTTTGGAGATTGTTTTTGGTAGTAAGTATTTGGTTTTAGACTGTGACTATTGGTGTCATTCTTTGATTGCGTATACCAGGAGAAGAAAGAGCTATTACTTAAGCTTTTCATGGTTTTATTTGTATGTTTTTAGTTGCTCTAATGAAATATTTCTGCTTTTGTGCCTTTTGATTAAATGTTCTGATTGATGCAAATATGATTTGTATTGTTTAGGGGTCTCCATTCCCCCTTCAAGTAATATCTAGGTCATGAATCTATTTGCTGTGTTTATTTGTTTAATCTGAAAGCAACCAAAGTTACTTAATTTTCCATCTTTATGTATCTTAGTAGTTGCATTTATTGAACTGTCATGGATGTTGGTTATCAATAGGTCTGCTATTCATGCAACTTTAGTATTATTTGGCTGTTGTTAGTTGTAATTGTATTTTTTTTTTCCTGTGTTATGCATACTACTTCCATATGACCTTTTTAAATGTGCACAGGGAGGGATCTGCCCGTGGATTTGGTGTAAGGGTAAACCGATCTGTTGAAGGATCAGACTCCTGGGTTGATGATCCAATTATGCGTCACATAATAAGTCTAATTATTAACAAAGTGGATGGTGTGAATCATTTTCTCTGGCCATTAATTATGCACATAAAGGGCCATTATTGTGTCCTTGTATTGCCTTTAGTTGAACCACATCAGCTGAGAGTGTATTCAAGAATGTGTAAAAGAGCAGACTGTGGAAATTCTATTGGAGCAGATGAAAATTTATCTTCTCTCCTTCTTGATCTTCCATCCATCACAGGGTATGGTAAGTTATATGCTATACATTAATGCGGAAATATTTGAAAGAGGCATATACTGTTATTTTTTGTGTGCTTTCCCTTGTTTTCTCTTCTTACCAGCCGACATGCATCTGTCCTTTATTACCTTAATGGATTAATCATCGTGCTTTCCCTTGTGTTCTCTTCTTACCAGCCGACATGCGTCTGTCCTTCATGTCCTTAATGGATTAATCATATCTTTAAGAGTTCCACTTTTGTAACAGGCTAGCTTTTGTTATGGACATGTGGATTTTATTTTCATATAGTAGAATTAGTATAGGTTGGGAATTGGGATCCCTGGATTTGGTTTGGCACACACTTATCAATGTCATATTGTCCTAGATATAGTAATAATACATCCCATTTCCCTCTCAACATACTGCATTTAAAGAGCCAGGTTATCATTTAAAGCTCTTTTACAATTCTATCTTCTATGTTTTTATTCATGTTGTTTGTATTGTTTTGTTTCAATATTATTCAATGTTCTTATATAAAAAATAAGTAAACCACTAATTACTTGTGCTTGTAAAAAAAACATTTTTCCTTCTTCACCACTTCTGCCATCATCCATTGTCAATACTTCTGCCCCTTCCTCATTTACATTGAGTCACTATCATTCCGAATTCCCCAATTAAATAAAATCCCAAATGAAAACCAATGAAAGTAGAAGCATCCTTTACAGCTGCTAGCTAGTGGTTGTTATTTGCAGAAATGGGGATGTGGCAAGGTGATTGTGAAAGGGTGAGGAGCTTGTCTTTTGGTGGTTTTTTTTCCTTGAAGTGGGCTGTCAATTTTGGTGTGCAATGGTTGTTTAAAGAGAGGAGGACTAAGTGGATGGCTGGCCAACCATGAATTAGCCAACTAAGGAGGGTTTTAGGGGGAATTGTGTTAAAAATGTGAACTAAAAAATAAATCTATTCTCATTCTTTGGTGTGTTAATTACGCTTGATGTTATTTTTCTCCCTTCACTAACTATAATATGGTAATTTGCACCAGTTCTAAAACCACTTGGAAGTGTTAATACTACTTGTTATGGAATATAGACATAATATATGGAATCTCTATAGATTAGGCAGTCTATAGGGATTTAGGAAGGTAGGCATATGGATGCTTAGTTTCCTATTCCTATCAGATAGATTTGGTATCTAGTTTAGTATATATAGAGGCATAGAGAACAACCCTATTGTACTCTTGAACTCTTACATTATAATATATTCATACATTCTATTATTCTCTGGTTCTCTCACATACTTTGCTTTCGCCTAACTGGCGGGTGGTTGTTATTCTCCACCCGCCAGGTCTTTCAATCCCTCAATTTCAACATGGTATCAGAGCCTAAACCCTAAAACAAACCCTAGACAAAACCCTAGTTGTTCCGCCACGTGCCGCCACCGTCACCGAGAGTCTCTTCGGTTTTCCGGCCAAATCTCTCTCCTCCGATCTCCGATCAAGACGCCGCTGCCACCATTGGTTTCGTATCGATGAGACACTCCTGACTTTGTTTTCAGATCCTTCGTTGGTCGCCGGTCAACGGCCAGTCAACGCTGGTCAACAGTCAACTCCGGTCAACCTCGCCAGTCAACGTCTCCAACCATCCCTTGAGATTGTTGTTTTGCCATTCTTTGGTGAAATTTGAAGGCTTTTTGGGTTTTGTGTTTTTTGGTTTTTATTTTGAGTTAATGAGAAAGATTGGGGAAGTAGATTGTATTTGTTTGGTTTATTTTGTGGGTTAGCTTTAATTTAACTTGGTCTTTAAATTCAGTTTATGTGTTGTTGTCGGTCATAGGATTAGTCTTTATATTTAGCAGTGTTATCAAGGCGTCGCCTAGGCGTCTGGGCGGTCGACAACGACCGCCTAATCTGCTCCCCTCGCCTAGAACAAAACGGCCGGCGAAGTCGCCGGAAACAACCGCACGCGCCGGCGCGTGACGGCGGAGCAGTTCGGAGATGGTGGCGCGTGACGGCGCGTATGCCCTCCGATGGCGACCGGACTTCTTGTCGTGGTGTCGCCGCAGCTCCCTAAACCTAGCCCAAGCACTGACTTTTACCTCCGATCCCAGTTTAGAGGTTGAAAGCTGTATATTCTATATTTTCCCTGTACATATGTAGTCTGATTTTTTATGCCTCTCTCTGTATATATATACATACATAGAAAGAAGGACTCAAAAAGAGAAAGAAAAAGAAAGGAAAAAGAAAAAGAAAGGACTCTTGAGCTGCCCAATATAGTGCAAGTCTCAAGGAACAAGTCTCAATGAACTTTTGGGTTGCCCAATGCAATACAAGTTTCAAGGAATATTAATATGGCATTTGACATTTAATATTAATTGGTTTAAATCTGAATATATATATATATATATATATATATATATATATATATATATTACTCATCGCCTAGTCGACTAGTCGACTAGGCGGTCGACGGCATCTCGCCTAAAAAGTCCGCCTTGATAACCTTGATATTTAGAGGGTATGAGTTGAGTCAGTGCAGCTTGTTCATTATGAAGAAACAGGGGTGCTGCAGGATGGACAACACGGTTGCAAGGAGGGGTGCGGACCTGGCATGTATGCCCGTGGCAATTATGGAATGCCAATGGATGAAGAAGAATGGTTCGGGATGAACCAGGTATGCCCGTGGCATTATGGAATGCCAACGGATGAAGAAAAATGGTTCGGGACGAACCAGGTATGCCAGAATGAACAAGTGATTCAAGACTTGGGTATTGGTCTCAAAGAATATGCCTCTAGATGTAATGTCCTATGACTCATGTGATATGTGTGTAACAAGTTGGGCATGATTATCACATATGCTCCAACTTGAGGGGGAGTGTTATGGAATATAGATATAATATATGGAATCTCTATAGATTAGGCGGTCTATAGGGATTTAGGAAGGTATGCATATGGAGACTTAGTTTCCTATTCCTATCAGATAGATTTGGTATCTAGTTTAGTATATATAGAGGCATAGAGAACACCCTATTGTACTCTTGAACTCTTACATTATAATATATTCATACATTCTATTATTCTCTGGTTCTCTCACATACTTTGCTTTCGCCTAACTGGCGGGTGGTTGTTATTCTCCACCCGCCAGGTCTTTCAATCCCTCAATTTCAACACTACTCTTGACTACAGAGTATAATCAGCATGTTTTGAAAACCATGGGAGGGTAATGTACAATTTACCCTGGAAAAATCCTTCAGTGGAATTTTACAATTTACTAAGATATTGTGCTTCTCCATCTGGAAATAACAATATCCATGAGGGTAAAGTATGATATACTAGGTGTAAAGTCATTATTAAATGTTACTGGGGTTTGGTTATTCTGTTATTTTATCTTACTAGTTCAACTGCCATTATATTAATTGCAAAGCTTCCTTTATACAGGGCCTTTATGGTGGCTCATATGATTGGGGATGTTATAACAGGAGATGTAACAGAACCTGAAATAGTCATAAGCGCATCTCCATCTGTGGGAGGACTATTGGATTCTCTTACTGGAAGTATTGGGATTTCAGGTATTTCTGCAAGAGCAAAACCTGTAGCTTCTCCAGCTGCAGCACCTACGGTTTCCAGCAGTGGTATTGGTGGAGCAATGGCAGCTGATGGTCCAAAGATTGGGTTGAGGCCCCTTGATAAAGATGCAGTTCGGTCTTTTATTAGTAGTGCCATGCCTTTTGGTTGGTATTTTTTATTGTGAAATTCCTCGTCACATACTTTTATTAGTAGTGCCATGTAACATCATTCTTGCCTCCTTTTCTTAGGTACACCTCTGGATCTAAACTACACAAATATTTCCTCTATCAAGATTAATGGATTTTCCTCAACAGATATGCCTCCTACAGACAGCAGGCAACCAGCATGGAAGCCTTATCTTTACAGAGGGAAGCAAAGAATCCTCTTCACAATTCATGAGACTGTTCATGCTGCAATGTATGATCGCGATGAGATTCCAGATAGCATAAAGATTTCAGGCCAAGTGAATTGCCGAGCAGAGTTGGAAGGGTTGCCTGATGTTATGTTCCCATTAACTGGGTTAGACGCCGCTCGTCTAGAACTATTGTCATTTCATCCTTGTGCTCAAGTTCCAGAGCACAGCAATGACAAGCAGGCACTGATGTTCTCTCCACCCTTAGGAAATTTTGTATTAATGCGTTATCAGGCATTTTGCCGCATTGGGCCCCCAATAAAGGGATTTTACCAGCTTTCAATGGTCTCAGAAAATGAAGGTGCATTTTTGTTTAAATTGTGTCTCATGGAAGGTTACAAAGCTCCTCTATCCATGGATTTTTGTTCAGTTACTATGCCTTTTCCTAGGAGAAGAGTGGTTTCTTTTGATGGCACACCTTCTCTTGGAACAGTTTCAATTACTGAGCACTCAGTTGAATGGAAAATTATCACTACTGGTCGAGGAGTTTCAGGGAAGAGTGTTGAGGCAACGTTTCCTGGAACGGTTAAATTTGCTCCCTGGCAAACACAAAGCAACGGGACTGCAGACGATGAAGATGATGAAATAGACTCAACTAACAATACAATTAATGTGGAAGATTTCTTAATGGAAAAAATGAGCAAGGATCTTCAAGCAGTTGAATTGGAGGAGCCATTTTGCTGGCAGGCATACGATTATGCTAAGGTACATTCTCTTTCCATCATCAACGCTACGGCCCTGTACCTTTTCTTATCATAGACTCCTGCATTTCAATAAGCTGCCCTTTGTTACTATTTATCTTTTAAATAACTAAATATGCTCTTAACTGGGCAATTAACAAAATATCCTGGACCTCTTGTCAATCTGATTGCAGGTTTCTTTCAAAATTATGGGTGGATCATTATCAGGAATGACGATTGATCCAAAATCTGTAAGTACCTGCTTCTATTCCATGCCTAAAAGAATAGATGCCTCCTTTTTCTGAAGGAATATCACAATATTATTTGGCGGGATCAGTATTTTGAAATTCTTTTATCACTTTTTAAACCTTTGGTAGCATAAACATTCAATGATTTTCTGAACTCTAAATGTGTAGTAATGTACACAGGTAACTATTTTCCCAACCGTGAAAGCACCTGTGGAATTCTCAACACAGGTATTGACTTCAGCTTATTGTTCTCAGATTCTACAGCATCAGACAACAATAAATTGTAACCTGCATTGCCTGAGATTATCACCATTTTTGCAAGGACTATTCTTCTGAATATGACCTTTGGTTAACAACTTTATAATCTTCAATTATATTGATTTCTCTAGTTCCAAGGCCAACTATTATTTGCTTTGAAATTTTGACTAAAACTTTTCATAGCAGCTGCACTCTGCTATCTTTGCTTTTCCTTTGGTCTCTAATACACCCCGTGTCATTTTGTTGTTCTACCTGAATGTGGATACTTATGCTTGAGTTTGTGGAAGTGGAATGCCCTTACATGAGAAACAGTGCCCTATTATTGAGATGAAATTAGATTCACAATTGTTTCTGCCATAGAGCTTTTCCTGTTTGCATGGGCACACAGCTCACTTGCGTGAGAAAATATTGAACTTCAATTTTGCTGCCTTTGGTATGTGGTTTTGACAGGTCACATCCGGTGATTACATTTTGTGGAATACGTTAGGAAAATGCCCCGTAGTTGCAACACCAAAAGCTTAGCTCAGGCGAGTCCACTGGCATCTTGCAATCTTATTATGTAAAGAGCAATCTATAAAAAGATGATATTTTTATGCTCAGTTCCTAGTGTGGTGGTACTCTAGTCTGAATTAGCCTGTGCAAAGGGAACTTCGTTATGGATTTGGTGTTCTGTATGAAAGGATTGTTTTGGGGTCTGATGACTATACATGCAAATTTTTAAAATCTTATATTTGTTTCGAACTCTTTTTTTTCTTCTTTCAATAATCTTTATACCAATATAGCTTTGCCAATGAACTTCTTCCATTCCCCCCCCCCCCCCCCCCCCCCCCCCCCCAATTACCTTTCAAATATAAAAAATCAAATTAAATATTAAAATTCAATATACTTGAGTTTATTTTTCTCTTTATCTTTTTACAAATAAAACTAATATATAAAAAAATATATCATTAAAAAGCTCTAATTAAGATCTTTTAAATGACATCCTTGATAGTATATTTTTTATTTTATTTTTATTTTATTTTTAATTTTTAATTTTTTATTTTTAAATAAATTAATAGATACATAAAGTCATTACTTTGTATGGTTTGACAGAAAGTGAGAAGAAAAATTTGTCTTACTTGAATTAGAAAAATGATTACTGTATGCAGCAAGAGCTTGGTTTGTTTTTCATCTATACTTATGCCAGACTCAAGTCTTACATGAAAATCAATTGTTATATAATGAATTGTCATATGATTGTGTTGCTCTTAAAGAAGAACATGATAGTTTGGTTAAGCAACTTACTGATGAACAACATGTATACAATATTATACTTGGTATGTTCAATCCGGTGGAGGAAGATTATTTTTTGTTTACGGTTATGGAGGAACAAGAAAAACTTTTGTATGGCGTACCTTGGCTGCAATTTTACGTTCTAAGCGTAACATTGTTCTCAATGTTGCTTCAAGTTGTATTGCTTCTCTTCTTATGCTAGGTGGTAGGACCGTACATTCTCGATTTGCAATAGCCATATACGTAAATGAAGATTCATCATGTAACATTTTCCAATGTAGTGATCTTACTGAGCTACTTATAATGTCAAAGCTTATAATTTGGGATGAAGCGCCAATGATACATAAGCATTGCTTTGAGGCGTTGTAGCGAACTATGAGGGATATGTTACGATTTGTGAATCCTTTGAGTTCAAGTATGACATTTGGGGGAAAAACAGTGGTTCTTGGTGGTGATTTTCAACAAATACTACATGTGATTTCCAAGGGAGGAAGACAAGACATTATTGGGGCAAATATAAACTCTTCATATATTTGGAATAGTTGTAAAATGTTAAGATTGACTACAAATTTAAGATTACAAAGAGTGAGAAATATTGATACCTTGAAGAAATAGATGTTTTTCCAAAATTGATTGCTGATGTAGGTGATGGTGAGATATGTGCGATTAATGATGGTTTTGCAAATATAGAAATCTCGAAAGATAATTTATTATAGCCGAAAATGATCCAATTGCAACAATAGTTAATAGTATATTCCATATGTTTTCTTATTGTACTTGTGGTTTGAAATATTTAAATGGTCGTGCTATTTTAGCACAAATATTGGATGTACTTGATGAGATCAATGAGTATATGCGTAGCTTGAATTCAACTAAGTGTAAGACGTATTTAAGCTCTGATTATGTTTGTCAATCGAATTCTGGTTCATACATTGGTCCAATTGCATACCTAGAGTTTTTGAATGGGTTAAAATGCTCAAGGATTCCAAATCATTCTCTTGCTTTAAATCTAGGGTCTCCAATCATGCTTTTTATGGAACATTGATTATTCACTAGGTTTGTGTAATGGCATGAGATTGGTTTATAATTAGTAAATTAGGGGATCGTGTTATTGAAGCAAAAATTATGTCAGGAAATAATTTGGGTACTCGAGTTTTGATTCCGAGATTGACATTGACTCCATCAGATCCTCGGTTATCATTTAAGTTCCAAAGGAAACAATTCCATCTAATGTTATGTTATACAATAACAATAAATAAGAGCCAAGGTTAAAGTCTTTTGAATCTTGGATTACTTTTGAATAAACATGTTTTTGTACATGGACGTACAACTGTATGTGACTCTATCTAGAGTTATCAACCCTAATGGTCTTAAATTGTTATTTTAGTTCAAAATGGAGAGTACTTTTCTTCAACGACAAATGTTATGTACAAGGAAGCTTTTAACAATTTGTAAATCCATAGAATTTGTTTACTTGGTTATGCTATATTGGATTATGAAATATATGTGAGTATCATTTAGATTTTTTTCCTTTTTATTTTTAGGATTAATGCTAACTGATAATGAAAAGGCTAATTATACTTTACTTGAAATTGAAAAGCTTCAAAGTGCATGGGGAAAGAGTTTGTCTTGCTTTCCTTCTATGCCTGTGTCAGATACTACTTGCTCGGTTTCGCATGGAAATCAATTGTTGTATGAGGAATTGTCATATGATTGTGATGCTCTTAAGGTTGAACATGATAATTTGGTTAGAAAACTGACAGATGAACAACGACATGTCTATGACACAATTATTAGTGATGTTACAGTTGCTGGTGTCGGTTTATTTTTTATTTACATACCACAGAATTTCTCAACACTTTGAGATATGATGCTCATGTATTACAAATCATTGTCTTAGCTTGAAAGTTGGATCTCCAATTATGCTTTTGCGGAACATTGACCATACTCTTGGTTTGTGCAATAGTATGAGATTGGTCATTACTAAACTGGAAGATCATGTTGTTGGAACGAAAGTGATGTCAGGAAGTAGTATGAGTACACAAGTTTTGATTCCAAGATTGTCATTGACACCATTGAATCCTCGATTGCCATTTAAGTTTCAAAGGAGACAATTCTCTCTAATGTTGTCTTACGCAATGACAATAAATAAGAGTCAAGAACAAAGTCTTACAAACGTTGGTTTACTTTTGAAAAAAACATGTTTTTATACATGAACAGTTGTATGTGGCTTTGTCTAGTGTTAACAACCCAAATGGTCTTAAAGTGGTGGTTTTAGCTGAGAATGAGGAGTATTGTTCTTCAACAGTAAATGTTGTATATCAAGAAGTTTTTAAAAATTTGTAATTGGATATACACAATTATTTCAATTTATGTTTATGTCTACTCATGTTTATGACTTTGGTAAATTTAGTATTGTTTTGAAACATTTTGTACTTCATATTTCGCATTAAATAATTATATATTTTCTGAATATGTGTATTAGTAATTCAACATTTAATTATAATATAGTTTAATGTTCATCCCGTGAATCTCACGGATGCAATACTAATAATTTTAACAGAAAGAGAATTTGCTATACCGAGAAGTTAGGGAGCATTTGCAATCATTATACCATGCAAGATTAACCATTGACATAAAGTTCAATTTTAGTATATTAAATGTTCAATTTTAGTACATTAAATATTCATTTTCTAAAAGTTCATGTTTTTATATTAAAGTTTCATTTTTAGGTATACTACAAAAAAAAAAAAATGAATTTTCAGTATATTAAAAATGAACATCCAATATACTAAAAAAGAACATTTATTCGTTGTTACATTGCGATGTGGATTATGATTCATAATATAATTTGCCAGAGCACTTATGGTGTTACATGGTACTATACTGTCCTCAAAAAGAAAACAATTATGTTCCAAGTCAAATTATATTTGTTACTTAACCAGCTTGGTTGGCATGAGTGGTCGTGCACTCTCATCTCTTAAGAAATTTCAGGAGTTTGAACCCATTTTCTTGTATGAAAAATCAATCTAGCCAGCATTTTACCCCTTAATTGGGTCGGTCCGGTGCGAACAGAGATTACGGGTTTAAAGGTGCCTGCGTTTTACAGTTAGGCCATGCTCAAGACACCTCGTGGTTTAACAAAAAAAATTATATTTGTTAGAAAAATTTTAAAATGTGAAGAAATGTGTGTAGAATTATGGTTGTAAATGTTTATGTTTTCCTTTTTAAATGTATAAAAAATAATTATTTATTAAATTGGTTTTCATTTATTAGGTGTTCATGAATTAGTTGCTTTTACCGCTGGTTAAAAAGGAGTTTAATTGTCCAATTAGATAATATTACATTAGAAGGTGAAGATCGAGGGGAAATATAAGGTGTGTAACATTACACCTAAACATTTCTGGTGAGTTTATGATATAGAAATATATTTGAAATTGAAAAATGCTTATTTCTAAGAGTTTATGTACATCATTTGGTATTATATGAGCAACATGAAATATTTATTATTTCTCACTATATTTTTTCTCCATCTGGAAAATGGTCAGATTTGACAAGTTGGTCACCGACCACCTGGTCAAAAGTAATAGAAGAATTAAGTCAAAAGTTTGTGCATAAGATTTTTCTCCCATCATGATTTTGAATTAGAGAAGTATTTGTTATAATATAGTTTCCTCCCAAATTAATATCTACTACATATAATAAATGGTTTTATGTTGATTAAATAATAAAGAAAAACATTATTTTCTCCTTTCGATTTATCTCATAATGTTTTACCTTTCAATGTAGCAACTTATGAATTGGTTGATTTCTCGATGTTAAAAAGTGTATATACTTATTAATTAATAATTCTAAAAAAATTATTCATGTGTTGTCCGATAAGGAGTGAATATTATGAAGTAAAATTATGATGGGAATATAGCATCACTCTATATAAAATATTATTTCAATTCATTTGCCAAGTAGAGTTATAAGGCGAGTTTATCCCATATACACCTTTGGATAGTTGCCGCTAATTTCTTTCTTCACTCGCAAAATAAATATTAGTTCAATCAAATTTGTTTATGGTTTGCTTGAGGGTTTAATGTGAATTCAAGTTTGGTACATATATCAAATTGAAACCCCAAAAAGGAGTTAGTAGAAATTAGAAATTGAGTGTTTGTTCATAAATATATATATATATATGATTGCGCTCAGGTGAGAACCAATGCTCAGGAAAGAACTGAAAACCAATAGTAGCCGTCCACATGTCCAGATTTAATGGATCAAATGATATTTTTTTAAATAACTCAAACTTTGAGTGTAAGTAACATGTATTAAAAATACAAGTAACATGTGTAAGTGTTCAAGCAAAATCACTTAAAAGTGCAACTATTTACACGTAATAGTGTATGTAATTTACTTTTTCACATTGGCGCACTTGCTATTGTTGCTCAGTGTACATTATATTATTGCACTTTTTAAATACAATTTACTTGCACTTTTAATATTTTTTACTTGCACTTTCTTGTATTCTATGAAATTGTTACTTACATTTCAATATTTAAATTATTTATAAAAATATCACCACATTTTTTAATTGTTTCTTATCCGTTAGATCTCTCCCGATGAACTGTTGTGGCTGGTTCATAATTTTTTCATGTGCACATGTTCTCATTTGAGGTGAGAACACATTGACTGTGATAAATTGTATTAAATTACATCGAAGATGATATCAATGATTTAATATTTTCAATTGTAAGTAAAAGTAATATGCATTGACACATGGTAATACATAATGTACAAAATCTTGTAAATATATATTATTGGCAATTATCCTTTATAATATTTCCCATGTTATATATATATATATATATATATATATATATATAACATGGGAAATATTATAAAGGATAATTGTCAATAATATATATAGAGAAAAAGGAAGGGAGAAGAAACTTAGAGGATGTACAAAAACTATTTGGAAAAAGTGTCAAATAGGCCACTGAACTTATCGTTTTTGTGCAATTTGGTCATTGAACTTAAAAAGTGTGCAATTCAACCATCAAACAAGCAAAATTTGTGCAATCGGACCATTTTTACAAAAATTTTCTGGTAAAATCCAATTATATTACTAACATATATGTATTAAAAGTGGCATTTTCTTCTATCATACTAGTTAAGAGTCAAAATTGAAATGTTTTAAACTCAAATTGAATTAAAAAAAATTTAGAAAAATGTCCTAATTGCACATATTTTACTTGTTTGATGGTTGAATTGCACACTTTTTAAGTTCAATGACCCAATTGCACAAAAGTGATAAGTTCAGTGACCTATTTGACACTTTTTCCAAATAGTTTTTGTACATCCTCTAAGTTTCTTCTCCCTTCCTTTTTCTCTATATATATTATTGACAATTATCCTTTATAATATTTCCCATGTTATATATATATATATATATATATATATATATATATATATATATATATATGTTTAAATGTGGCTGCGTCTTCCCGTGTGGTCAGTGTGGTTCGCATCACTCAATGTTAGAAAACGCACCACAATGAAAATACACAAAAACACCAAAAAACACACTTCACACCCAAAATAATGCACCATAACTCCCATGCCTTTAATGGTGCATTTGCTAACACTGCGTGGTGTATATTTGCGTATCTAGTGGTGTGTTTTGTGGTGATGCGTACCTAATGATGCATATTTGTGTGGTGCATTTTCTAACATTAAGTGGTGTATATTTGTATACATAATAGTGCGGCCGCACTGACCGCACGTTAAGGGGCGGTCGCACTTGATTATGACCCTATATATATATTATTTCCAAACTGGATTGAATTTCCAGTGAAAATTCATTCCAGTTTTAAAATTTTAATTTCAGTTTTTTTCAAAAAAATTTGTTTGAATTGGTAATTTGTTATGTTGGTATTTAATATTTAGATATTAGACTTTGAATTTGGGTTATGTGATGTTTCACGCATAGTTATTACAACGCCCCGACTGCCTTGTCGCCTAGAAAATGTTAAATTCGGGGGGTCGTAAACCAAACCGAACACCGAACCAAATTAAATCCAAACCGAAATCGAACCGC
Organism: Ipomoea trifida; assembly: GCA_003576665.1. Taxonomy (NCBI): domain Eukaryota; kingdom Viridiplantae; phylum Streptophyta; class Magnoliopsida; order Solanales; family Convolvulaceae; genus Ipomoea; species Ipomoea trifida. Next base: position 14,436,488 of record CP025644.1, on the reverse strand, counting down.
TTTAAATTGAACTGAAATCGAACCGAACTCTAATGTTAAACCGAATGGTTTAATTTTTTAATTTTTTAAATCGAAAAACTGAAACCGAAACCGAAACAGAAACCGGAAAAAATCGAACCGAAGATCGTAACGCCCACCCCTATTAGCTATGAATGAAAATGGGGCTAAATAGTTTTTGTACATCCTCAAAGTATCCTCTTCCCTTCCTTTTTCTCTATATGATTCTGAACTTAAGATTCACACAATAAGTATACACCAAAATTTACAACACAAAAGACTTTTTTTTTCCCTAAAAAATTCAAAGAAAAGACCGTTTAAATAAATAAAAATTCCTTTTTTTTTTGAAAAGAAAATTCATTTGTTTTATTATCATTCTCCGTTGTCATTGACTCCCTGCTCCCAACGGCGTTTGTATTTGTTGGAAGTTGCGAAAACAGACACCCACCAACCCCCATGCACACATAAATCCAAAAACCCAACCCTACTAATAATTAATAAATCATGCTTTTCCCAATTCCCATCCCCCAAATCCCCCTACCTTTCTAATTCTTGTTCCCACAAGGAATTTTCTGTTTCCATCTTCATTTCAAATTTCAATCTTCCAACAACACTGTCTGTGTTCTTTCAATGAATGCCCCCTGTTTCAAATTTTCTACAACTGTCTGTGTGCTTTTAATGCTCCTTTTCCGGGCAAGAAAGTACACTTTCTTTCTATAGACCAAGACCCCACCGTCTTCTTCAACCCAAACATATCACATCCATTTTCTTCCAAAGATCACATCAGAAATTGTCCCATCTTTTGATTTTTTTCTTTCAGTATTTCCACTCTTTCATCAGATTTGTTATACTAGTTTCTTGGAGCATGATTTGAGGAACGCAATCTGTTTCTGGGATGATGGGTATTCTCCAATAATGCAATCTTGGAGATACCCATTTTGTCAAGACTCTTGTGTCTGTTCGGAGTTGAGCTTTTGACGATTGTCTGTTTCTGTTTGGGACTTTCCGCAAACACTTGCTGGGTGGGGTTTCTTTGTTGTTTGGTTTTGTTGAGACAATGGGTTGCATTTGTGGCAAGTGTTGCAAAAGATTCCGATCATCATCTTCTTCTTCAGATGGGGGTAATCGTAACGGTAACAGGATAAAATTCGGTGCATTTGCCGGTCGAAAACACTCCATTGCTGAAACTTGGGTGGATGTTGTTGCTGTGCCTTCTCACAACTTGAGGTTAGAGTACTGTGCCCTTACACAACGTGGTTATTACCCTGACACCCCTGAGAAGGAAAATCAAGATAGTTTTTGTATTAGAACAGGGCTTCAGGGCAATCCAAATGTCCATTTCTTTGGTGTGTTTGATGGGCATGGGCAATTTGGTACACAGTGTTCCCTTTTTGTCAAGGATAGACTAGTTCAACTCTTATCAAATGATCCCACACTCTTGGATGACCCTGTCAAAGCTTACAATTCTGCATTTTTAACAACCAATGAAGAACTTCACACTAGTGATATAGATGACTCCATGAGTGGGACAACAGCTATAACAGCTCTCATTGTTGGGGACACACTGTATGTTGCAAATGTGGGTGATTCTAGGGCAATGCTAGCTGTTAATCAAGGGAATAATGCAGTTGTTGCCAAAGATTTGTCCTCGGACCAGACGCCTTTTAGGGAAGATGAGCGCGAGCGGGTGAAGCTTTGTGGGGCCAGAGTCTTGAGTGTTAATCAAGTGGAGGGACTAAAGGATCCAGGAATTCAGTCATGGGGTGATGAGGAGACTGAAGGCAATGATCCTCCTAGACTATGGGTTCAAAATGGGATGTATCCCGGGACTGCATTTACGCGGAGTGTAGGTGATAGTATAGCAGAGAAAATTGGTGTAGTTGCTATTCCAGAAGTGTCAACGCTACAGCTAACGCCAAATTATCCCTTCTTTATAGTTGCAAGTGATGGGGTCTTTGAATTCCTCTCCAGCCAAAGGGCCGTAGACATGGTATGTAATCCGTTTGATGCGAAATTCTATAGATATAATTCCTTTATGATCAAAATGCTATGCTCTTAACAGTTTGATTAATAATATGAATATGGATGCGAAATTCTATAGATATAATCATCATCCTCACATGGTATGTCCACATTGTTTTCAATGCTATAATTTCTTTTCACTGCTTCTTTGAGCATGCAATAAGGATATCTCTGTCCACATTGCTCCATTTCTTTGCCAAATAGCCAAATAGCCAACTACCATTATTAGTCTCAAAGTGTTACTTGTGTTTGAAAATCTGTACTTAAATATGTAGTTGTGTATCAAAGTACAGTTTGAAACCTTACCCTACTTATCACCGGAAGGAAATTAAGAGTGTCCTCGAATTCTAATGTTTAGTATGCATTGCATCCGGAAACATTTTTTCTGTGACGCTTCATACAGCACCAAAATGAAGTCCCTTTTTGTTTTTAAATTTGAGCTCATGCATATAAAAACATCTTGGGGAATCTTGGCTGATGCATAATTTGTTGCAAGTGGAACGAAATTTTTCTGGATCTTTATTCAGGTTGAGTTGACCTCATGTTATGTTTTCTTCTTCTCTTCAAAAGTTATCCTCTGCTAGTTATTACTTTTGCCACTTTACGCGATTGAATGTTCAAATTCATATATCGTTTCCTTTGATTATTGTGTGTAGGCAAGCAGATATGCTGATCCTCGAAATGCATGTTTTCACATAGCTGGAGAATCGTTCAGGCTGTGGCTAGAGCATGAAAATCGAACAGACGACATAACAATGATCCTTGTACAAATTAAAGACTTGACCAATGTATGAATGAACGATTGAATTCATATCAATTTCTTCTTGTAGCAACTGACTTGAAGATTTTTGTGTGTTCTATAATAATAATAGCTAGAAGTGGCAATGCTGTTGGTTGTAGTTATAATTAGATTGGGATTACACTTTGGTTCCATGGTTCTAGTGTAAGTAAGATATCTGTTTTTTCTCATTGGAGTTAGACGATTTAGGCTTTACTTTTAAGTTGTTTAAAATTGAAACAAGTATTGAGCTGAGGCTCAACCCCCATGAAAGACTCCTTGGCCCTGTTTGGTAAATGGCTGTTAGCTGATTGTGTTGACTATTTGGATTAGAAAGTATGATTTGTTGATAACATTAGTTGATTGTACAAAGTTGTTTGATAGATTAGATGTTAGTTTATAGCTGTTTGGTATAATTTCTTTTATCAAAAACCTAATTGAAAATGCTGCTTTGAGTAGCCTTTTGAATTTTAACATTTTGGAGTTACAAAAAACTTATTAACCAAACAACTAATAGTGGTCAAATAAGCCAAAATTGGCTATAGACTGATTATTTACCAAACAGGGCCCTTCGCTAGAAAATGCAACCCACAGCAGAAAGGATAAGCAATAGCCAGTGAAGTAGAAGTTCCATTCACTTCCCAAATTCCAAACCACTCAATTTCTTAAAAAAAAAAATTGGTTACAAATCCAAGTGCAATATGCACAAATAGACAAATAAAGCAAAGCATGTTACACAAAATTGGAATCTATAACTGTCTAAAAAGAACACCATAGTATAGTACTAGATCACTACAGGGTACATGAGCTCTTCTTCACCATTTAGGTATAAATATGGTGTTGAAAAATTACATATGCTACATTGTGAGGAAGTAGGAATTAAAAATATATGGACAACTTCTTATCTATCATGTTCTGCACAAGATTACACTTCTCTAACAACTCACTTAATTTGTTAGCTCCCTTTGATGCCTTGGTGGCTGGCAGAGGTTCACCTCCCTTATTGTTTACTTGTGTTGTTGCATGATTATAAGATGTCACAAATGTACCATCCTGATCAACATTCATTTCATCCCCCAATGGCTCAACTGGCTTTTCAATGTTATGATCATCTAAAGCCATAGGCCACCGTGTTTCAAAGCATCCTTGCGTATTTAGGATATCAGATTCAGATGCAAAAGGGGTACAACCAACTTCAACCATCTCATCAAGGGAGGGTTGCACCAATACAAAAGGCAATACTGATCCATCTTCAATGTTTAAGTTAGACACAGACACAGCTTGAGGTGAAATGGAGCGCTCCGGTTGCTTCAAGACATAAACTGATGAAAATCTTCCATGAGCTAAATTCATTAGCTGCCAATTGAATGCCCGTCTGAAAACCATGACCCAGTTTGGCATGAGATAAAAGTTACAGTTATGGAGTTGAAGCCGAGTGTACTTCTGTAGCATAATGTTCACCTCTTTTGCAGCTATTGACCGTCCCATCAGCTTACTAGTCTCTGTGAAATACTTGAACAAGCAATTCTCAAGTTGTGACATTTGGTACTCAATCTCACTATTCTTATCACTGCCTTTGTATAGCCAACTTATATCCTCCTCAAAAGCTGGAAGTTTGCACCCAGCTATTGCATGCACAAGTGGTTCAATCCTTGCAGCAGAGCTCCATCCTATGCTTGGTAAGTACTGCAAAAAATAACTGTTCTGACTGCCACATTGCTCCAGCAATGCAATTTCAGGGCAGGGCCAACAAGTAGGCGTTGCTTGAGCAGCAGCAGCTACTTCTCTTGCTGATTGATCCAGGGCCTCATTAAAAGCTGAAATCAAGGCATTTGGATTTGTGTTTTGAGCATTAATCTTATCAAGAGCTTCCAATAAGGGATTTAAGTGGTACAGAACCAGCTCACGGGTTTTTACATGGTGAAGTACTGGCTGTGGGGGTGATTCATCTGCTAGCCACTCTAGCCCTTGTCTCAATTGCTCATCACTAAAAAATCCACTCAACTGTTCCGTAGGGTCGTCTTTAAGGAAAACAATGCAAAATGCATTAACCTGCGACTTATCAATGTCATGGAGCCCCAATTTTTCAGTTATGGTCGAGGGATCTAGAAAATTCTTGCATGAACTACTTAATATCAAAAGAGGCAGACAGGAACCATAAGGCAGAGCCATCAGAAGTTCACGAAGTCTTTTCTTTTGGATCTCCCATGGGAAGCACTCTGACACCAGGAAGACAATAGCACTTGCACCTGCCACAGTCTCACTTAGATTATCAAATTCAGTTTTCTTGATAACTGAGAAACAACTTTTCAGCTCCCCCCCAGATACATTAGGAATGCACTTCTTCCATATTGACAGTCTGGGTGATGATAAAACCAGCTCGTCATCAATGCCATCATTAGCAGGGATAAGCTTGGAAAGAAGCCATGATCCAGCAGCCAACTTGTCAACTTCATTTCTTTGGCTTGGTTTATTTAAATATTGCATGTCATCATGACAACATAAAATGACTTTCCAGCAGAGGCAGTTAGCAGCATTGTTCTTTCCAGAAAGTTTAGAGACAACAGCATCTGATACATTTAGCCTTGACCATGACTTTTGTTGAATTTCATATCTCTTCATCATCACACCATCAATGTTGAAATCACCAAGCAAATTTGGCTGCTGAAGAACAGGAGAAATTTGGATGAGAATCAAAGGAATGTTAGAGAAAGATAACATGGTAGGGTTAGAGAGGAAAATACCAAAAATAAGAAAAGGAGCTGGATCCCTTGAAACAGAAAACTACAGATATAAATATTATTTTATGCTTCCAAAAGCTGCCTTGACTTGTGTGTGTGATCAGAAAGAGCCAAGTTGAGGTTCTCTCCAGCAACTCCAAGCAAAGGAATTGAATATAAATTTATAGGAGCTATCTTCTAAGGCTTCTGATTTCAAGACCGGAAATGGTAGATAATTTGAGGCTGTGACCTTTCATTTTGTTCTAGAAAGGATAATTTCACATGGACAGTTGGACATCCTTTGGTACTTGAGAGTAATGTTTGGACCCTCTCCTATTTCAAATAGTATTGCCTATACTGGTCTGCCTACTAACACTAAGTTATATTTTTACTTATTTTCCCTTCAAAGAATATAATATTACTTGATAATACAAAAACAAAACAAATTTGGAAATTGGAAATGCAAAGGGTAGAATAAGAAATTAAGTTTATTTTTATTAAAAAAATCTTATGGAATGGAGTGCAATAAGCCAATAAGAAATGCAAAGTTAGGGTATTCAGGTATCTGATAGTTTTAAGCACCTATTCTTTGAGAAGAAATGTTACAAAGCAAAACAAAACTTACAGTCTTGTAGTGCCAAATTGGTGGGCCCAATGACAGTGAGCTTAATGCAGCTTTTGCTGCTAGCTTTTTCTGCTCTCGCAATTCCCTTTTCTTTGAAGAGTGCCGTCTCCATATTCTGTAGAATGACAATGTGTTAGACTGTTAGTCAGAGATATAGGGCAGCAGCACCACAAGCTAGAGATAAATCGGTTAAGCAAGCTATACCTTATAATCAGTTTAAGTTTAGCCTCTGCAACTTCTTCATCACAATAACCTGCTTCTGGTACATCAGTTTCAGCCTGTTGACAAGAAATCAATTGTTCTTCATCTTCCATGACTTCAACAGGCAAATGTTGTGGAACTGAAGACTTCTCAACAAAGTCAGTATGCACAACTGGCAGTCTCTCTAGTTCTACTCTTGATGCTGTAAGTTGGAAAGGTGTTTCTGTAGCTTCAATTTGCTCAACTTTATCAAGAGAGCTTCCAAAAACAGTAGCATACTTTAGTTTTCCCGAGCTTCTAAATATGTCCTTTGGAGATTCTGGAGGACCATGCGCAGCTGATACCTTAGGACTTGTAGGAATCACCACACTTTCATCTTGACCCTTTTTATGTATAGGTATTTTAAATATTGGCATAATCTTCACCTTATCTTTTGGAGATGACATTGTTTCATAATCAGGCATGTCCTCATCAATGGCCTGGTTAAAACTATCAGACTCAAGAAACTGAACAGAAGCAGGATTCTCCTCAACTTTATCTAACTGAGGCTCTATCTCTTTTATGGAAGAAATTGTTTCTGCCAGATGTGTACAAAAGACATCTTCAACTATTGCTCTTGACTTTTTACCATAAACAAGTCTTGAACACCTGACCAGATAGTCATTATCAACATTCAGAAATGACCCCTCCTTCACCATATATGGTTCTTTAAATTCCTTTATGGTGAGCCCATGATAGACAAGAAGGCTTTCTATGTCCTCTTCCTGATTAGAATATGGAAAAGCAGAAAATTAGAACGATGATTCAACTACAAAAGATATATGAAATCCAAACAAAGTACCTCCATCCCAAGCCACTTGGCAACTTGGCTAACAGGGATTCCTTGGTTATTCTGTAAACCACAGTGCAACGAAGCAAGGGCCTGGGTTCTTAACTGGTGTACAGCATCAAAAAAACACAAATCAAGTTAATGCATGTATATAAGCATCTTAAGAAATAAGAAGCGATTAAGCACATCCAATGTCCCATACTCCCATAGGCCCTAGGCAAGTCATGTTTCAACACTAAAGGGGCTTCAACAAAATCACATATTGCAGTACAACTGTCAGCTAGGTGCCACTGTCACTTTCAAGGACTACTTTCCAACCAACAGGAAAAGGTGTGAGTGAGTGTGTAGTTCATGTCATGACTGACAATATCGTAAACAGCAATTGCACAGGACAGTGAATTAATGCAGATAAATTTTCAATACCTTTGCAAAGTGAGCATGCATCAAGCATGCTTGAAGGTAGCTAGCTTTTCTCGCAAGACGAAAGAAGGCAATAAAATTGCCAGTTCTGCACGCTCTGCAACAATGAAACAAAAGATAACAATAAAATGACTTAATATTTAAAGTTATATCATTTATCTTGGCAGAATCCAATAATGGAATTACCTGGCTACATCACGAGCAAATACAATTTCCGGAGTTTGCCGCATATCTGGTGTCATCTTGGCCAAATCAAGTGACAGTTCTGCAGGCTCAACCTAAAACAATAGTTTTATAGTCACAGATGATACTGGAGATGCAATCTTAATAATCATGTTTGATTTTAAAGTCTCACTTTGTATCCTGGATGTTTGTCAAGCTTCAAAAGTGCGTAGTAGCCTCTGAATTCTCTCTCTGTTGGCACATCTATTCCTTTTTTCCGGTGATCATCATATAACTGAAATAACTCAACTGATGTCTTGTTCATTTGTTCAATGTTCAAGTGTGCATCAAATCCTTCTGAAAACCCTTCTCCTTTTGTATACTCACATAACTCATGCATAGCAATTATGTGGAGTCGTATCTGACAAAGAGAATTATTAAGACAGGTAAGACCAATGAAAAAAATTGTGATTGCTCCACTAGGTAAAGTTTTGTACTTCTGTTTCTGTTTTTTATTCCTTGCTCTTTTTGCTTTTAGATTTTAGATTCTGTGAAACAAAAAGAAAAAAAGTGTTTGATAATAGTAATTTTTTATTTTCTACATACAAACAAAAAAGTTATTTTACCATTATTATTTTTGTTTTACAACATAATGCTATCAATCAATGCAACTCCTCATTCCTACCCACCCTTTAATACAACACCCTCAAACTACCTCCAGCTCCCAACTACCCTACCTCACACCAACCTCATCGACCTTACTTTGACCCATCCACACTTTTCCCACCAACCACCCCACCTCCACCCCCTCTCTCAACTCTTACAATCTTCAACCTAGACCAAAAAAATACACAAACTTCACTTTGGCCCGCACCCAAGCTTGACTAACCACAACCCCACCTACCCAAGCTCCCAAGCAGTGCCAACCCCCCCCCCCCCTCTCCTTCAATCCCCTCCCACCCTTTCATCTTCACTAACTCACCATCACTATACAGATACAGGGAAAATACGAAACCAAACATGTTTACATTTTAGTTTATTCTTCAACAAAACAAGTCTGCTTTTGAAAGGAAAAACACATCTATATTTTCAAAATGAAAAACACAAATAGAAAAATGGTATCAAACAATTGCTCTAGTAACTATTGCTCCCCATTTCATTTCAAGAGATTGCTGACTTCAACTTATTTGAAAAGACATGAGATTTAGCCATTTAGGTTTACTCCTTTCCAGGATTTTGGTCCCAATAACCACCACCAAAACACCACAATATTTCAAAAGAAAGAGAGCATAAGAGAATGATTAACAGTAAATTATATTCATAAAATCCTATCCTCTATGCATGTCTAGTATGTGAGACAGAACATTCTCTTTTCAATCTATGAATCTAAGGGTGTCTCAAACTATCTTAATCTGGTTATGCAATTTTACATTACTTTAGTTCTTTACTATATATTTCTAGCCCCAAACTCAAGTTAATTTTTCAGTTTATTTCACCTCATCTCAGTATCAATGCATCATCTCTGTTGGAACAAACAAACAAAATAAAAGCTGGTTTTAGCTCCAAACCTTTCTTGAATTCTTGATAACTCAATTTTAGTTGCCAATAACCACTAGACAAGTTTTCTGATCAGTATAGGATATATGTCCACTCTGGCCCCATCATGAACATTCAACAGAAAAAGAGAAATAAATAATCAAGCAGAAAAATCCTCTAGGATGGCAAATTGATAATATATGCTTTTGTCCCAATTATCCAACCACATTCTTAGGCAACAGATTTTTACATAGCCAGTTCAGTTTTTTAATTAGAAGAAGCCACTTCACAAGTTTTGAGTTATATTTCCAAACCAGTTGAATTAAGCATAATGAACAAACCATTTGTTCCAGCATAGTGATAGCTTCAAGGTTGAAAATATGTTGCATTCTCAGATCCATACGGACAGCACGCATCCTGTCCCATAAGAAGTTGTACAAACCAAGAAACTTATCATCATAGGGCTGATTCAGCAAATTTAGTAGATAATCCATTGTCTGCTGCAGGATTGGCATTGGACGGATGAGTTCAGCATCTCTCTCTGCTGTCCTAGTGTACTGAAAAATGATTTAAGAATGTCAATTATGCTTTGCTGATGAAAACCAAGTATTTTGCAGTTTTACACTTACTGGTTTTCCTTCAGTAGGAATTCAACTTTGAGTTCCAGGAATAATACCTTCTTAACAGCAAGCGATTTACTCGTCTGGTTTCGTTCTCCATCTAAGCGCTCATATCGGTCAAGATCTCCTTTTCTTTCTCGTTCTGCTCTCTCAGATTCTAAAGTACAAAAGCACAAATAGGTTGGTAATTAATTTTCAATGTTTTGATAGATAATAAAACAAAAACTCTTTAGACTGACAAAAACCCACGTGCCACAAAAACAAAGGCCAGCAAACTAAGTTGGAGATCAACCAATGCATAAGTGGGAACTGAATCCAAGATTTCCAGGTCAAGGGGGCTTGGCTTAAAAAATTTGGCAAAAGCTCATTGGAAATGAAGTATATACCAACTAGTAACCTCATTGTATGTTCCAAGCCATCAATTTTGTAAGTTGAAAAGCATGATGAAATGTAAAAAACCATTACCTGGACACATGTCCAGACAAGATCCTATTATGATACCAGAAGACTCAGGGCCCTCGTAATCAGATATCATATTGCCATTAGAGAAATCCCCTGTAGTACTAGCACTGGATTCCCCTATAATTTTTTGTCTCTCAACCACCAATTCTTGTTGTCTCTTTGCAACAACTTTCTGGTCTTGAGGACCAGGATCACTTTGTACTGGTTGATGTAGGTCATTCTTAAAGCGGGCCAAACGCTTAGCTTTGGCCAGAGATTCCCTAAAATCAATGAGACGGAAAAGATCAGAAACACAGAACTAATGAAATACAATTTAAAGGCAACTATATTGTTTTGTATGATACCCTACCGTTCACTATCATCTTGGACAGTGGAGGATTCATCTTCAAGGACATGATCAGATGTGCGTACAAATGGTAACTTGGTCCTTTTGGCAACAGGAAGGTTCATGGGTTTCATCAAGCCAATATCAGCACTATTATGATGCCCAGATGTAAGAGACTGTTGATGAGTTTGAGAACCAGGAGCACTAGAAGGAAAATTTTGCCTCAGTTTGGGAGGAGAGCTGGAAGGCCTAACATACAATTTGAAAGGAGAAGAATCCATCAAAATGACATTTTCTATATCAACCAAAAAGATACTACAATGTCACAACTGCCAGTAACTGTACTCTACCGTTTGGAATTGTGTACACCATAGACAGAATTTTGAAAGGAATCTCCATTAGAGGGTAAAATAGGTGGTGATCTGCTTCTCTTTGAGACTTGATCAGTAGGCTTGGTTGGCATATTTTTTGCAGAATCATAAGTATCTAAATAAGTAGATATAGTAGGAATTTTTTGTTGAGCCAATGGGATTGCAAAATTTCGCGGTGACTGTGATTGGTTACCCTTCAGAGGAGATGACAGAGAAGGTCTGCATGATACAAGCCAAATTTAAGATTAAAAAGGAACAACTTAAAGACCAATCCTTGTTCAAGTGTTAACCAAAAAGAAATATTGATAGGAATTACAAGATAAATCATTTTTGGATATATTCCATGGAGGAAAGAAAGTAAATTGTATAAATTATTTTGGTACATTTGAGGGGGCTGGGGATCAAACTTGTGACCTCCTAATTTAAAGACACAGGTTGGCACCACGACAAGTTCTTGGGCTAGACCAGTAAAGCTGAGTTTCTTAAAGAATTTATTTACTTTGTTATGTTTTCTATTTCATGCTTCTATTAATTTCATTTCCACTTTGGAGGAGATAAAGAATATCATGTTCTTTGCCTATTAAACCTGCAAATCTTCCAGACATACACACAGATTAATTGAACTTAACTCACCGTTGAACTTCACCAAAAGGAGGAGTTTGGTTACCAATGGGAGGACTGTTCCGGAAACCTAAAGGAGGGGATTGTGGTCGTTGAGTAACCAAGTAGCCCAGATTGTTTTGAAAAGTTGAAGGAGGTGATTGCATTTGTTGTGCAGTCAAGTGGCCTGGATCATTGAAGATCAACTCTGAATGGCTACCATTGAAATGTGAAGAGTTAGAGATTCAGTCAGAAACTGTAAACAGACAGAAAGCAATTTATCTACTTCTATGGAGCAACATGCAAAATATAAATTGCATAAGAACATCATTATTAAGAGAAAATGAACAATAAAACATCATGAAGTGTGGGGACATTAATCTCCAAAAAAGAAGATGCGTGTACACCACATCTGCTTCCAATGTTTCACCATCCATTTTTATCCTAACCCATGCCAAAAACATACCCTGCCAAGACATGTAATTCAAATGAATTCTTTGAGTGCCAAAATTCAGGTAACACATTGACAGTAAAAAGAAGGTATTCCCTTAAAAATGCTGCCATTTTATTCAATTACACACATCATTCCTAGGGATACATGCACAGGAAATACTATAGCCCAACTCTTTATTAGCACCAAGAATGAAATACTGTTACTCACAAATAATAGCAGAAAATTCACGAAGATATAAATACTTTACCTCCCTCTGGTCATTCTGGAGTTCCTTAAAATCCTTTCATCTACTGGCAATGAGGGAGGTGATCTAATTCTTTTCAGATCTTGAACTTGGGATGCTGTGTGTGATACACCAATTCCAGAATTATTTGAAGTGATGGGTGGCAAGTGTGGAGAAGATCCTTCATCAGTTGGTGCATCAAGGTCCTTGTAAACAGACTTTTGTCCATAAGTCCAGTTAGGTCGAGACTCACTGTTTCTGAACAAGAAAAACGGGTTGTCAAAAATTTTGTGCAATGTGCAACTTATTACTCTAAGAAGACATGCAAGTACTGCTTTCAGACCTGATTCCTTTTGGATTTCATAACATGTAATGAAATACATAATAGGTTTGAAATACTAATCCAGGTTCCTTACAGCAGGTAAAGCAACCTCTTTGGTATAATGTCATGGTTAATATTCAAAATAAAAATTTCAACTAAATAGAAATGACAGGTTGTGGTGCTTAGAAGCAACAAAATGTTATCCACCAAATATTCAAATGGGCCATATAAAACCTCATGCCATGATTTTCATCTGTATATCACTGTATTGGATCACTGGTCTTAAGAGTAAAAATCCATAACATCTCTTTTCAATTGGTATATCACTGCCACAGAATGATTAACCTCTTTACCCAAAATCCTTCCAGTGTATTTTCAGCACCATGATTTATAGATCCACAAAGAGACCTTTTCAAAAAGTGCAAAGAAAAAAACTTGCATGGATTATTACCTTACTCCCGCAGAAGGGTGGGATGGAACTGTGATGGCATGATTTCTATCAAAAGCTAAAGGTAGTGAACGCAAGCTCTCCGCTGCTTGAAATTCCCTGTAATGAAATACATGCTAAGGAACTTATTTGTGCCACACAGATAAGGAACTATAGGAGCATGACATAGGTTTTGAACTTTTGACAGGGGCAAAGCAGAAATTGCAAACAACACAATATTACATTTAAAGTCCAAACGTCGGTATGAGATCTATACTTCTCAAATCTGTATAATCATTCCATTGATACACAACTCATAGATCCTAATTCCTCAATTTGAAAGGGAAAGTTAAAATGAATGAGAAACCCCTTATACGCAAACATATAGTATAGCACAAAAAATACACATAAATAAAATTAATTAAAGCCCATCAGCTCTAATAAAAGATCACACTGACACAAAAATAAGCCACCAATGCATTTCTAAAATTTCTACCCAATATCAGCCCCAGTCTAGTAATTACTCCCACAAAGAGCAAAGACAGCACATAAGCATCACCCTCCCCAGATTTTTACAGCTCATAAGCACAACAAAAATGAATTCCTGATTAATGTTAATCGCCCAGTTCTTCAATAACCCTCAAAATTCAAAGTTCAGATGCATTTATGCAGGTACTGCGTATAAAAAAAGTAACAGACAAAGCATAAAACAAAATGCAAAATATGTATAAAGGCAAAATATATACACATACTCGAAAGATGCAAGTGGTGGGGACGGGGTCCGAGGGAAGTTCCCGAAAAGGGTTTGAGCTCTCGGAGGCTCAGTTGGGCCTGAGTTCTTCCCGAATCCCTTGAATGCCATTCTTGATTTCCCTTTCCAATCAAACACCAAGCTTATAAACAATAGTACTTGCGTATGGTCTCTCTCTCAAAAGATGCGTGTATATATATGTATATAGATAAACACTCACGGAGAGTGGTGGAATTTGGTTATGGGGGTTTCGGAAATTTTGAAGTTCTTGGCCAGATTGAATAGTGAAGTTGATGAATTTCGTTTTTACTCTTTAATTTGTTTTTTCTTTTTGTTTTAATTTGTTTTTTCAAGTAACCAGAAAACTGGAATGGGCCCGTTTAGGGCCGTTTGGTTCCTTCCATCCCATGTTGGAGTGATTTTGGACCAATCCAACAAGGATGAATTGTTATATTTTGGATCAATTTACTATACATTGGCAAATTATTCCATGGACCATGGTCCACACAGCTATGTGGACCAAAAATAAAAAGTACATTATTTTTATACTAAAGGTACATTATTTTGTATTGTAGGTACATTATTTTTGTATTGTAGGTACATTATTTGATAGTATATATCAAATAATGTACCTTCAGTACAATAATAATGTACCCTAAAATAATGTATCTACAGTACAAAAATAATGTACCTTCAGCACAAAAATAATGTACTTTTTATTTTTGGTCCACACAGCTGTATGGACCATGGTCCATGCAATAATGATTGCTATACATTGTGTCTAAATTATTTACTTACGGTTAACATATTAAGGGCAAATTATGCTGTGGACCCAGGTCCACCTTGCAAGGTGGACCTGGATCCAAAACTACGTCGTTTTTGTCTTCTTTTTTTTTATTAGTAAACATATTGCTGAATAATGAGTAATCCAAAAATGTGTGAATGTAGAGGTTTCAAAGTGTGAATGTAGAGTATAGAAATCGTGAATGTAGATTTATGATTGTGTGAATGTAGAGTTGCCCAGAAATGTGTGAATGTGGAGTTTTCAGATTGTGAATATGGAGTATAGAAATCGTGACTGTAGAGTTATGCATGTGTGAATCTGTAATAGAGTTAAAAAGTTCTAGTAATTTGTAGCCCTGTAATGTGTGAATGTGGAGTTCTCAAGTTGTGAATGTGGAGTATAGGACCTGTGAATATAGAGTTTTGAATGTGTGAATGTGGAGTTTACAAATTGTGAACGTAGAGTATAGTGTATGTGAATGTAAAGTATAGTTACTAAACATATAATCATGTAATGTGTGAATGTGGAGTTTACAAATTGTGAATATAGAGTATAATGTATGTGAATGTAGACCCAGGTCCACCTTGCAAGGTGGACTTGGGTCCGCGGCATAACAACCCCATATTAAGGAGTTGTTATGCCATGGACTCATGTTCATATTCACAATTCTAGAATTCAATGTTCATAATTTTAAAATCCTATGTTCATAATATTTAAACTCTATGTTCACAATTTTTGAACTCTCATAATTTTTAAATTCTATATTCACAATAACATAACTCTATGTTTACAATTTAATAACTATATATTTACAATTTCAAAATCCTATGTTCACAATTTCATAACTCTATATTCAATAGTATAACACATTTTTGAATATATATAACAAAATTGTGAATATAGAGTTCAAAAATTGTAAATATTGAATAATGTAATTTTGTATATTAAGATTTAAAATTGTGAACATGGACCCGGGTCCACCATGCAAGATGGACCTGGGTCCGTAGCATAATTTGCCCATATTACGACTATTTTTTCTTTTTTTTTTTTATTATTTTATTTAATATTTTAAAATTGATTTTCATGTTTAATAGTACTTTTAATGTAGTTTTTAATATATATAAATTTTATACATTAATAATAAATTTAATATTATGGAAAATCTATATCTATACTATTAATAAAAACAAAGTTCTCCATTTTAACTTCCCGCCCAAAGCACTCCTATAATATTAAGGTTTACATAATCTATCTATACTATTAATAAAAACAAAATTCCCCATTTTAACTTCCCGCACAAAAACACTCCGATCCTATATTATTAAGGTTTGCATAATGTTTTAAAAGTTGATAATACAATCTATCTATACTATATATAACAATAAAATCATCCTATTTTATTTTCCCGCCCAATCTTTTGTAGTCAATTAATTAAATATTTGATTGGTTAAATAATTAATAAAGCTTATTTGGTAAGAAAATGTAAAATGAAAATTAACTAATATCTATTAACTAGTAAAGTACCCGTGTGATGCACGGACTTAAATCTTGGATCTGATAGAGTTATGGACATTCGGGGGACCAACACCCTAGTACCTGAGTGATCACCTGTCGAAATATTTGCTTCTATTACGTGCTCTGACAGCTTGGTCACTATCAATCTAGTACTGTTACAAAGCCCGAGTGAGTGATCAATGTTTCTCAACAACATTACATGGGATTCAACATTTAATGTCAATGAGTGATTGGGTATGCCTCACGCCCAAATACCATTTAGGAATTCTGGTGTGTGCACATCTGCGAGAATACCGACTCAGACTGACATAATGTGTCGCAACTCAACTATGTCATAGTCTCAGCAACATGTATGTCACTCATGTATTGATTTACAACATTGACCACATCAAGTGTTGGAGCTAAGATCGCACGACTTTCTAAAAAACTATTATCAACATTGTTTGTCGAAAACATTTGGAATATGTCCTCCACTATAGTTGCAATAGGATCACAATGCTTGGGTAATAACATGTCTTGTGAAATTTCAACTTCTATAGAACCGTCATTTTGCTCTCCAATTGTCCCATCCGCAATAGATGCAATCAAATTTGCAAAAACTTCAAGTTATTCCATCTAAGATACGTTTCACTCACTTATATGTTTCAACATGCCAGACTTAGACTCAACTAAGATATCCCTATTACTTATAGATGGGTCCAAATCACCCACAATCAAAGCTGCAACTTTGGGCGCTGTTGGTAAGTTATACGGTATTGCATCTTTGGATCTATTCCCAATTAGTCTCATCTTTATCTCCACTCTTGGGTTGGCTTCTATCTCAGCCCTAGCATTGCGGAATGATTTGACCAAAATATTGTTGGTATCAAGGACTTCCTTAATGTCAGCAACAACATCAATGTGGATGCAAGATTTTTCATCTTCACGCCTGTGAACACACACACACACACACACACAAAAAAAAAAGGACACATTACATAAAAAGGCATCCACGGTTCAGTTATGTAGAGTTGTACGTAGAAAAATAGTAAAAACTTATTTGACCAACCTCACTGAACTAATACGGTTGTTTATCTCATTCTCCATGTCATGAATATATAACTGTGCAAATTTCGGGTTGTTACCGCCCGGTGGTAATAAGTTGCCTATTAGGTGAAAATTCTGATCGTACATCCTGAACACCGGAGCAACACTTCCATTGTTTATGGTATTGTCAATCTTGTCACCTATAGATGTAAAAGAAAACATGTTGTTATAAGATCTAATGTTTTGGAAGAAACATTTTCTCTTCTCACTAATACTAAAGAACAAATCTATTAATTCCTTTGGTGGTTGATTAATGGGTGGTAAGCTAATCTTTCCTTGGCTGCAGCACACTGAATATTTTGGAGAACCATACACATTGCCTTTATTCACACGCTCCTCAAACCAATACACAGCAGAACAACTATCACAATGGAATATCGGGTCATCCAAGTATGCATATTCCCTTGTG
>CP025644.1:14387764-14398127 GCA_003576665.1 Ipomoea trifida | reverse complement strand
TTATTCCTCCAGTGTAGTCTCGTGCCTTCTTCTGATCTATCTATAGACTTACAACACGAAAACATCTAAAATGTTCAATCAAGTTTACCTTAAGCTAAAATATTTTCCGAGTTGAGCTCAAAGTTACCTGGTTGTATTTTCGCTCTTAGTTTACTTGTCGAACTTACACGATGTTCCTTATCTATCGAGACTTAGGGGATTCTGAATTACATTTGGTATCATCAAAACCTATTACATTATGTTCCTAACAATTTCCCCCTTTTTGATGATGCCAACACTTATACTTACTTATATGGCTGATTTGCAAGAAAAGAACCTTGATTTTATTTTCAGCGCATACGGTAAGTTTGACAAGTGAGCTAATCTACTAATGCATGAAATAAGAACTCACGCAACACCCCCAACAAAAGATATATATATATATATATATATATATATATATATATATATATATATATATATATTAGCATAAGGGAATGTTTTACAAGGCATTAGTAGAAAAGATTACAAAAAGATAAAGAACAACATAAAGAGCAGAATGCATGTAGACATCGAGAGCTTACTGTTTGTTTGCCTTCCTCTTCTCGTTTATGGCTGCTCGTGTCTTGATGGGATCTTTAGAGTTCACCTGCTCTAGATACTCTTCTGAGACGTCAAGGTGAATGTAGTTGATGAAGGCTTCATTTATGAAGTTCCCTTCAATTACCCCATCTCTCCACCATTCGATGCATTCCAAAGGAGTCAGGCCACTGTGAAAAGATAAGTCAGTTTTGGCCAGAAGACTTACTATGATTTCGTGTAGAAACTCTGTGCTGTCTTCTTTGATTCCTATTCTGTAGCTTCTTATAAACTGCTCATCTTTCTTTTCTTTGGCCGTTTGTTGTTCTTGTCTCTTTTTCTTTCTCTCTTCATCTTCTTGTTTCCTTCTTTCCATTTCCAGTGTGCGCTGAACCCTTAAGTCTTGTGCCTTTTTGGCTTCCTCCATTTGCTTGCTTGTTGTCTTTGAAATTTTTAGAGGAGGTCCAGCCGCTGGTTCACCACTTCCTGCCCTTTTCTTGCCTCTTCCTCCTCCCCCTTGACTATTATTTTCCCCTTGTTGGGATCATCACCACGGGAAAGGAGAGTAGATAGCCCTTCGACAAGGGATTGGAGCTGGGCAGGCACTTGGCTCGACAGATCATCAAGTATGGCTGTCATCTCGTCCTGTCGAACCTCACTGGAATGTTGATAGGCTCGAAATTCTGCTCGTAGCTCAGCTATCTCAGTTCTCGCACCTTCAGCCTCTGCGCGAGCTACAGTAGCTTCATCAGCAGCCTTCCGTGCTGCATCCTCAGCCCATACTGCCTGTTCAAGAAGTTCTTCGTGGCGAGCTTGAGAGGCACCAGTGCCAGCCATGGGCATTGCAGCATTGCGAACTATGGCCAGTATGCGCTCGAGTTGAGCCATCTTCTGAGTTTGATCAGCCATGAATTGGCGCACCTCGCCAATGAAAGCTCGTTCGGCCTGTGGATCATAGTCAGAAGTAGAAGGAAAATCAGAAGTACCTTTCATTGGAGGGGACTTGGGTACTTCCAGATTTCCACCCATGATCTGCATCTGCGAGTCCACCTCTCGAACAAGAGTCTGAGGTTCAGCAGGAACACTGGGTTCAGAGCTTGAAGGTAGCTCCATGTCAGGCGCTTCCCGGTTTCCACCTGAGGGATGGATCACTTCTTGCTCGTCACCTCTCGAACCTGGAGCCTCAGCTTCAGCAACTGATGGGATTGGTTCAGCCAAGGAGGGTTCTTCTGAGTTGGATGCTTCCCGGTTTCCATCCAATGGAAGTTCCCCCTTAGCATTACCTCTCGAATCAGTGCTGGGAACTTGGTCATCTGCTGGTGAGTTAGGAGACGAAGGGTCGACAGGTGCTTCCATATTTCCATCGTCAATGGTCGCATCGGTCTCCTCAGCACTTCTCGAACTAGCAGGACTTGTAGTATTCTGCTCATGTTGCTCATCTCGCTGCACATCAGTTTGCTCAGGTGAGTCAGGGATTTCTATCGGTTCAGGAGCAACTGGTGCACTCCACCTTTCTCTATCAGCCATCCTAGCTGCAAAGGATGATGCAGTGTCTTCAGGATGGCAGTTCCATATTAATATAGAAGCCTAGGAGTTGGAGCAACGATATTTCACCCTCTCGAACTGTCTATGCTTCATCTTCATCTATCGAGGGTGTGGGCTCAGGTGGTGGCAGAAGTAATACTGAGTTTGGTGCCACTTCTTGCGCTTCAGAGGTCTCGAACTCATCTCTCGAAGCATGCTCCTGAGCGCCCAGAGCAGAATCTTCAACTTGGGACAGAGGAATCGCGGCTGTTGCTATGGGATTTTCAGTGCTATCTTTTGCAACACCAGAGGTTTCTCCTAGACCTCTCGTATCCTCTACTTGATGTCCCAAAGATAGAGCAGTGGCGAGCCTGATGTCTTCTCGAAATTGAGCTTCAACTGCAGGATCTACTTCAGGCTCGGCTTTATCATCTTGTGCATCAACTGCTATGCCCTTTCCTTTGTCGGTTCGACCAAGATTTCTCTTAGTCACATGCATCTCATGGGCAAGGTTTGTTAGTTCATTGGCTGGGATTGCTGTTAGATTCAACCAGTGCAAAGTCCTCCTCAGCCACCATATCTGCTGCTCTTGAAATCAGTTGATCAATCGGACCTGTTCTCCATTCGATCCATCTCAGTACTCTGGAGAAGTCATCCAAGTTTGGCACATCGTCAGCACGTTGATTCAACTGAGAGTCGACTTCGGCATTCAGCCTATCTGATTCAGCAGGCACAGGTTCTCTTGGTGATGCACGTTCCACTGCTTGTTCACTTATCTCTCGATGACCATCCGAAAGATCGCTGGTCAGCCTAACATCTGCTAAGGTTTGTGCAATTGTCCTTTCAACTCATGCAGATTCTAGGGGCGTCAGCACAACATTCTCAACACTTTGCACTGGGTCCCTGACCACAGTGCCCTGATCATCAGCAGTTCCTTCAACTGAGACATGATCGTTGACTGCTGGAACATCTATCTCTCGAACCACCTCTCGTGGTCCCTCTGTTTCTGCCTGCACTGGATCACTGATCCCAGTGCCTTCAACTTCTCGAACCTCCACTCGAGGCTCAACACCAGATTCACAAACACCCTCAACACCATCAACATCGATATTCAGATCAATACATAAAGCCCCTGACAAAGACCTGGTAGGGGGCACTCTCTCAATCTCAGCGGCCAGTGTAGCCTGAGATCCCCCCTGGGCTCGTGCCCTGTCTTCGAATGGTACTTGTATCACAGAGGGTGTCACCTTTCGAACCTGAGTGACAGCAACCACTTTGGCCCTCTTGGCCCTCTTTGGCAGTTGAACCCTTTTAATCAGATTTCCCAAGGGTTCATCATCAGAATTTGCATTCTCAGGTTGGGCTTTCCTTTTGCCCTTTGCTTTCGGCTTTGAGGGAGATGGTGCATCCTTGACACCTTTACCCTTCGGAGCTTGAGATTTCGTCCTACCCATATAGGCATTTCGATGAATCTCTCGCCCTTCCCTCAATTGTAAGCCCTTCAATTCTAACAGAAACTGAACAACAAAGCCAAAACCAACCTTTTTACTGATCAACTGGTTGGTGTTGGAGACTGAGCTTTGTACTTGTTGTTGAAGGAAGTTGAAGATGATGTTTGCCCAGTCCAATTTGTTGTTGTTCCAGATGGCGTGGAGGATTTTGAGGATGTCCAGATTAATTTCGTCAGTTCCGGACACCTTGCCGAGGATGAACTTCATGATAAGGTCGGCAGCCAGAGCAAACCTCTCCTTGAGATGAAACTTGCGGAGGGCAGAGGATGCTCTTGGTGGTGCAGTCTCCAATCGGATTCTATCCCAGAAAGCTTGCTTGTGCAAATCGTAATCCGAGAGGTGCTGGACTGCTTCCTCCGTCGCTTGGAAATCGAATGCTGCTCTGAGGTCACCCACAGCTGTCGTTATGTGGATTTCATTGAGGCTGCTCTCGATCGCGCCCTTCGTGACCTTAGCATTCGCGAACCATTCGGTGAAATCTAGGTCGTGGATGGTCCGATAGTCGTGCGTCATGTATTTGAGAAGTCCTGCCTTCTCGAACTTCTTCAGGACCTTCTCTGTCGCTGTTGGGTTCGTCGAGTGCGTGATGAACCCGTTCTTGTCAAGGATACTCCCCGCCTTGACCAGCTTGATTTGAGTGCGAATGTGTCGCAACTCCTTCTGGTAAGCGTCGTTAGATGAGGTTGACGATGATGATTCGGACGCCATTGATGAACGTTTGAGGTTTTTGGAGGGAATGTGTACAATATGTTGAATTTGGGAATTTTGGGTATTCGGTTTTGAGCTTGAATCCGGGTAAAGATAATGGATAAGGCTTTTATAGTGTTCGGATTTGGGTCGGATATATGGGTAGGGTTGAGGATTTAACCCGATTTGATATCCAGGCTAATTTAAAATAAGCATAAGGTCAGAAATGCCCTTTTATAACGGTTGAGTGTATAAGGTATGGTAAGGGTATTTTCGGAATTGTGTGGTACGGTTTTAAGTGGGTGTTTAAAGAGATAAAATATTTATAAGCATGCTCCCACTATCCGAGATAGAGACCTTAAAACGTGGGAAACCGTCAGTAACTGATGACCACGTGTATATCATTAAGGTCCAAATTAGCCGTTCCACTTATATCCGTTGAGCCCATTGGATTTACCTCTCAAAGGTAAACTCTCGGCTCAATAGTTTAAGGATCTTCCCCCTGAGTGATTGATCCCTAAACCTCCTTATACCTCCATTTAAGCTTTCCTTTGGTTAAGGATCTTCCCCCTGAGTGATTGATCCCTAACCCTCCTTATTCCTCCATCCAGAGATACATAGGTAGTCAGTTTGTTATCTTTCGAAGTGAACTCTCGAACTACCCTTCTTCGAGACATATCATTTAAGTTAGACTGACAATGTATCTCTCGAACTATCTTTCGAACACAGATTGCGATAGAAGAGACAAGATTGATTCATTCAAAAGATGTCACTTAGAACATTTTCTTAAGTTCATTTAGTGATTCTAGAAACAGTACAAAATCACTTACGACAAGGATAATTAATTAATTGTAGAGTAAGGAAGATGATCGTAGTATATTCTTGCGCCTCTATCTCGTTTGGAAAGATCGTTGTTTCAGGCGCATCTAAACCCAATATTCGTAAATATTCAATCCATCCTAGACTTGGATAACACCAATATACATTTGATCCTATGGTATGCCTCACATATGCATACATAATAGGCCTCCCTGCGCGGGTTATTGCATGATAACGCGTAAGTTCATAACTTTTAGGAATGCAACATCTGGTAGGATGGTGATAATATGTTGTGTAATCTACAAATACATCCATTTTCCAGATTAATTTCGTCAGTTCCGGACACCTTGCCGAGGATGAACTTCATGATAAAGTCGGCAGCCAGAGCAAACCTCTCCTTGAGATGAAACTTGCGGAGGGCAGAGGATGCTCTTGGTGGTGCAGTATCCAATCGGATTCTATCCCAGAAAGCTTGCTTGTCCAAATCGTAATCCGAGAGGTGCTGGACTGCTTTCTCCGTCGCCTGGAAATCGAATGCTGCTCTGAGGTCACCCACAGCTGTCGTTATGTGGATTTCATTGACGCTGCTCTCGATCGTGCCCTTCGTGACCTTAGCATTCGCGAACCATTCGGTGAAATCTAGGTCGTGGATGGTCCGATAGTCGTGCGTCATGTATTTGAGAAGTCCTGCCTTCTCGAACTTCTTCAGGACCTTCTCTGTCGCTGTTGGGTTCGTCGAGTGCGTGATGAACCCGTTCTTGTCAAGGATACTCCCCGCCTTGACCTGCTTGATTTGAGTGCGAATGTGTCGCAACTCCTTCTGGTAAGCGTCGTTAGATGAGGTTGACGATGATGATTCGGACGCCATTGATGAACGTTTGAGGTTTTTGGAGGGAATGTGTACAGTATGTTGAATTTGGGAATTTTGGGTATTCGGTTTTGAGTTTGAATCCGGGTAAAGATGATGGATAAGGCTTTTATAGTGTTCGGATTTGGGTCGGATATATGGGTAGGGTTGAGGATTTAACCCGATTTGAGATCCGGGCTAATTTAAAATAAGCATAAGGTCAGAAATGCCCTTTTATAACGGTTGAGTGTATAAGGTATGGTAAGGGTATTTTCGGAATTGTGTGGTACGGTTTTAAGTGGGTGTTTAAAGAGATAAAATATTTATAAGCATGCTCCCACTATCCGAGATAGAGACCTTAAAACGTGGGAAACCGTCAGTAACTGATGACCACCTGTATGTCATTAAGGTCCAAATTAGCCGTTCCACTTATATCCGTTGAACCCATTGGATTTACCTCTCGAAGGTAAACTCTCGGCTTGATAGTTTAAGGATCTTCCCCCTGAGTGATTGATCCCTAAACCTCCTTATACCTCCATTTGAGCTTTCCTTTGATTAAGGATCTTCCCCCTGAGTGATTGATCCCTAACCCTCCTTATTCCTCCATCCAGAGATCATAGGTAGTCAGTTTGTTATCTTTCGAAGTGAACCCTCGAACTACCCTTCTTCGAGACATATCATTTAAGTTAGACTGACAATGTATCTCTCGAACTATCTTTCGAACACAGATTGTGATAGAAGAGACAAGATTGATTCATTCAAAAGATGTCACTTAGAACATTTCCTTAAGTTCATTTAGTGATTCCAGAAACAGTACATAAGAATCAATATCCTATTAGATTCCATAGAAACTTTTGTTTGGCCTTGGAGAGCCAAATAGGAATCTATCTTAGAACAGGAACTAGCCATCTACATCCTATTTAGTCTGAGTAACAGAACTAGAGGTGGCTAATTCTTCTTGTTCTTCTCTACCTCTCCACTGCTGCCTTCCTCACAGGCTTCATATCCCTTTCCCTTGGTTCTCCATTTGGTTGAGGGAGGTCCTTTTCCAGAATGTGCAGCGGTAGGAGTCCCACTTATACGAGAC
This sequence comes from Ipomoea trifida, assembly GCA_003576665.1. Taxonomy (NCBI): domain Eukaryota; kingdom Viridiplantae; phylum Streptophyta; class Magnoliopsida; order Solanales; family Convolvulaceae; genus Ipomoea; species Ipomoea trifida. The sequence goes on along the minus strand of CP025644.1, from coordinate 14,391,094 downwards.
TCTTCTCCCGACTCCAGTATCCCATCATTGTGGATCTCCACGCATTTGAGGATCCATTCACCTTGGATGGGAATAGGATGCTTGCTTGGATTATCAGGAAGCTCCGCAATCTGTTCACCCTTCGTTAGATCTGGATAGTTCTCTCCTTGAAAGTCTTTGGACTTTGTTGCTGATTTCCTTCCTCTATACCAGAACGGTACATCGTCTTTTTCTTTCTTCCTCTCCATGAAGAAGTCGATGACATAAACTGATGAGAGAACCCCTCTATTTATAGCCCAAAAACATAAAAACTGTAGAGTCACGGGAAGCTACTTTGAATGACCATTCAATGATGTGTAACTCCAAAGCTGCCATAAAGTTGATGAAACGCTCCTCACATGCGAAACAGTTCATGGCACTTAATACAAGAAGATAAGATTTGACCGTTCAACCCAATTCTATCATTCCCAATTCTAACCTCAGTTGAGAGAATCTATTTTCACACAATGCTTTTGTGAAAATATCTGCTAGTTGCTCCTCCGTTGCAACATATTCCAAAGTGATGTCCTTTTTCTCAACATGATCTCGGATGAAGTGATACTTTATATCAATGTGCTTTGTTCTTGACTGTAACACTGGATTTTGAGTAATGGCTATAGCACTTGTGTTGTCACACATAATCTTCACCTCCTTACATTCAACTCCATAATCCAATAGTTGTTGCTTCATCCATAAAATCTGAGCACAACAACTTCCAGCTGCTACATATTCTGCCTCAGCGGTGCTTGTAGCTATTGAATGCTGTTTCTTGCTAAACCATGAGACAAGTCTCCCTCCTAGAAACTGACATGTCCCTGATGTGCTCTTTCGATCTATTTTACAACCGGCAAAGTCCGCATATGAATATCCCATAAGTTCGAAAGATCCACCTTTCGAATACCAAATCCCAACACTTTGCGTACCCTTAAGATATCTAAGGATCTTTTTCGATGCATTCAAGTGACTTTCCTTAGGACTTGCCTGAAATCTGGCACATACACCTACTGCAAAGGATATATCTGGTCTACTAGCAGTTAAATAGAGAAGAGATCCGATGATACCTCGATAAGTAGTCTGATCGACCTCTCGACCTTCACTGTCAACGTCGATACGTAGAGAGGTTCCCATAGGTACTTTGACTGAGGATTTCCCTTCTATGTTGTACTTCCTGAGCAGGTCTTTGGTGTATTTCTCCTAGTTGATGAAGATACCTTCCTTAAGCTATCTGAGTTGAAGCCCAAGAAAGTAGTTGAGCTCTCCCATCATGCTCATCTCGAACTTTCCTTTCATCAAACTGGAGAACTTCTCGCATAGGTCTGGATTGGTGCTCCCAAAGATAATATCATCCACATAGATTTGCGCCAATAAGATATGATCCCCATCCTTAATTCTAAACAACGTTTTGTCCACTAGGCCTTTGGTGAACCCACATTGAAGTAGAAAAGAGGATAGTGTATCATACAAAGCTCTCGGAGCTTGCTTTAAGCCGTAAAGTGCCTTCTTTAACTTGTATACTTTGTCAGCTCCCACGTCCTTCAAGAAACCCGGAGGTTGTTCAACGTACACCTCTTCTTCAAGAAGTCCGTTCAGAAAAGCGCTCTTGACATCCATTTGATAGACTTTGAAGTCTTTGAAGGCGGCATATGCGAGAAAGATGCATATGGCTTCGAGACGTGCCACAGGAGCGAAAGTTTCATCAAAATCTATTCCTTCCTCCTGGCAGTATCCTTTAGCAACAAGTCTGGCCTTGTTCCTAACAATGACTTCATCCTCATTCATCTTGTTTCTGAAAACCCACTTCGTGCCAATTACGTTCTGATGATGAGGTCTCGGAACCAGTTCCCAAACGTCGTTTCTCTTGAATTGATGAAGTTCCTCTTGCATAGCTTGTACCCAATCTGGATCACCTAGAGCCTCGTCAATCACCTTGGGCTCTATTTGAGATAGAAAGCAGGCTAGCATGCTTTCCCGATAGGTTGATCTGGTCCGAAGTTTGTCACGTACATCTCCAATCACTTGATCAGCGGGGTGACCTCTCAACCATCTTAAATCTGGCTGTGATTCCTTAGTTGATGCCTCCGTTGTAGGTTGAGGTGAGGGTTGATCAACTGTAATCTGGATTGATTCAACTGATCTAAACTCTTTTTCCTTGGTGATTTCTTCATCGTCTGATTCTGACTGGAGTTCTGCTACGTCTCGAGCTATCGAACTATCGAGAGGTAGATTTGATCTCTCGATAGACTCTGGCTGAATTTCCTCTGAACTTTCAGCTACTTCTATTGTCTTTGATGGTTGATCTGTTGATGCTCTATCATCAAAAGAGACATGTATGGATTCTTCAACCACCAACCTCCGCTTGTTGAAGACTCTGAATGCTTTACTTGTCGATGAGTATCCCAGAAATACTCCTTCATCCGCCTTTTCATCAAAGGCCCTTCGTTGAGTCTTCCCATTGTTGTGGACATAGCATTTGCACCCGAATGTGTGGAAGTAACTTACATTCGGTTTCCTTCCATTCCACAACTCATATGGAGTCTTTCCAACTCCTTTCACGATCAAGGACCGATTTTGGGTGTAGCACGCTGTGTTGACTGCTTCTGCCCAAAATCCCTGAGATATGTTGGCTTGTGAAATCATGGTCCTTGCTGCTTCCTTGAGAGTTCTGTTCCTTCTTTCAGCAACTCCGTTCTGTTGAGGAGTTCGAGCAGCTGACAGTTGATGATGAATCCCATTTTCGTTGCAGTAGCTCTCGATCACTTGATTCACGAACTCTCCGCCTTGGTCTGACCGGATCTTTAGTATCGAGACGTCCTTTTCAACTTGCATTTGTTTCAAGAGATTTGGCAAGACAACTTTTGTCTCGCTCTTCTTGGTTAAGAACACGATCCAGGTGAATCTTGTGTAGTCATCTACTACCACAAGAGTGTACTTCCTTCCTCTTATGCTGGGTGGATCCACTGGTCCAAATAAGTCCTTGTGAAATAGACTTAATGGTCTGGTGGATGATGTCTCGGCTTTGCTCTTGAAAGAGGATTTGATCTGTTTACAGCGTTGACATGCCTCACAAATCTTATCCTTTCGAAACGTCACTTTGGGCAGTCCTTCCACAAGGTTCCTCTTAGTAAGCTTGTTGATGGTTTTGAAGTTTAGATGACTAAGCTTATTGTGCCAATCCAAGCATAAGTCTTCCTTGCTCCTTGCCAGCATACATAGGGATGGTTTGGCAGATCTCCAATCCACTATGTACATGTTTCCTTTCCTTGCTGCTTCCAGGACGGCTTCGAGAGATTCCTCTTGTATGATTTGACACTT
>CP025644.1:14370205-14381510 GCA_003576665.1 Ipomoea trifida | reverse complement strand
TATATATATTTCAAATCGAAAGGATTAGCCCAATTAGAATAACTAAATTGCCCGAAGAATTAATTAGATTGCCCAAGGAATTAATTAACGATCGAAAGGCTTGAAAAGAATTTACGGGGTGTTACAGAAAATTATTCCGTTTGAAATCTGTCTCCCATGTTGATTATGGGACTTGAGCATTTTCAGCACGTTCCATGGAGTTGTGGTCTTGCAACTTGCGCCTTTTGTCTTGTAGTGAATATTCTTTAATCCACTTTCTAGAGTCCATGCTCCACTTACTCCTTTTGGCAAAAGTTATTCTTTTTATATTCCCATGATCCTTGATTTAGGGAATAAGACCGACCTTGGGTTGGTGCGCTTTCTATCCGTTTGTTATGCGATTCTGACATGGCATCCACTTCCGGTAGATCCCATAACGTCCTGTAGGCACCCTCTTTTATCTCCATGATATTCTTCTTCTCCAAACTTAAGTTATTTTATTCGTGCTTACTTGACTGCCATTCATTGGAGAAGTGTCAGTTTACCAGAGACAGGTTTGATGTCTCGACTGACTGATGTCTCGAATCCACGTCTCGAACTGGATTGATGTCTCGAGAGACTCTATCTCTCGAACTCTGCTTATGTCTCGAGACTTAGTTGATGTCTCGCAGACCCTTATTCCTCCAGTGTAGTCTCGTGCCTTCTTCTGATCTATCTATAGACTTATAACAAGAAAACATTTAAAATGTTCAATCAAGTTTACTTTAAGCTAAAATATTTTCCGAGTTGAGCTCAAAGTTACCCGGTTGTATTTTCGCTCTTAGTTTACTTGTCGAACTTACACGATGTTCCTTATCTATCGAGACTTAGGGGATTCTGAATTACATTTGGTATCATCAAAACCTATTACATTATGTTCCTAACAAAAATAGAATAGGTAAGATCGGTATCGACAAATTGAATTGAATGTATTAAAAATTTTAAATATATAACCCAAAAATTAGATTCTTATACCGCAATAGTCGAAGGGTCGATTTGAATGGAGAACCACGTAATAGTGCATTCACTAACATCAGGCAAATGTATTTGATTATTGCAAGCTAGTAAAAAGAATGAAGAACATCAATGAACACGTTATATAGTAAATGGATATTTCTAAATGATAGAGTTAAAAAAAATCTTCAAATACAAAATCACTTACGACAAGGATAATTAATTAATTGTAGAGTAAGGAAGATGATCGTAGTATATTCTTGCGCCTCTATCTCGTTTGGAAAGATCGTTGTTTCAAGCGCATCTAAACCCAATATTCGTAAATATTCAATCCATCCTAGACTTGGATAACACCAATATACATTTGATCCTATGGTATGCCTCACATATGCATACATAATAGGCCTCCCTGCGCGGGTTATTGCATGATAACGCGTAAGTTCATAACTTTTAGGAATGCAACATCTGGTAGGACGGCGATAATATGTTGTGTAATCTACAAATACATCCATTTTCAAATTGAAGTATTAAAAATATGTGGGACAAAAAAAATTAGTACGAAATTGTGTTGGAGAGATGAACAAATGGTTATGAAAGATTCGTGAGTATTTTATAAGTGAAAGATTGAGTATAAAATTTTACCAAGGCCTTGTCAATATCTTTTCAGTCTGAAAATCAATCAGATTGAAAAGTCATTTTTTTATGTGACTTTTCTTATTTGTTTCCGTACGTGCATTGCAAGGTGGGTTGTTTCCATCATTAATAAAATCCTAGACTCTTCTACTTTATAATAAAACAAATCTTCATTTATTGCTCATGTACAATTTCAATTCAGTAGGGCACTCTTAATTTCTTTTATTCACAAAAGAAAAAAAAACCACAGCTATTAATTCACAGTAAAAATCAATTTAACAAATTGTTAAGATTAGCATGTTAACTATGAGTTTTTGATGTTAATTTATACTTTTATGAATATCATAGTATGCTATGAGTTGAATATTTGTTCTATTTTATGGGATTATAGTGAAAACAATTTTAAAGTATTTTTCGAAAAAAATTACTTTATACTAGTAAAATTAATGTGAACAACTATGGGTCGAATTTTTTTTCATTGATAATAACATAATGCAAACAATTATTACATGCTATTGGTTATTCAAAGAAGGACATTGTGTCGAACTATGTGTTCGACTTTGACAGTATTTACATCGCCTTCTAGCGTTAGAAGTTCCAAAGTCCATTTCATTTGGAAACCGGCGTGTTTGTCATTGTCCTCGATTGTTTTGACGTCTGCCGTTAATTGGATCGTGGCATGTGACCTGATTTGTCCACTCCATATCTGAGTCTAGTGGAAAGAAATCAGCTGCATAGCTCGTTTTGTAATTATCGATAGAGAATTCTTTTGCCACGAACAAGTCGTAGACTTCCCTTCGATATTTACACACTGCTATGACATGTGCACATGGCAATCCATCAATCTTCCAGGATCCGCATTTACGCGTATGGTTGGTCAAGTTTACCTGGACATAAGTTTCGGAACCTTGGGCAATGTATCCTGATTGAAGAGCAACAGCGTACAATCCAGTTGCGTCATTAAATCGTTGAATGCTTGCATTGTTGGACAGTTGCTCTCTTTTCTTCAGCTCGTTGCAAATATTCGTTGGCCAACGCATCCCAGCAGCTTCCATTCTTTGGGCCAATGTACGTCTGTCGGCAAACATTATGCATAACTTGTGGAAAGTATGTCTTACTATTGCCGTAACCGGTAGCATTCGACAACCCTTTAAAGAATTATTAAATGATTCAGACGAATTAGTTGTCATTATACCATACCGGTGACCACCATCATAGGACAAGGCCCACCCTTCGGGGTCGATTGCAGATAAATAGTTGTGGGCATCTGGCCAGTATTGTTGGATGATTTGCATTGAAGAACGAAATTTGCTTTTGGTAAATGCAGTACCTGCTTCCCATACCAATGCCTTCAGTCTGGGATGTTTGAACCTGGTCATCACATTACTTCGTATGTGTCTCAGACAAAAACGTCGCTTGACTCGACTGCTTTGTAATTCAGGCAATTTATTATATGTCGAGTCGATCCTGGCGTGTCTATCCGAAATGATGCAAATGGAAGGAAGATCAGAAAAGACATGTCTTGCTAGTCGTTTGAGAAACCAGGTCCAACTAGCCGCGTTTTCAGAGTCAACAATGGAGTAGGCCAGAGGGTAAATCTCCTTGTTAGCATTCGTGCCGACCGCTAATAGGTGGCCCTTGTATTTGCCGTATAAATGTGTATCGTCAACGGCAATAACATGAAGGCAAAACCGAAAGCCGTCAATTGAGGGCTTGAAAACCCAGAATGCATACAAAAAATGCCCATGATTATGACTTTCTCTGTGGGGATTCAATTTTAACTCAACAATCGTACCCGGGTTAGCTGCCTTCAGCATTTGCAAGAATTTTGGAAGCTCCGTGTACGATTCTTTGAAGTCGGCATAGATGCTTTCAATGCACTTCTGACGTGCGTACCATCCCTTTTTGTAAGTAACGTTGAACCCGTAGTGCTGTTTCACATCAACCTGGATGTGTTTTATCTTGTACTCTGGGTCGGCGACGATTTTTTGAAAAATCAAATCAGCTATTAGTGCACTAGTGCACAACTTCTCCGACGCACCCGGATTGAAATCACTTCTACACGTGTGGGCATCTAGGAACTTTGTGATAATCCACTCGTCTGTCACCCCTCTTAATTTCTTGGCAGACAAATTCCAAAAACATGGTTGTTCTGGATTATTGGCATTGCGACACACAATATAGCAAGACTTGGGATTTTTGTAAGAGGAATGTATTTGTCTTCTTTGCGCGATGATGTAAATTTGAAGTGCTTTTTTTAGCTGCTTGAAAGAACTGAAAACCATCCCGACTTTGATCTCATTTGTTGAGGGGTCGTAGGAGACCATTTCTTCATCGTCCTTTTCTGAATATCCTGTAGCAAATGACACCGGAGCGTGATAGTAAGGAATTTCAGAGTCAGGAACATTGTGGCGTCTACTTCGATCATTTGAAGAAGTGCCTTGTGTTTCTTCAAATGAGTCTAAATCCATAGAAAATTGATCATTTGAATCTTCTCCATCGGAACTATTTGAGGTTTGTGACAGTATCGGTTCTTGTTCGGAGTCTGTACTGTCACGAGCTTGTATCGGTTGTGACGTTGATGGTATTGTTGATGGCAATGAAGCAGCACCAGCCGATGCTTCTCCGTGGTAAAATCGTTGTTCTTCTATGTTATGACCAAAATTACTGAAATCAACGTACTGTTGGTGTGTTTCATTCAATGTTGGTCTAACATAAATGTGTAGATCATTTACTGTAGATGTTTGCTGAACAAAGTATTCCCACTCTTCTGGAGTATGAATATGGTAAGGAGTATGTGTCATACCCATTGGAGTTGCGAATACCAATCTTCCAATAATCTCTATGTTGGTGTCGGGAGTGACACCCATTGCATGTCGTATCAAGACGAGAACAAAATCGTATCCAATATGCACATGAAGTGGAATCACGTTCTGTGGCGGAATTGAGTATGATAGTTGTGGTGGCGTAGACAATTGAGAAATTTGACCACCAAAAAATACAAATAATTGACATGTGTTACCGTGATTCGCCATGTGTTCAATTTTGAAGTGAAGAAACACAGTATTGGAAAGTGAATTTCGAAGTAACCAATATGAGTGATGGTAGTGAATTTTATACTCAATTACGAAGATAACTTTTGGTTATTTCCGCGGAGATAAAAATTGAATAAAAAAAAAAGAATTGAATAAATAAAATAAAATAAAAATGTAAAAACCTACCACGGCGCATCAAGCGCCGTGGTAGTGTAAAAAAAGTAAATAAATAATAAAAAATGTATAAAACTAAAATTCAAGGCTAATAATACGGTAGTAGATGAAAAATTAAAGCCATCTGAAAAAGTAAATATCATCGTAGCTTTAGTGAGATGTGACCCATCAGTGGTAAGGAGTACAAGTCTTTTTTTTTTGCTTTTCTTTCACGTGAAGGTTTTCAGCTACTTATAGCTACTGAAGCACAGACCAACTTTTAATTTGATGTGAGGGTTGCGTGCTGCAATATATTTTCACCTATATATCTGTTGAAGCATAAATCATTTCGCAATAGCAATAGTCATCCGCCCCATATTAATTTTTAAAAAAAATTCTTTTTTTGACTTTTTTAAAATATCCATTTTAATTTGATTTAAAAATAATTTTTTTTAATATAATAATGCTACCACGGCGGATTGACCGCTGTGGTAGCCATATTAATTAAAAAAATTATTTTTTTGACGTTTTTAAACAAATCCATTTTATTTTAGTTTTATTATTATTTTTTTAATATAATAAGGCTACCACGGCGGATAGACCGCCGTGGTAGCCATATTAATTTTTTTTTTTTTTTTTTTACTTTTGTTTTCATTTCGAGTTTATTTGGTAATTCATAAAATTTCATAAATTTATCTTTGAAATGGTAGGAAAGTAGGTGAAAAATTAAAGGGCATGTGAAAAAGTAAATCTCATCTGTAGCTGTAAGTGAGGTGTGACCCATTAGTTGCTTTTTAGTAGCTTTTCTTTTACCGTGAAGGTTGCTTGCTGCGATATTCAGCTATATATAGCTGATGAAGCACAGGCCAACTTTTAATTTGATGTGAGGGTTGACTGAGGATTGAGTGGTGCAATATTCACCTATATATAGCTGTTGAAGCACAAGTCATTTCGTCATCAGAAGCACACGTTATTCAACGAAGCAATAGTGTGATTTAATATAGTATGTAAATTATTTTTGTATATAGTTATATGTTGAACTCAGGATTGAACTTTTGTATATATGGATTATAGGGAAAGACATATGTTGTTTTTGTTGGGCGTCGTCCAGGAGTATATAATACTTGGGAAGAAGCCAGAATGCAAGTTCACCGATATAGCGACAATTTGTATAGATCTTTCTCGTCTAGAGAAGAAGCTGTTCAAGCTTTCAACAAATTCGTGGAAGAACATGGCGATCCATCCCATAACGCTGAGACATCAACATCTTGTTCATCTACTTCAATATCCAAGGATGGTAGTCCAAGAAATCCTACACCAAAAGAAATTTATACGCGTTTTCAAAATGAATTACTTAAGGAAAATCATGAACATTTGATGAAAGTTGATGCATTGTGTGAAGAATTTAAACAAAAATTATCAAAATAAATGTTATTATTTGATGTTGGTGCTTCTTCTAACTCATTAGCCAAAGACCAATCAAATCTTACGTCAAATCCTCTCAAGTTAAATTTATATTTATTGATTATGTCAAATCAAAATTTCATTATATATAGTTACATACATGCATTCTGCCAGAATACCATACGAATAGCATTTTGTTTAAACATCTCCTTATCAAAGTCATTCTCCTTCACTCTCATTGAGTTTAAAATATAGATATTTTCTCAAATTATTGGGTAAATCACTACATTAGCGAAGATTATAGTGTGTCATTTGAGTATTTTATCTATACTTATAATGGAAAAAGAATCCATATTTTTACTCGATCGGTATCTGCTGACGGTACTATTGAACATATTGAGGTTGCTCCGAGGTGGCAACTAGTGTGCAACGTAATTGGATTCAATTTTCTTCATGATACTTCAGTACGTGGACACGTTGAACTTTGTCAATTCATCATCAAGATCATCAATACCCCAGGCCGATATCTCCAACAGTATGATGTTTACTTCCAAGAACCTAGAAATCATTGTAACGTGAAATTTTATTTAAACTCTAAACGTTTTTTTTTTTAATTTTTATCACTTACAATATTACTAATACTCTATATATTTGAATTTGTATTTAGCATGCCTCGAGTTGTCACCGCCCACTGTCTCGGATATGCATTATCATAGTCCCACTAATTCTACAATTACGTGGTTTATTGTGAGAGCTATTGACAGGCAAATTCCAATTTGCATGCAACAACACTTGATTGAGCATGTATATTTTACAGCTCAACTCTTCCATGGAAACAATGCTCCGTGGGAAGTAGATGTTCAGGGACTGCGATTCAGTACCGGGTGGGTAGACTTTTGCGAGGCGTTGGATATAAAGCTTGAAGATGAAATTGTGTTTCAACACATGGGTTTTTTTAAATTCCAATTTTTTATTTTCCGAAATGGTGAACGTGTTGCAATTCTTGATGCTCAAGGTGATGGTATTGAAAGAAATCCGCACTTAGAAAGTAAGTGCTCATTATGTTTCATTATTATTTGTTTGTATCGTACATTTTCTTATTTTTTTAACGCAATTATTGTTACGAATTCTACAGTGCTTGATCTGTTATGGGTCAATGTGAAGTCAAGCATACCCAGAACTTTGGCACTCGATATCCTGTCAGAGTGCAAGTCGTTGCTAGTGACAAGCTACGATTTACAATACGAGCCTGGGCATCTTTTATCCTTCATCTACAACACCGAGCCTGAAGATGAAGGTGTTAATGTTTTCCATGGGGATAGACATGCATATTTTCATAGTCGAGACTACAATTATGGAGACTCATTCGAACATCTTAAATTTATCCTTACGGAGAACAACCCTTGGGGTTTGCAGAGTTTTTTGTTCTTTAAACTCGAACCTAGGACTATATACACAATTATATTTGATCATTGTGGAATTGAACGCGTACGCGATCATTTATTTAGTTATTCAATTCCAGCTACTATATACTTAACCGATTAATGACGAGGATAACTTTTCCATATTTGTAATTTTTTCGATAATTTTTTATTTCCAAATAAAATAATATTATATATATATATATATATATATATATATATATATATATATAAAGTATAAATATTTAATGTACATTTCAGTGAATAGCAAAAGTCACTTTTGCTTTTGCTTTTCAGTTCTGAAAAGCAAAGCAAAATCTGAAAAGCAAAAATAAATTTGGACTGAAACATCACATGACTTTTGCTTTTCACTGAAATGAAAAGTCATCTCATGAAAAGCAAATTCATTTCAGTTTGCTTTTCAGAAAAGCAAAAGTAAATTTTGACTCAAACATCACATGACTGAAATAAATTTGGACTGAAACATCACATGACTGAAATAAATTCATCTAAGTTTTACCGACCCGAGGTTATTTAATCTATGTTCGAGTAAATTTCTTCTCATCATATACTACTTCCCAAACTTTATTTCTATCACTCCTATTCTAGATAACAAGTTTTCAACATCTTACCACCAAAAGCTTTCGTTCCTCAAGTAAGTTCTTTTTTTTTTCTTTTTAATTTTACTCATGCGTAGTTGTTTTAAATTGTTCTATTTAATTTGTATTTCTAATTGTGTACTAAAATAATATTTTCTTCTTGTTTTTTATTATTGGGATGGTATTGCAATTAAAAGTAGATGCATATATGGATGATAAATTTGAGATTGTGTAACCCATTGCTTCTAATAAAACAATAAAGGATGCATTAGACATACAATACATGAGTAGAGTAGCTAGACGTTGTCCCCCATTCTTCGTGTTGAATTCATCAAGAAAATAATCAAAATGAGGCTCATATTTTTGTCCAACTTCATAGTGGAGAACTTGTAGACCTTCTCCATGCTCTGAGTCAATTTACCAAAGTTAGGGAACTTGCAAAAATGAATTAATTAAATCAGTGAAAGGACTTTTCAAAAAAAAAAATCAGTGAAAGGATGCATAGAGGTAAGAAGAATCACAGTAATTAAGAGCAAGAGATCCAACCAACCAAATATAAACTGGCAATAATATATATGTATGTATATATATATGTATGTATATATATATATATATAACGTAATAGCATAGAATTTAAAAAAATAAAAAATATATATATATGACTACCACGGCGCATGATGCGCCGTGGTAGTAATAAAATAAAATAAAATAAAATATATAATGTACATTTCATTTCAGTCTAAATTGACAATAAGTGTCTTTGTAAATGATATGATTGCAATTCTAGATTATAAATACAGCTATATCTTTAAATTTAGCACCACTTGGCATTTGGTATTCTATGTCTGTATTTTCATGTAACAGTAAAAGTAAAGGATCAAAACATATAATGTGGAACATGGTAAATGACTGTAAGAGAATCTATATTTTCATACCTACAGGAATAAATGTGTAGTCTGCTATCCTTTTCATACCTACATGAACATAATGCAGTGGAGGATCTACATTTTAATCTACGTTTCATGTTTAGCCAAAAACTACATAAAATTTAAAAAAACATGCGTAGCCAAAAACTACATAAAATTTAAAAAAAAAAAAATTAGACTACCACGGCGGCGCCGTGGTAGTAATAAAAGAAAATATATATAGTGAAATTTTTTTTTATGGAAATTGCTACAACGGGTGACCAAGGCCCGTTGTAGAAATTTTCAATTTTTGAAATTATTGTAATTTTTTTTTAGAAACCTACCACAGGCGATTAAGTCCCGTGGTAGTATTCGAAATTTTTTGTTAAATAAATGCTACATCTGTTTTCATATTCTTATATTTGTAACATATTGTAATTGTTTTATATAATAATTTTTTAGAGATATGGCAAGACAAGGTGTTTTTCATCCGGGACCTATAGATCCATCAGTTTTAGTCTGTCAAAATACCCATAGATCGCGAGCAGTATGGACCGATGTGGATTATGATGTTGTCGTTCAATATGCTCGTTATGATATGAGTGCATGAAACAGACATGGCCGTGATCCCAGGATGATACAACACTTGCGACAGGCGGGGTTTTATGGTGTTTCTACAATTGCATCAATGCAAGTAGACCATGGACTTATTTCAACTCTTTTAGAGCGGTGGCGTCCTGAGGTCCATGCATTTCATATGCCCTTCGGCGAGGTGGGCATAACACTTCAAGGCGTTGAAGTGTTATTTGGTTTGAGTGTTACAGGTTTTCCTGTAATCGCACTACAAGACCGAGCTGACCCACAGTATTGGCAGGGACTATATACTGAACTTTTAGGTTTTACTCCGCCTATAGCTTCAATTAGAGGAAATAAAATTTTGTCTAGTGCTATACCTGAAGTCGGGGAATTAAACGTTCAGAGCACAGATTTAGAGGTTGAATTCGCAACGCGGCGGTTAATTTTTCATTTATTAGGAGGATTTTTTTTCTCCGAGACAATAAAAAGAGATGTAAAGTGTTCTTTTTTACATATCATAAATAATTTTGAAGAGTGCGGTACGTATAGTTGGGGTTCGACAGTATTAGCGTATTTGTACAGAGCGCTATGCCGGGGTTCTAACTACAATACTGCAACAGTATGCGGCTGCATGGTTCTATTGCAGTTATGGGCATGGGAGCGGTTGCCCATGGTTAGGCCACAAGGTGTTTTACCTGTGGAGACGTTGGGTGATTTGCCGCTCGGCGCGAGGTTAGTAGTATTAAATACGTTAATCGATTTATATTTGATAATCTAGTGTTTCCTTAACTTAAGTTTGTATTTGCAACTGTAGGTGGGTCTGTTCACATGGTTGTTCCAATGTGACCGCACACGTTGTCCGAGCATATCGAGACCAATTAGATCGTACGTACGAACGCAACGTAAGTTTCTATAGCGTTTAATTTATACTATGATATTATATAACGATTTTAGATTACATAACAAATATCATTATGAAATTGTGACATATATATATTACGTTTTTTTGCAGTTTGTGTTCACCCCGTACGACGAAGTTATGGCAATTTTGCCCAACTATTGCAAGGCGGGTGAAGAAATATGGACTGCAGAAGTACCACTCATATTTTATTATGTCGTTGAATATCATTTCCCTGACCGCTTCTGCAGACAATTTCATGGATTTCAAGACGTACCTCATCCAGTGCATTTCCGTAAGGACTTGCACGATTTGGACGGACGGTTAGGGAGATATATATTTCAAATTGGCTGGACAAACATATGGAGTATGTGCAAGCCTACCTATACGTTGATGCACCGAACCGTGTGGTCCAAATGCAAGTGCCCCAGGGTCAACATAGTGTAAGCTATGCCTACCTAAGGTGGTACCACCAGTGTGGGCGCCGCATCATTGGTAATCCTGCACATTCTGTACGTGAGGGTTATCAGTCACTGTCCGCCGCTTATACTGAAGTGAAGTTGTCTAATTATATTATTTTAAGAGTTATTACAAAATAGTCTCTCGACTATTGCAAAATTATCAATTTGGTTCTCAACAATTTTTCGTGCCAATTAAGTCTCTCGACTTTGAAAATTTTAACCAATTTGGTCATCATTTTATTTTTTCG
>CP025644.1:14357557-14368187 GCA_003576665.1 Ipomoea trifida | reverse complement strand
CGAAAAAATAAAATGATGACCAATTGGTTAAAATTTTCAAAGTCGAGAGACTTAATTGGCACGAAAAATTGTTGAGAACCAAATTGATAATTTTGCAATAGTCGAGAGACTATTTTGTAATAACTCTTAAAATAATATAATTAGACAACTTAATCACAAAATATTGTTGAAATAAACTGAAAACCTATTATCTTCTTTGTAACGTGATTAGCATGCTCCAATTGACTAATTTTGATAAGTATCTACGTACACATATTAACCAACATGAAAACTAGTGCCCAAACGTCTCAATGATTCTCATAATAATTTTGTACAAAAACCCACTGCTTCTTTACAAGCATTAAAAAAGATTTCAAAATTCAACAATCATTTCACATTGTTGGTACAAAAATTGTGTTTATATTATTGGCATATATTGATCCATGAAATGAAGAAATATTTTGATGCATGCATACATGTGTGACACAAAATGAGTGGATAAAATGCAATGCATGGATATAAAAAAATGAGTGGAGCATATGAAGAATGGTTGATGAATTTGGCAAGTGTCAAATCAAAGTTTATTCCTAAAATTTGTGTGAACCAGATTTTTTCCCTCTCCCACTTTCATGCTTAGTGTCTGAACATGAGATAGAAATTCCTAAAAACAAGGTTCCAAAAATACTATAAAAGGAGAACCTTGTAATGAGATTAAAGTGAAGTTTCAAGGAGTAACAATTCAAGAGTCACTGACTACACAAAAGAAACTTCAAAGGTTCGGGTCTAGAAACGAGTACTATATTTGGAGAAGCAGCTCCGCGCAGTACTAGTACACCTTGTGTCGAAATCCAGGTTGGCATACAATTTGTGTAATTGATAGATTAGCTCAAATTGTTTTTAAAATTTTCTTGCTGAGTTATTGTATAAGGTTGGCGTTAAAATAGGCGGTAGGCCTAGTTTTGTAAATCGGTTGAACCTTGTACTTGTAAAAACCAGCGGGTTGATCTAGTGGAAAATTTTGGGCGTGGCCCCGCAGATTAGGAGTGTTCTCCGAACTGCGTTATTAAATTGGTGCGTTCATTTTTTACATTATATCTATTAGGAGTATTATTAGGAGTAATTGTCTCTTGCCTAATTCCCTAGTTATATATAGTGTTTATTCGTGGGTTTTCTGCATTAAATACTTACAATTGGTATCAAAGCGTGTGTCGCTTAATTTGCTAGCGAGATCCTAGGGATCCTCGAGAAGTTGTTTTGCAGGATGGAAGAAGGTGCATCCATTACACGACCTCCACTGTTAAAGGGAGTCAGTAATTATGCCTACTGGAAGGCTAGAATGAAAGCCTTTGTGAAATCTTTGGACGAGGAATGTTGGGATGCCATTGAAAATGCATGGACTCTGCCCATGATGACGGTCGAGAACGAAGAGAAGAAAAAACCCCTTAGTCAGTGGACATCAGAAGAAAAGAAACGCTCACAAGCAAACAATAGGGCCATGAATGCTATTCACGGTGCACTTGGACCAGATCAATTTGTGCTGAGCTCAGCCACAGATGTTGCAAAAGTTGCTTGGGATGCACTGATGAATCACTACGAAGGTAAAGGACCCGTCAAAGTCTCAAAATTGCAATTGCTCATGACGAAGTATGAAAATCTGAGGATGGAAGAAGGTGAAACAGTATCTGAGTTCAGTGCTAGGGTAAAAAACCTGGTAAACAATGCACAAAACTTGGGTGAACCATTTGAGGAAGAAAAAGTGGTTCGAAAAGTTTTGAGATCCCTACCCCCGAGGTTCAAGATGCAAGCTGTTGCTATAAAGCAATCAACAGATCTAAAAACTCTAACGTTAGATGCCTTAATGAGAAATTTGCAGACTTTTGAATTGGAAATGGAGGAGGAAGATAGGTACCTGAACAAGGACAACAAAGGGGTTGCATTTGACGCTATGGTACCTGCAAGAGCAGACTCCGATACAGAAATGAACGATGTCATGGCCATGTTGTCTAAGAAGTTTGGAAAAATGCTAAGGAAAGCTAAGGGACAAGGAAAGCTAAAAACGAATAACAAAGGAGCTGGGACTGGAAATACTCAAAAACCAAAAGGTCAAAATCAAGATTTCAAATCCAAGGGCGTTCAGTGCTATGAATGTGGTGGTCATGGACACATTGCAGCAGATTGTGGAAACAACAAAGGTAAGAAATCATACACACTTACCTGGAGTGATTCTGAAGATTCTGACAATGGTGAACCAACAGAACAACAGACAGGAAATTTTGTTGCATTCCATGGAAATATGTACCACCCTGATGATGTTGAAGAGCGTGCAAACTACGAGAAGTTCTTCAAAATTCCAGATTTTGTAGACGATAGTGAGGTAACGAGAGACTCAAATCAGGTGCAACCTATCACAACAGGAACACAAGAGGTAGCTGAGGAGATACAGACTGACGATGAGGATGTTGACCTCGCAGAAGCTTATGAAGATCTGTACAAAAACTGGTGTAAGGTAAGTAAGCTGAACCTTAAGTTAATTAAGAATGTTGAGTCTCTAGAATTGAAAAATTCAGCCCTAAAAACCTCTGTAGAAGAACTTAAGATTCATTTAGATACGAAGGTTTCAAATGAACAATACCTGCAAAAGGAAAATTCAGCCCTAAAAACATCAGTAGAAAAACTTAAGACTGATTTAGATACGAAAGTTTCAAATGAACTATACCTGCAAAAGGAATTGGAAAGTTTCAAAAAACGTGTGAGAATGTTGAACACAGGGACCAATAGTCTAAATGAAATTCTTCAGTCACGAGGGAACAACCATAACAAAGCAGGTCTAGGATTCACAAGCGGGCAGGGAAATCATAAAACCGCATGGGTGCCCGAAAAGAGGTCCAGGAGAAACACAGAAGGCATAAGATACATAAACGAATTTCTTAACAAAAGATGTTTCAGATGCACCATGAACGGACATTGTTGGAGAAGTTGCGGACAAATCAAACCACGGCAAGTGTGGCGACCCAAGCAAACTTGCTTGACGATAAAATGATTTTTTTGGTCTGGTATAAAAAAAAAATTAAAAATGCTTAATTTATTTTTTGTTTCATTTTTTTTAATTATTTAACTTTCATCATGTTAGTTTGTTTTGCAGATTCAATTATACGCTTGTTTAAAAAAAAAATTCAAAAACAAAACAAAAAATCAAACCTTGTACGCCAGATGAAGAGAAGTTCATTGTAAAGTGAAGATTGATAATATTTCTGAAAAGGCTTCGTCGTGAAGACGCGGAGAATGTCGATATTCCTTCTGAGGTTGCGTCCTCTTCAGCTTCATCCTCGAATGAAGACTCACCGGCTTCCCCTTCTAGTTGATGGCTAGTCCATGGGTAAATTCTCTCGGTTTTGGTCTTAGTGGATTTAATAATGTTGTTATTTTTTCGTGCATGTAGTATATCTGTAGTTGGTGGATAGAATCTGTGTCAGAAACTTTTTTCCTTTCACATAACTTGATTTATCCATCACAACATTCGAGCCTTATAATCCTACATTGTTCTGCGTGCTCCGAAACAGAGATACTTGCACTTTTGTTTGAAATTGCAACTGCCTTCTTCCTATATGCGCAAACAAATTCCATATTATTGCTCGCAGTTGTCTTACCGATGTATCATGTTTTGTTTGGGCTGTACCTAGAAGAGGGCTACCCGTACTTAATATGGTTCAAAAGGAGCCTGAGAAGAGTGCGGTGTGAAAGCTATCTAGTGTACGTTTCACTTAGAAGAGGGCTACCCGTACTTAATATGGTTCAAAAAGAACCTGAGAAGAGTCCGGTGTGAAAGCTGTCTAATGTGATATCCTTTTTCGCGGCCTCTTTTCTGTACTCCATTTCTCCACCTATGCCTCCAAACAAAAAAAAAAAAACTCTATCCTAAACGTGGTCAATTCCTACTAGCCCTTAATATCGATTCTATCTACTGATTGCTTATGTATTGCTCGTGATTGAATTCCAACTTTATTATTTCACTAATGCTATGCTTAAGTTGCCTTTGGCACTTGTTTATCAAAAGGGGGAGTATACGAAAGGATAGTGCAAAGCAAGCAAGTCAGGGGGAGTATACAAAGGGGGAGTACAAAGTAAGGGGGAGTCATGGTTGTTTGATCAACATACGCCAAAGGGGGAGATTGTTGGTACAAAAATTGTGTTTATATTATTGGCATATATTGATCCATGAAATGAAGAAATATTTTGATGCATGCATACATGTGTAACACAAAATGAGTGGATAAAATGCAATGCATGGATATAAAAAAATGAGTGGAGCATATGAAGAATGGTTGATGAATTTGGCAAGTGGCAAATCAAAGTTTATTCCTAAAATTTGTGTGAACCAGATTTTTTCCCTCTCCCACTTTCATGCTTAGTGTCTGAACATGGGATAGAAATTCCTAAAAACAAGGTTCCAAAAATACTATAAAAGGAGAACCTTGTAATGAGATTAAAGTGAAGTTTCAAGGAGTAACAATTCAAGAGTCACTGACTACACAAAAGAAACTTCAAAGGTTCGGGTCTAAAAACGAGTACTATATTTGGAGAAGCAGCTCCGCGCAGTACTAGTACACCTTGTGTCGAAATCCAGGTTGGCATACAATTTGTGTAATTGATAGATTAGCTCAAATTGTTTTTAAAATTTTCTTGCTGAGTTATTGTATAAGGTTGGCGTTAAAATAGGCGGTAGGCCTAGTTTTGTAAATCGGTTGAACCTTGTACTTGTAAAAACCAGCGGGTTGATCTAGTGGAAAATTTTGGGCGTGGCCCCGCAGATTAGGAGTGTTCTCCGAACTGCGTTATTAAATCGGTGCGTTCATTTTTTACATTATATCTATTAGGAGTATTATCAGGAGTAATTGTCTCTTGCCTAATTCTCTAGTTATATATAGTGTTTATTCGTGGGTTTTCTGCATTAAATACTTACACACATGATCAAAAGACTAATAAGCAATATAAATCTCCTCATCAGTTAAAAATACCCCTGAACTAAGATGCCACAATGGAAACTCTTTCAACAATTCAAATATAAAAAGAAAAAAGATCATCACCAAATGATAGAAAAACATCACACATTATTCCCTTAACTAAAATGACCACTGTTCAAACTAGGACCTTGAGAGTTTATGAAATTACATGAGGTCAATAGAGGGAAAGCTCAGAGTGAAACAAGGCTATTCACATAGGGCACACATATCTTATAATACGGTTCAGCTGGCTCGCTCAGTGTTATAGTTTCCTTGTTTTCAAAATCATAGGAGTATAATGTGTTCCCACAATCAACCACCAGAATATCTCTTCTTACAGCAACAACTTTGGAGTCAAAATCTTCCTCATCAAAGGTATATCAGTGTGCTCATGATAAACAACATGTATAGTTTCCCAGATGTCAATATCATCCAAAGGCATTGTATTTCTGTGGATATCAACCAAGACTCTAACCAACACATAATCGTCATGGTTATAAACCTTATAAAGCCTTCCATCAAATGTTCCCAGTAAGCAGTCAGTGGCTTCAGAATAGTTACTGTCCAGTAATTGTGACCTATCCTTTGTTAGATCAAAAGAAAGAACGCCACCACTCACCACAGGCCAGTAAACAACACCATTGACATGAACACCAGACCCCAGAGCAGCTTTTCTAGCTCCAAAGCAAAGCTCCCAGAAACATTCCAAGTATTATTTTTGGAGGTGTATATATCAAATTCAGTTGCATCATCAAAATCAGCAGATCGGAAGGCACAAATGAGTTTGTACTCAGGTACAGAGTTGAGCAGTGACGGTTCAATATCAGCACAAGTGCTGCCTCAGATCCATGACGGGCAGTAGGTTTTGGAGCGTTTTCCATTCTTTTGTAACTGGATTGCACAAATAGTAGTACCTGTTTTCATTTCGTCTTGGCAACACAACAGTCCATTTGATGAGGCCCTAATGTCAACAGGCTCTGGCAGAAAACTCAAAGATGGATTGGTACACCAGAAGATTTTGGATGAAATGGTATGAAGACAATACAATTATCAGAATCCTGACAAAAAAGGCCTGATATGCCACGGCAAGAAAGTGATTGATTATGGTGGAAGGATGGCGCTGAAATATGGAGCTTCCAGTCTCGACAAACAGCAGGAATCTGAACAGTGATTTAGCAGGAAGTAACGGAAGGGCTTGCTCTCTAATGATATCCATGAAAAGCATACTGTTTGATCCAGAAGGAAGGTTTCGTGGCCTTTTTCCTAGATCCATTCTTGCAACCAATAGTAAATCATGTATTATCCTCTCATTGATCAATCATAGTATTAACAATTACCATAATTAGCATTGATCAATCACTATTCCCAACTACAAAGAAATTAAACATCATCACAATATTAGTAACACCATTCTTGAGTCATTAGTATAGAAACACCAAAACGCACACAGAATGAGAAAACATAATAATGTATGGTTTTGAGTGAAACACAGCTGCAAGAACAAGTCCCGTATGGAACAACTAACAAGTTTAGAGCTGAGTTTTTGATTTCAATCCATGCTCTAAGTTCTATCACTAAATACACAAACCCGGCGTAATAACTGATAAAATACAAACCAAGAAATGAAGACCGGTAACTGATAAAATACAAACCAAGAAATTAATTAAAATCAAAATTCAAAACCTTATTCCCAAATTCAAATCATGACAGGACCGGTAAAACGAAACCCTGGCGGTTTGCTATTACTTGATCTATTTTCATCAAACAATTCGCGATTGGTGCCACAAACAGAGCAAATTAAACTCCAGGGAAACATCAAAGCAAAAGGGCATATAATATACTCAAACACAAACATGATTAAAAGAAATTCACAGATAGCGGGTAGTGATCAAGGAGCGATAATCAAGATTAAAGTAGTTTTCGCATTTCTTTGAAAGGACGTACCTATGAACGATAGCAATAGCCGATGGAGGCCTAAACAGATTAAAGAAAATGGAGGGCCGCGAAGGATATATCTGAGTGGAGTGAAGACTTGAGACTTCGAGAGTTGATCTCCATTTTATTTCCCTTCATATCTATATATACATGTGGCGCGGTACAAATGTACAATTGCCTTCCAAAAATATCTTCTTTTTTTTTTTTTTTTTTTTTACTACGACTATATTGTAGTATCTCGTCTAAGCAATTCATAAATTTTCCAATTACTAGTCTTCGGCTATTATTTAAGTTCCATGGCCACATTGGCGACCGAAAACACAACAACCAATATTTCGTTCGCGCTTTTGCGACGAAATCATCAACGAAAATGAATTCCATTGCGACGTTTGGTGCAAAGTGAGAAATACTCCCGCATAATTTTTATGCCAATGAATTGACAAGAGAGGGTGACAACGGAAATTGCGACGATTTTTTTTTCTGTCACTAAAATATTTAATTTTTTTTAAAGTAAAATTTATTTTCACCACAGAATGGGACGATGAAATTAATTTCGTCGCTAATATGTTGACACATTGGAGACAGCAAAATGCAATGCGCTACATGTTTGTCATGCTATGGCGATGGAATCGGAAACAAAAATTAATTTTGTTGCAATGTTTGGTGCAAAGAGAGAATTGACAGTGGAGGTTGGTGACGGAACTTGCGACGTTCGTTTATTTTGTCACCAAAATATTTAATTTTTAATCAAAGTTTATTTTAACTACAGAATGAGACAATTTTGTCGCCAGTAGGTTAACATATTGGCGACAGAAAATGCGACGCCCTATAAATTTGTCATCCTATGGCAATGGAATCGGCAACGGAAATGAATTATGTTAAAATGTTTAGCGCAAATAGATAATTGATGGTTGGGGTTAGCAATGGAACTTGCGACGATCATTTCTTATGTTGGTAAAAATACTTAATTTTTAATCAAATTTTATTTTAGCTACAGAATGAGACGACGGAATCAATTCTATTACCAGTAGGTTAACACATTGGCAATAGAAAATGTGACACCCTATAAATTCATCATGCTATGACGATGGAATCAGCAACGAAAATTAATTTCATTGTAACCTTTGGCACAAAGCGAGAATTGACTGTTGAGATTGGTGATGGAACTTATGACGGTCGTTCTTCCTATTGCAAAAATATTTAAATTTTTAATCAATGTTTATTTTCATTATTGAATGAGATGATGGAATTAGTTTCGTTGCCAATGGGATGACAATTTGGAGATAGAAAATGCAATGGTCGATATTTCCATCGCGCTATGGCAATATTTAAGTCACACTATAGCGATGGAAATTTATTTTATTTTTTCTAATTTGTTGTATTTTTAACTTTAATTTTTGTTTTATATTTTAAAATTAAGATAATTAGTAGTGTTCATTTCGTTAATTCGGTTAATAATAGAACTTAATTAACCTAAGGGAAAATTGTATTTTTCGTCCCCAAGTTATAGGGTAATTGTAGAATTCGTCCCTAAGTTATAGTAATACTCACTTTTCGTCCCTAAGTTCTCATTGGCGTTTCACTTTTCGTCCCTGAGTTATTCAAATTGTAAATTTCGTCCCTAAGTTATCATTGCGTTGCATTTTTTGTCCCTAACATAAGTGTGCAAACTTCGGTAAATTTTCGTTTAAAAATTTTTTAATCGAACTTTTCCGGTTCAATGCCAATTTTTTTAACGAAGTTTACTGAAAAAGTTCAATTAAAAATTTTTTAAAACGAAAATTTACCGACGTTTGCACTAGTTAGGGACGAAAAACTACTTCGGTAAATTTCGTTTAAAAAATTTTTAATCAAACTTTTCCGGTTCAATGCCAATTTTTTTAACGAAGTTTACTGAAAAAGTTCGATTAAAATTTTTTTAATCGAAAATTTAACGAAGTTTGCAAACTTAAGTAGGGACGAAAACTACTTCGGTAAAATTTTCGTTTAAAAAATTTGTAATCGAACTTTTCCTGTTCAATACCATTTTTTTAACGAAGTTTACTAAAAAGTGGATTAAAATTTTAAAAACGAAAGTTTAACCGAAGTTTGGCAAACTTAAGTGAAGGATGAAAAGTGCAACGCAATGATATTAGGGACGAAATTTGCAATTTGAATAACCCAGGGACGAAAAAGTGCAACGTTTATGAGAACTTAGGGACGAAAAGTGAGTATTACCATAATCAGGGACGAATTACAATATAACTTAGGGACGAAAAATGCAATTTTCCCTTAACCTAATTTGCAAAATACTTTACCAGTAACTGAATTAAAATTCTTATTTCCAAACTAATTGATACATTTTTTTTTTTCAATTAATCAGCCTTTAAGTGAAATATTTTAATAAAATTTAAAATTCCTTAAAATTTATAAATTAAAATTGCAATCCATGCTTTAACACCACAATATAGTTATTACATCAATATATAAGTGATTATTTAAAAATATAAAGTCTACTAACATAATTTATGAATTCTAAAAATTGCAATCCATGCTTTAACACCACAATATAGTTATTACATCAATATATAAGTGATTATTTAAAAAAATATAAAGTCTACTAACATAATTTATGAATTCTAAAAAATTAGTATACATACATACATACATACATACATACATACATACATACATACATACATACATATATATATATATATATATATATATATATATATATATATATATATATATATATATATATATATATATATATATATAAAGGATCATGTGAAATAATTGCCTTAGGTGAGAAATATGATGTAATTATATCCGTAGATTGAGTCCAGATCAAGGGTCCAAATTGAAGATTTTTTTTTTTTTTAAACGCGTTGGTATTATTGTAATTTTGTGTAAATAAGTTAATTTTTTTTGCCTTCCAGTGCACATTGTCACTTCTTCCAGACCACATTATTATGCCTTCAAGAGCACAACGTTGTGCCTTCGTAGTGAATATTGTTTGTCTTAGAGTGCATATTGTTGACCCTTCCTGAGCACATTGTTTAGCATTCCAGAGCACATAATTGTGCCTTGCAGTGCACATTGTTGTGCCTTCCAGTTTTTAGATTGTAGATGTTATATATATATATATATATATATATATATATATATATATATATATGTATATTAAAGAGCATTTGATCATGAATGAATCAGTAATTACTAATTTTAGTTTAATATTATGATCTTTTATGATTAATTTGTGTTGAAGATCATGCATTAAATTTAGTCTTTTCAATATTTGTTTCATATTTTTCTACTTACCGTGCATATTTTTGTCTTTCCAGAGTTCCAGTACACATTGTCCCTTCTGCACATTGTTGTGCCTTTCAGAGCATTTTTTTAAAATCGTAGGTGACAAACTTTTTTTAAAAGATCAATTAATCTTGATCGCTAATTACTAATTTGAGTTGAATATTATTTGCTTGTTTATTATTTAGGGTCGCTTGTGATTTGTGTTGATCGAAGATCATATATTAAATTTAATTTTTTAATAATAGTTTCACATCTTTGTGCCTCCAGTGCGTATTTTTATCTTCTAGAGCACATTGTTATGACTTCTAGAGTACATTGTTGAAGTTCGTAGGTGACATTTTTTTTTTATCTAGGGCTGAGATTCATTCTCATTTCTCACCTGTGACTTTGTTCTCACACGAACCCTTCCACACACACACACA
>CP025644.1:14322331-14357424 GCA_003576665.1 Ipomoea trifida | reverse complement strand
ATATATATATATATATATATATATATTCACTTAACTGATATCTTAGTTCGATTAACTGATACTTAATAACCATGGAGAATAAGATTTTTTTCTGTTTAATTAATCTTCTTTTGATTATTATTTAGAATAAGACTCAATATTTTAATTATGCTTTTACATTATTGGTAATGATTTAGGTCATTATGATATTAGTAAATTTTATCTGTATTTCTATAATAGTATAATTGTATAATAATTTAAAAATATCGTACTATTATTTTTTTATTGAACTAGGAAACGTGTGATGCTCTGAGGGTGTGTTGATTTTGCTACTTCTCTATCAATTCTTTTAGTCTATTCATGTTTGCAACTCATACAACAAAGTCAACACTTTAACTCTAATATAAGTATGAAACCGAAACAAAAATGACCTAAAAATAACAATAATATTGTTGACCTAATTTAGATTCAAATATATTCTTTTTGTAAAGTAGCACCAATAACTCAATTGCACATAAGACACTACCAACAAAAAAGAAGTAGACAAGCAATAAAGACGAAGACAATGACAAACCTATTCAAAAGCGAATTAACAAAACTTAGAGTAATTTCAACCAAAGTAATATCTAATACCTAATACCATACAATGCAAACTACAATAAGTATTTAGATAATTGTGTTTAGAAAAGTGCAAACATTAATTTTAATGTCAACTATAATGAATTTCTCCTATATAATCTTGCATTGATATACTTTGAATTACTTATTTAAATACAAACATTGTGCATTAAATCAGTCATGCAAATGCGCGTGTAAAAACTAGTTTAGTTATATTATACACGTATATGTATGTGTATATATTTGTATTATATATTTTTATATATTTATTTAGAGTTAATTCCATTTTTGGTCCTAGATTTAAATGTGCTAATCCCCTTTTAGTCTTTTTTTTTTTTTCAAAACATCCCCCTTTGATCTTAATATTATTGTGGCAAACTCATTTTTGATCATCTATCATCAAAACAGTTTAAATGCCGTTAAATGCAATGGTATTTCAGTATTCAATTATAGATTTTAAAAAAAAAACTATAAAAATACAGCAGGCCAACCCACTTTGTATTAAAAAAAATAGCAATGTCCTTGTATTTAATGCTATTTCAACGATTTTGTTGACGGAGGACAAAAAATGGTCATATCACAATAATACTTAGACATAAATTGGGATGTTCTGATAAAAATGAACTAAAAGTGGACTGCCGCCTATAAATATAGGACCAAAAATTGAATTAACTCTATTTATTTTTATTTTATTTTAATTATTTATTTCTTTATTTTGATTCGAATTCCAATTTACTAACAAATAAAGTAACTCATTCTACTTAAACTCATTATCATTACCATTTCGATTCCAATGTTTGAACCAAACACACCCTGTTTAGTTCATGGGTTTACACACTAGGAATGATAATAAAATCATAGTTATTGTTTGATTGATAATTTTTTAAAACACAATTGGATTTGATTACCCCTTCAATTAAGAACACTATTCAAAGGGTATCATTCCATCTTATATATATTGGTAATTTGATTTTTAAGTTTGAATTAGTCATTTTAAATTTTTGTTTTGATTATATTTTTTGTTGATATTGGTGTTTTGGATGCCTATCATTATATTGGGATTAATTGTCTTGATTTTTTGTTTTTTTTTTTTTTTGCATTTCTAAAACTTTTATTGCTATTATAGGGTCATACATAACCAAAAATTAATATTGATAACCATTCCAATAATTCTTTTTTTTTTGGGTAAAGTGACAAGGTCTTCCTCTCCGTCTGTTTAACGGTTCACGGTCCACCCACGTTCGCTTCGGAAGGCACAGGGATAGGGATGGCAATTTCAATCCGCCCCGCGGATAATCACCCGAATCCACCCCGCATGGATCGGGTTTTTTTGGGTGATAGTGGGTGGTGGGTCGGGGGTGGATCTTAAAAATGTAAACCCGCGGTGGGTCAGGTTGGATTCGGGTTTTTATGTACAAAACCCGCCTAGCACCCCACCCGACCCACCATGTGTGTGTGTGTGTGTGTATATATATATATATATATATTATTTTTTTTTGAATGCTACTGACTCTATTACAGTGGCAACGCCTCCACTAAGACTCGAACCCACCACCTCCCGTATATAGGAAAGGGTTTGATGCCACTGGACCACAAGACCCTTGGCAAATTAACAATTTAGTTATTATATATTATAATATTTCTATTATTTTATGTTTTAGTATAAGTAATGAATTTTATTGTTTAATTATGTCTAAATAATTTTGATACTCCGTATTATTTTTTGAAAAAAATAATAAATTGATAAGTGGTGGGTATCCGTAGTGGGCACCCGCACCCGATGGGGGTGGGGATGGATTCTAAAAAAGTCCACCCGATGCGGGTTGGGGGTGGGTGGAGAAAATGAAAGGTGGGTCGGGTGATGGATGTAGCCCTCCCCGACCCACTGCCATCCCTACATAGAGAGCTAGCCCAGGGAGAATCGTCACTTGTGAGAATTGAACCTGGGTTCTCCCAAAATTCCTCCCCACAAAGAGAGCTCACTTGCCACTTGAGCTACCCCACTGAGTTATCTAATAATTCAACTCTACTACTAAACATGTAACACCAAAACCATTACCAATACAAAACATTTGATTCCTATTCAGATTCTGATTCACATGTGCGAACCAAACACATCTTGTATTTGTTACGAATTTTGTCCCAATCTTTTTCTTCATTCTCTAAACCAATGAGGATAAAACTAATTAAGGGTGTTTTTGGTTTAAACATTGGAATCGGAATAGTAATTGAGAATCAAATACTTGGTAATGATAGTAGGTTTAAGTAAAATGAATCACTTTGTTTGTTAGCTAGTAAATAAGAATTGGAATCAAAATTAATTAATTAATTAAATTAAAAATAAATAAAAATATAAAAAGATATAATACATATATATACACATACATTATGCATATGTGTGGACAACGACTTTTTATTTTTTTTATTTTTCAATTTTATTCATTTTTTATTCCATTTTTTAAAAGTAGAGGAGTAAAAGAGTAATGAATTTTGCAATTACTAAAGGATTTGATTGCAATAGTAAGATAACAAAAGTAAGCAAACAAACATGGTAATGATTATCCAAACCCATAATAGCAGGGTGTAAAACCCCAACAAAACACACCCTAAATTATTTGGCTTGGTGTTGCCAACTTAATAGGTTTAATTTTAGGTTGGGTAAGAGGTTTGATTTTGTGATTTTGGATATGATCCTTACTATAGTTTGGCTTAATTTCAAGTGATAAGAGAATAGGTTTAGGCGCCGCAAGTTACTTTCCACTTGATGAGTCAAAAAAAAAAAAAAAAAAAAAAAAAAAAAAAAAAAAAAAAACACCATGAATCTATACTATTAATAAAAACAATATCCTCAACTTGGTAATACAATTCATATTCGTAATACAATTGACATTAAAATATGACAATACAATTCCTAATAAAATATAATTCATCCATACGTTCCTAATCGTAATACAATTCTAGATTAAAATTACCAATCGTAATAATACAGTACATATATTTCACTGCAATACAATCTATACTATTAATAAAAACAATATCCTCAACTTTAACTTCCCGCGCAAAACACTCCTATACTATTAAGGTTTGTGAAATATTGTAAAATATGGTAATACAATTCCTATTCGTAATACGATTGACATTAAAATATGGTAATACAGTTCCTAATAAAATATATTGTTCTCTACGTTCCTATTTATAATACAATTCTAGATTAAAATTACTAATCGTAATAATACATTACATATATTTTCCTGCAATGCAATCTATACTCTATACTATTAATAAAAACAATATCATTAACTTTAACTTCCCACCCAAAACACTCTTATACTATTAAGATTGACATAATATTGTAAAATATGGTAATACAATTACTATTCGTAATACAATTGACATTAAAATATGGTAATACAATTACTATTTGTAATACAATTGACATTAAAATATGGTAATACAATTACTATTTGTAATACAATTGACATTAAAATATGGTAATACAATTCCTAATAAAATATATTGTTCCCTACGTTCCTATTCGTAATACAATTCTAGATTAAAATTACTAATCGTAATAATATATTACATATATTTCCCTACAATGCAATCTATATTATTAATAAAAAACAATATCCTCAACTTTAACTTAGGTTTGTGTAATATTGTAAAATATGGTTGATGTTACTAAAATTTCGCATAACTCACATATATTTCCCTGCAATACAATCTATATTATTAATAAAAACAATATCATCAACTTTAACTTAGGTTTGCGTAATATTGTAAAATATAGTTGATGTTACTAAAATTTCGCATAACTCAACCCGCAAGGCCGGCTACCAACCAATTTTCTGAACGAGATTCATGCCTACAGGTGTCGGCGCACACGAGTCAATCCTTTTCAAGTTCATTTTGGGATTTGATTTGCACCCCTCTCCCCTGCGCGCGAGAGAAAGCCTCTATGTTATACAATTAATAAGCCTTAAAAAGACTCTTGTATAAGTAGTTGTGCAAACCCACTTCCCAAACCAATGTGAACAAAAAGCTACTTGAAAGCTTTTTCTCTCCATTTTTCTAACTTAAATGGGTCAACTTTGAGAACCAATTTCTCATTCACCCATTATCCGTTTTGAGCATACAATATATCAATCTCTTCGTCTAACTACGAAGAACCCAAATCCAATTTGACCCGACCCAAATCGAAAGTGGACCCCACATATATTTGTACCACAATATAGCCACTAAAATGTCATTTTATGATATTTTTTCAACTGTTATTTGTCCAGAGAATATATCAACGCTCTACGGTCAACCAACAATCACTCAATTGATTATCCTATTACTCCCAGGTACATTTTTCTCTAATATAGTTATACTTACTGAATATCAAAATATAAGTGTACTTCAAGATCTTGCAATAACTAACCGACAAATAATTAAATTAATGATATATAATGCAATGCAAATTATCTACATATTGCATTTATACACTTATTTTAGAACACTGAATTTTTGTGATATTTGTTGCATGCAAGGAAGACTCATAATCGATCCAAAACATATCTTCAATTGTACTATATAATATTTGATGTTAGAATTTGTATAATTATATATCAATCCAAATATTCTTAATATAGTATAACAAATCAATTCCGTGCATCGCACGGGTGAAAATTTTAGTGATTAACTAATGGCAACAACAAAAGTAGTCCATGAGAACACAACTGATCTCTATATAAAAAATTATCTCAAAATTTAGATTCTACAAGTTGAAATATATAGCTTATTTATAGCTACAAATTAGCCATACCATATAGGAAAAATTAATTCAAACGCACTCTTAACTAGGAAACAAAACTGCATAATTAAAAACTTTGGATTACAAAATTCATTGTTTTGAAAACAAAGGAAATTCATTAAAGAGTTAATTGTTAATTCTATTTTTGGTAATAGATTTATAGGTGACAATTCACTTTTAGTCATTTTTTATTAGAATATCCACTTTTGGTCCTACTATTATCAATGTTGCAAAAATCGCGCCTAGGCGGCGTTCGGCCGCGTCGAAGAATGCCGAAATCGGCCTCCTCCGCAGTCGGGCACCTAGACGGTGCCTGGGCCGCCTAGCCCGCCTGGCCGGGCGCCTGGGCCGCTGGCCGACTATTTTTTTTTTTAATTTTAAATCTTAAACATTTAAATTATTAATGTTATAATGTATTAACTAATACTCTAATAGTCTAATAAGTAATAACTAATAAGTAATAACTTAATAAAATAATAAGTAATAACTAAATTAAACTAATACGTAATGCACAAATAATTAATAAATAATAACTAATAACTTAATAAGTATTAACTATTAAAGTGTAAAGACTTACAATATTAAACACTTTACAATTATTAACACTTAAAATATTTTCTTTTAATTTTTAAAAATAAAAAACTAGGCGCCGATTAATCGGAGCCTAGAGAATGCCTAGCGATTTTGCAACCTCGACTATTATTGTGGCATAACCATTTTTTGTCCTCCATCAACAAAATTGTTGAAATGTCGTTAAGTAAAATGACATTTAGATCTTTTTTATACAAAGTAGGTTGACCCACTATACTTTTATGTTTTTTTTTTTTTGAAAAAATTCATAATTATTAAAGACCAAAATGCCCTTGCATTTAACGACATTTAAACTATTTTGTTGATAGATGATAAAAAATGATCATGCCACAATAATACTAAGACAAAAAGTCGATGTTCTAATAAAAAAGGACTAAAAGTGGATTGTCACTTATAAATCTAGAACTAAAAATGTAATTAATTTTTCATTAAATTTACTCTTGGCAAAAGGGTCACATATATAGGCACATGTACTAAGACTGATTGCCCGTCGCACCATGAATTAAAATATGGTCCATCTAGTAGGCTATTATATTCCTAATTATTTTTTATCTAGCATTTTTAGCTTATTTCTAACAAGTAACCTATCTAATTTGCTGACATGGAAAAACCAAATAAAAAAAATGTTGATATGCTATTTATATGGATGTTTTGGATGATTTCTACCCTAGTTCATTAATGAAGAAAATGATTCCTTGCAATGAAATATGGTAGAAATTAAAATTGCTATATAAAGTTTGGTAAAAACTTGTGTGACAATCCGTGAGACTGGTTGGATCTTTGATTAATGAGGTCAAAGATCCAACCCATTAATAAAAAAAAAAAATAAAAATTGACCATTAATCAAATATCCGATCCGTTTCACAGATTTAGACCCGTGAAACAGTATCACACAAGTGTTACCCATAAAGTTTTAACTACAGTGCAGTGTACTGTGTATATATAGCGGGGTATCCAGTATCGTTTGGCAATGAGATTCCATGGAAATCAATATATGAAAATTAAATTATTTTTATAATAACTTAAGATATATTATTGGGTAGATTTTTTTTAACTAATTTAATATTCATGAATTTTTGGATAATTTAATAACTTAAGATATTGCATTTTTGGATGATTTCTACCATATTTCATTAATGAAGAAAATGATTTTTTTGCAATGACATAGGGTAGAAATCAAAGTTGCTATATAAAGTTTTAACAACAAGTGTACTGTGTATGTATAGCAAGGTATTCAGTATTGTTCGGTAATGAGATTCCATGAAAATCGATATATGAAAATTAAATTATTTTTAGAGTTAATACCAGTCAAGGTCCCTCGAGTTTGATGATTTCGCCAGCTATAGTCCTAAACTTTGATTTTGAATTTCACAGTCCTCCAAATTACAATTTTTGACCTTCTGCAGTCTTCCCGTTACAATGACCGTGATTTTCATGGGTAAAATGGTACTTCGATGCTACTGATTTCCACCATCGATTCCGTTTCACTCACCAATTTAGATCTCTCCTTCGAAATACTCCGACTCGCCATCTGCCTCAATCTCACCCTCGACGCCGACGTCTCCGTCAAGAGCCTTAACTGGTCGGCTTCAAATACGACAACAGCTCTGTCCTGCTCAAGTACAGGGGAGAAGACGTCGGGGACGCGCCCAAGATTGGGGCCCGTCCTCCGTTAAGAGCCCTACCTCAGCTCGTTCCTCTTTTGGCAGTAGATTATAAGCTCCTGGATCTTTTTAGCCCTTAGCTGTTGGTTGGTCTCGAGCCTGTTGCCGGAAAAGATGTTGGAATTCATGATCTTACGAAGGGCTCTCCACTTGGAGGCAATAGGGAGAAAAACAACGAAGAATTGGGAATGGTTGTTGGCTCGCAAAGCATCAGGGATTGACCGGTGGGTAGAGAAGGCTAAGTCTTGCTTCTGCAAAGCTTCTTTGGCCATGGCGAATGAAGAAATGACTACAGTGTTTATCATGCCCAGTTTTAGATTCATAACAGGACCATATTTTTGGGCTAGGCGGGCTAGGGATTTGTGGGGTTGCCCTCCCAGCAAGTGAAGGTTTCCAATGACCGGCAACGGAACTGGCCCTGGTGGAAGCCTTTTACCTACTACTACTTTTTTTGCTAGTAAACAGAGGGATTGGACCAAAGTCCAGGCCAACAATACAGCTACTGCAATGCTCTTGAAATCCATTCTCTATCTCTCTCTAAGTTGTAGGTCGGGCCTTCTTTCCAATAATCAGCTCTTCACCGACGTCCGTGCCGGCACGATTTCGTTGTCCACCTTCACGAGAATCTCCGGTACGGTTCGATTCTTGTTTAATATTCACGTGAAATCCGAAACCAGTTGCGATATATTGATTACTGTCGCCAGTAGGAGTGTACGTTGCTAATCAAACCTGCCACTACAACACTAAATTATAGATACTGCTACTTTGTTTTGTTTTGTTACCTTCGTAGTTGATTACAGAGTAGTAGACTGGTAGGGAGTTATACTATTTTGTCATTTTCATCGATTAGAGATGCACTATGCAGATTGTAACCAGTATTTTGTTTGATTGATGATAGTATAAAGTCCCCAATTAAAATAAATTCAAAATCTTCCTCTTTCATCTTCTAGTTTGTCTTCTTCTGTCGTGAGCTTGGGGCTTGGTTTAATTCCATTTGTCTGTGTTTAAATTATACCTTTTTTGTGTTTCTCGTTACAATGAGCCGACAGGCGAGTGAAACTTTCGGCTACTAATTTCATAAAACCAAAAACGACGCAAAACCCATTAGACCTCTATGAAAGTACCATTTTACCCCTAAAAATCACGGTGCAAACGGCTCATTGTAACGGGAGGACCGCAGAAAGTCAAAATTTGCAATTCGGAGGACTATGAAATTCAAAATCAAAGTTTAGGACTATAAGGATTTTTTTTTTTATTTTTTTTTAAAATTTCGCCCCGAACCTATAAAATGTTTGGAACCGTCATGAACTTACTTTCGCCGTTTTTGATGAAGACATTGCTGCGATTTGAGTCGCCTGACCTGCACTTTCAGGCTTGAACTAGATAGGCACTCTACGTATGGAGAAATCTAAGGAAGCCAATTGCAACCCAATAACTCTGACAGCCATGGATGCATGCTGTGTGGACCAATCTTCGTCTAGCTTAATCATCATTTTGATGGAAAACATTAACAAATAAAACATTTTGAGGAA
This sequence comes from Ipomoea trifida, assembly GCA_003576665.1. Taxonomy (NCBI): domain Eukaryota; kingdom Viridiplantae; phylum Streptophyta; class Magnoliopsida; order Solanales; family Convolvulaceae; genus Ipomoea; species Ipomoea trifida. Next base: position 14,348,245 of record CP025644.1, on the reverse strand, counting down.
GCTATGCCGCCGCAGCAGCTTCCGGCACCGGCGAGTCGACGCCTGGAGAACGCCGAGCCGCGCTTTCGTTTCCGGCGATAGATTCACAGAGAATCTTTACTCCGCAGAGGAGTAAGTCCGCTTTTCAATCTGAGCGCAGTGCTCCTCCGATCAAGCATCGACGGTAGTTCACGGAGTAGATCCGTGGAGATTTCGAGCAGAGTGCTCGTTAATCCTCAACTTGCCGTTTTCAATCGCACTTCCGTCTTCAATAGTACTTCATGGAGCAGATCTGTGAAGAGGTCGAGCGCAGAGCTCGTCAATCCCTTGTTTGATTCAGTTTGCGTTGGGAGATCACTAGCGATTGCTATTCAGAGATTGAGCAAAGTGCTCATCAGTTTCTTTGCAGATTTTAATCGGAGCAGATCCGTGAAGCTTTTGAGCGCAATGCTCATTAATCCTCTGTTTGCAGGTTCCCGGAGCAGATCCGCGGAAATCACAATGAGCGCAGAGCTCATCATGAATGAGTTTGAATTAAATGACAATGATGTCGTAGTAGTTGTATCGTTGCCGCAGCGGCGAACGAGGAAGAAGAAGCAGTTGATAGCTTCGATTCCTGACTTTGCTCCTGAAAAATCGCAAGGAGAGCGAAGAGTCTGGAATCTGAATAAACGAGTTGGAGAGCTTCGATCCGAGATTGGAGGTGTTATGGCTACGCGGAGCAGTTCCGTGAATACGAACTCTCATTCAGTCTTCTTAAAGCCAGAGCCCTTCCTATCACTCTATTTCTTTCCCTGCATCTTGATATCGCTTTCATTAAGTATGATGTATTATGAGAGGTTCATTCAAGTTCACAGAGAAAAAGATGCGGATATTACAGTTGCTGAAATGCCGATGGATGAGAAACATGTCACCGCCTTTGGTCCAATGAAGATTTGTGAAGAAGGAAGGAATATTGAACTTGCAGAGAAACCAAAAGGAGAGCAGTTGAAAGCTATGAAGGTTGATATCACTATTTTAGGTCTTGATGATGAAGCTCAAAAGAGTTTGCACGATGCCTTTTATGTTGTTAGATGTTTGGTGAATAAGAGGTTCTTGAATGCTGGTGGTGAAAGGTTGCCTCAAGATTCTCCTCAACTTTACTGGCTCTGATACCATATTAGAATATGCAGTGGTAGCGTGATGAAGAGATTAACAAGAACAGAGAAAGGAGAAAGTGTGTTATTGAGCAGAATGAAAACTAAATTCTGTTACAGTGAAGATACGACTTATATACACAATGCTATGGAGAGAAACGGGTTACAACCTCAAAGCAATATGAAATGACTCTATTACCCTTCCTCCAATAGTTGGTGTCGTGGTGTAGTTGGTTATCACGTCAGTCTAACACACTGAAGGTCTCCGGTTCGAGTCCGGGCGACGCCATTTCCATGTTTTGTAAACTACCCCAGTAAATTATCTTGTCAATTTGGGTCCGTCATTCATGGGGTTGTAAAGAAGAAGAAAGCAAACAATCTCTGAAGGCGATGGCGAATCCACCCCAATTTTTTTGGTTCAGAAATCAGAGTAATATAATGCCTCCCGTCAACTCTCTCCGGTTTAAGCCAGGTATAATGGCTAAAAGATTGCAGCTTTTGGCAAATGGCAACACTGAAACAGTATGAGAAGAGAAGAACACAAGGAGTACTGTTTTTTTTAGAGGTGATTCCATGGCAGGAAATTCATAGAGGTTAACAAAGAAGTCGACTTTTTTAATGAAAGTGGGTTTTACGAGTCGATGCCATCAATGACAAAATGTCCTTTGGTAATATGGAATAAGGCAAAAACTTGTGTGAGACCGTCTCACCATGAGACGGGTCGGGTCGGGTCGGGTCAAGATGCAAATGTAACACTTATATGCACAAATATCATACTTATATGCTCAAACGTAATACTAATCAGGAATAAAATTTTTGTTACTTATTAGGGTAAATGTAATACTTTTAAGGGAAAATACAATACTTTTACATTTCGATTTAAAAGTATTACATTTTTCCTCAAAAGTATTATATTTACCCTTATAAGTGAGAGGCACTTGTCAACATTACTTATTATGAAAAATGTATTACTTTTTCTCTTATAAGTAACAAAAATTGTATTTTTGATTAGTATTATATTTGAGCATATAAGTGTGATATTTGCACATATAAGTATGACATTTGCATGGTGCTTTGACCCGACCCGACCCGTCTCACGAATAAGGATCCGTGAGACGGTCTCACACAAGTGTGACCCATGGAATAAAGGGTCAAATTATCTACTGAATTACGCACAAAAATATAATTAGACCATTTAATTAAAGAAAACATGGAATTAACATTTTGAATAAGTTAAAATCTTGCAATTGGGTCAAAAGTGACTGGTTTTTCAAGTTAACCGCGGACGTGGCAATTAACATTTAATAAATTATTTTATTTTATTAATTTTAAATATTAAATTAAAAAAAAAAAAAAACTCGACCTCACCCATTCCCTCTGTCGTCGCCCGTAGGAGACAAAGTGCATACGCACATCATCTCCGATTGGCGACGAAGTGCAAACTTCGACTGCACATGGTCTTCAGCCAAAGCGTTGTGGAATTTGTCTTCCTAAGACCTTCAGTTGTGTGGGGTTGATGAGCCTCAGCTTGTTGAGCGGCCTATTCATATTCCCAGTCGCTTGCAACATCGCATTTTCAAATCCTAAGGAAAGAACTCTAGAATAAATAAAAGTTTTAATCAATATGAATTGTCGCGATCTACCAATCTAATCAATATATATAAACTTAATTCTAATGTGAGCAAAACATGTTTTGTGGAAGAGTGTTGCCCCAAAGTGAAGGAGTAAAATTAAATCACGTTTTTTATGCGTCCAAAAACCACCACGTCGTCATCTTCTAGGGAATAGCTTGAAATTCTTGCCGCCTACGAAAACGACTACTTCTCGGCCAGAGCATTGTGGACTTTGTCTTCCTACGACTTTCAGTTGTGTGGGGTTGATGAGCCTTAGCTTGTTGAGCAGCCTGAATTTCCTTGTACGAATAATATTTCCCAAATCCCTTGAATTTAGGAGTAATTGTAGATATTTATTATATCACAAATTTCTCAATATCCTTTCAAATTTCAATCCATAATTTGGTTGGTCATAAATTTCTCAACCCTTTTTAACAGTGATCTTCATCCTTTTCTAAGATATAGGAAAAAGCGTAAGTCCATAATTTTATATAAAATGTCAATTAGACTCTTGAACTTTTAAAAGTTATAATTAAACATATCAATATGTCATTTGCGTGTATTGAAGCCCAACAAAAAGTTATTGATCATTAGGGTTTCAACTAGTTCCGGTGACTAAAACTGACGATCAACGAACCATAATCGTTGATCTCTTTCTTCGTTGAAGCGACCAATGATCGCCTCCTCCAAATAGCAAGTCACCTCCTAGACCAATCACAATCAAACTTTGTAGCAAACCGTATATTCAATGGCGGATCCATCATGGGGGCAGCTGTTGGGAAACAATTCTCGAAATACCCAAGAAAATAGATGAAATAGAAAAATCCACTAAAACAAATATTACAAGAAATATTATAAAGAAAAAATAATCCACGAACGATTACAACGAAAAGAAAAAATTACAAGAAAATTCTAGGAATTTAAACCTACAACAAAGGTTAGAAAAAACTGGAATACATGGACGGTGTATAACGGACTTTGGGGTTGTTGTAAGTACAAGTCGAGTTGCCTCTGTCCTTAAAACCTTATTTACCGCTTCCCGGGGTGCTGGAACATTGCGGTCTAGGTTTCCCAGGATAAAACGTACTACGATCCGCCGTTTGAGCACACAAACTTGGATCCGGCGAACGAGAACGTGGGATGAACACAGGTGGCTAGAACGAAGGAGAGCAGAGTTTCGAGGTGGAAAGTATTTCGTGTATATCACGTATTAGTTGTTTGTATTGTATAAAATCTGCTGCTCACCTGGAAATATATAGGAGATGAAGGATTAATGGCATTTATCATGGCATTCATTCCTGGCATTGTAACCTCCCTCCACTAGCAAGTATTAACTCTGCCACTAACATGGAATTAATTCTAAAAATAAATATTGGAATTAATCTGATTAATTCCATAACATATTGAGTTAATCACCTGAACGGTCACTACAGAAGTGAACTGTTTTGGCCAGAGTATCTTTCGAGAGGTCACTGCAGTTACGTGCGGAAGATCGCCTTCGAGAGGTGACTCAGTGCTACGATTGATCGACTTGTGCAAGCTTCGAGAGTTCAACTCTTAGCCGCAAGAGATCGACTGGTGCGACCAGGAGATCACTGCTATCGCAAGCTTCCATCGCTAGTGCACTTCGAGTCATCGCATGTCTCGCGCGCTGCCAGTCTCGAGACGTCGCTGATGTCTCGAACTGCGCCCAGGCGCGAGACATCGTTGATGTCTCGAACTGCCCAGTCGAGACATCGATGTCTCGACGTTGCACTGCCGCTCGAGACATCGATGTCTCGACGCAACTCGAGAGATTATTTCTCGAAGGCTGTGGACTGAGATGGATAAAATCATTTGGATTTTTGGCATAACTTAGCCCGTAAGGCCAGCCAATTTTCCGGACGACATTCGTGCCCGCAGGTGTTGGCGCACACAAGTTCAAGCCTTTCGAACGCATTTTTGGGATTTGGTTTGCACCCCCCCTGCGCGCGAGAGAGAGCATCTATGCTATACAAGTTAATTAGTCATAAAATGACTCTTGTATATATAGTGGGTGAAATCTTCTTCCCAAACCAATGTGGGACAAATGCTTTCCTTAAAGCTTTTCCCACATTTTTTCCATCTCAATGGGTCTACTTTGAGAAGCAATTTCTCATTCACCCATTATCCATTTTGAGCGTATAATATATCGATCTCTTCGTCTAAGAACGAAGAACCCGAATCCACTTTGACCCGACCCAAATCGGATGTGGACCCTACATATATTTATACCACAAAATGGCCACTTAAAATGCCATTTATTGCCATTTTTTCCAACAATCCCCCACATGAATGAAAATTGTTTTCGGGATAATTTTGGAAAACGGAAACAACTGTGTTCAACGGTTGATTCCTGCATAGCAGAGGTAGGTTTAACCGTTTGAACCTTGCCTTGTGAGATCTATATACCCTACTGGCTGTACGGTAGAACGCGATGTCTTTGAACCGTCTACCATTTGTGTAGACATTGACAAATCTCACACAGGAACCTTCCAACCACGTCCTGTTCTCATGACTGTGCCCATTTTGGTCGTGGGACACCTGCCTGGTTCTGCAAGAGTTTCTAAAGAATTGAGCCCAGTTCAATTCTCCTTTGAAGCGACCCACACTTCTCTCTCACATAGGTGATTCTTTCTCGAGTTTCCCATAACTCAACACATGTTAATTGACTTTGCGCACTTAGCACAAATCAATTCAACAATCGAATCATTAAAGCACTAATGTGCTAGCCTCGATCGGGAGTCACTGTTTTAACGAGGAGTGGTAGGGGTCGAGGACCCCCACAATGACGCGCTCATTCCATATATAGTTTAGTTGTCCTATTGAACCTAGGTGCCAGCTAGGTTGGGTATCCACTATGGAATTTTATTTACCAAGGGCTTTAGACCCATTCCTCGTATCAATTTCTCAACAACCAAAGGTTACCCTTTAGGTTAGCGGTCGCTACGTTGTCCTCTTTTTGACCTTATAGTCAACAGAGACAACTCCCGTTGCGAGAAATTGTTTATTGGTATTATGTCTATGACTTATAAGTCTAGACTACCATGCAAGTCCATACTCAACCAAATTCGCTTGACTATCGCAAAGCAACAACATTAGAGGTATGAGTTTTTCCAACTCGGAACATTCTCAACACGAATGACATTACCATTCAACCTCTCGAGACACATGTGTCCTAAGGTTTTCAGCGTAGATTCCAATAAGGATCTGGCTATTAAGAGAATTTCCACTTTTGACTGACTATCCCGGCTCACATCAACCATGTAGCCTCTCACGGACTTAATGTCCTTTTGATATCCGGACAAGATGCTATACTTTCCAAGTATGGCTGGATATCGCACGTAGTGCAGTCCAAAATCATAAGTATACCAAAGGTATCTCATAATTTTTCCACTATTGCCTTCTAGTGCGTAGCACTGGGGTTACTCGTATCACTACAGAGTTTATAAACCGCAAGGCAATATTTGGCCAAATACAACACTTAGATATAATTGAACTTACCAAAATCGGAGTGTATTCTCATCGAGAAGTACAATCTTAGTGATTTTTGGATAGTTAGTGTCTAACGTTGTCCAAGCCACTTGATTATCATCCTTTTGCAAGGAATTAATCAACACAATGAGATTGGCTTCACACGAGACCATCAGGTCTTCTCATGATTTTAATCCCGAAGATTTAAATCCGCCAATATCATATTTTTCACGTCAAATTTCCAACTTAACATGATCTTGGTAGACTTGATCACTCGATCGTTTCCACCCACGATGAGTTTATCGTGTATAAACATATAGTAACGCCATCGTCTATTGTATGCCATACATAGATCTTTTGTCATTTTGTTTATACTAAACTCGTTGGTTTATCATTGTATGATCAAAACATCACGTGCCAATATTTCAGGCTTATTGTTCTTACCATACAAGGATCTTACCAAGTTACACACTTTCTTTCATAGTGTGGAACCAACAAAACCCTTAGGTCATTCCTTGTCTATAAAGATAGTGATATTCCACATCCACTTGATGAACCTTCAAATCCCACTTAGTGGTTAAGGAGAGTGTCATCCTCATGGATTATTATTCTCACACGAGAGAATACACATTAAAGTAATCAAGGCACTCGCAAGTAATTTTCAATTACTGGCCTATCCTTATACTTCAATGAAATTAACCGATTTTATCTTCCAACCCGATGATCCACCTAGGATCCAAAGGTTTTACAACCTGGAGGAAGAACAACCAGTTCCGAAGTATGATTATCTACGACAGAATTTACTTCACCTTATAGCCTCTTTTTGGTACAAAACCAATTTGCATCCTTCGAACCAACTTATCACTAATCAGGAGATTAATTCTTAGAGTTTGTATTGGATTTAACTTTGAAGTTAATTCCGTAATGTTCAGAATTATTCCCTTAATAGCTTGGCCAATCACGAGAGGTGACTTTGTCCAATCACGAGAGGTAAACTTATTTTACTTCTCATGGACATCCGTAGAAAACACAATTTCTACATCCATTCGAGGCTTTATTTTCTAACAAGCCGTGTTAGAAAACTTGATCCATTTTCTAGTAAGCAAGTTAGACTATGCATATCACATTCTAACAAGTACGTCAGAAAATCGAACCACATGATTTTCCAATCCTTATCAAATCCATTCCATTTTCTAGTTAACAGGTTAGATTGTGCTTATCACATTCTAATATGTAAGTCACAAAATTTGGATTACAGGATTTTCCAAATCAATACTCACTAGCTACGTCTAGCTATGAGTTCGGGTTTTAGGTCCTTCGATTGACCTTCACAGAAAAACCATCTTCTACGAACGATGAATTTCTGATCCGTTATATTCTTACGTACGTCTGAGACGTGGACTTTGAGTACTAAGAACAAACACATTTGGCAAGCCGCCCCCACATTTCAAGTATCAACAGGATAGCTCAAACCTATCCACACTCGTAAGGAACCTTATCGAGTTACTTTGTAGGGAACCTTCGTAAAAGGTTTTTGCTTGTCCAAAAGACAATTGCCTCACCCCCACATTCTTGAGGTAGGCCCGAACATATCAACGTATTGATAATCGTGTTCGGTAGCATCATTCGATTGAGATGAATCCACATTATACTCTCAAGTATAATAACAACATAGAGATCACCCGAAGGTGTTTTTTGTTCACCACATCGATCGCTTCTAACCGCATTAATTCAACAATTAATTTGGTTTTTCACTTTATTCTCTTAAAGAATGACATACCGCTACAGCGGTCCTAAAAGCAACAAACAACCTCTTCCCGCAAGGTATGTAGTACCAAACTGCCCCTTACGATCACGAGAGGTGGAGGGGTTAGCAACTGATGTGATTGTTTGTATGGGGTGAGTGGATATGAAGGTGGTAAAACGAAGAGTCAAGACTCCCCGAGTGTCGTGTCTCTCAAGGATGGCGAATGGGAACCGAATGGGTGTGATGGCATCTAAGATGTTGAAGGAAAAGAGTTACGGGAATAGCTAGGAGTTGGATTCATTGGTAAGGGGAAGGTTGATAAAGGTTGTGTATAGTAAAGAAAAGTAAAGTGGAAATTGGGGCTTTAGGCTTTTCTATATGGTTTATCTTTGGATGGTTTTATGAATGCAAACTGCGGAATAGACTAGGGAGTTCATGGCACACTACCAAGTGGCGTCACACTTTGGACTCCCACGTCCTCATTCGGTTGGGGCATTTCATCAAACACTTTGTCTACCACTCCTCTCGGATCTTGTTCTTTCGAACTAAGAGCGGAGATGTGGGTGAGTGAGACTCGTGAGTGGCCGCTATCGCGCACACACTCACTTCCTATGAGTTTGCTACCTAATGTGGCCACAAAAGGCACAAAGCTTAAAGAACATCATCCACACAAGTTCAACATCCCACAAGCAAGCAATTCACAAATTATAACAATAATATTAAACATCCACATAGATCTACCATGGGGCCACCAATCCCCTTTCTAATCTACTCTAACATAATAAGAAACAAGAAAGGGAAAGGAAATTCAAAGAAACAAGTAATAGATTAGAAATTAAAGAGAATGGTTACCACCCCTTGGAAAAAGGGGGCTTTACAACCTTGATCTTGAATCCCAATCTTCCTTCTTGCCCTTGCTACTCTATCTATGAATGAAAGGAGTTTTCCCCCAAGAGGGGAGAAAACTCTCTAGATCTATCTATCCTATTCTACCAATTTTCTGACCTCCCAAAAAAGACTCTCTTAGGTTTTGGACAAAAGGGATTTATATAGGTGACAAAGAAAAGGGACAATTTTCCAAAAATAACCCTTGGTCCGACCACGAGTGCTCACACGCGTGTGAGTGGCGTGGGGGCTCTCTCGAATGATTCCACGCCTAGTCACACGCGTGTGAGGGGGCGTGGGTCGTTACTACATGCTGGCTTGTTCACCTTTTTGCTCCATTTTCGCTTCAAATCCCTTTCCAACCTGCGAAATGCTTCAAAACTCTTTCTAGAAATGTTGTTAGAGGAAACTAATCGCATTTGAGTTGAAATGCATGCAATTGTTGTAAATGGATGCCAAAACGATGCGATTTTAATCTAATAAAGACCCCTTATAAGTGCTATCCTTGGTGCTTATCAAACTTTCCACACTTAAACCCTTCTTGTCCTCAAGCAAGCATACTTTTCTAAGCCCTAATCATGTAAGCACTAAGGATAGTTCTTTCTTTCACGGTTAACCAATCAAGTGATTTGTAGGTGTTCGGAGTTGAGCGGGTGAAATCCCCTACACTATCTACCAAGACTGCTAAACTCGTGCCAACAAAATGTAAGAAATATGCTAAGGAAGTCAAGTCTCAGGAGATACAACATAAAAAGTTTGATTCACACTTTCAAGCATGCAAGTGACAAAATGGTTTCACCTTGTATTTTCTAGGGGCCTCTAGCCGATCCGACTAGTGGGAACGATGCTCACCCCCTAGCCAACTTTCACCTGACGCCAAAGCCCCTTTACATTAAGATAAGTGAGGCAAGGACATGGACCGCTCATCGCCATAGCTTGGGCGATCACTCTATTTTCTCACCTCCTAGGATAACGTCATCGGACTACCCGACTTCACATGGAGATCCATGCTTTTACGAAGGTCAGTGCAATGGGCCCCCGAATCCTAGCAAGGCGGCTCACCTCCTCTCAATTTTCTCTTCTCCTGGGAACATTTTAAAGTGGACAACTGACTCCAGATATAGCATTCGAAGACTATGGTTGAACACTTCCTAGCGAGAAGGCTTCCTCAAATTTTATCTCTGGGAGTGGCCCTTTTTAAAGCCTTTATTCACGCTTCACCATATCAACCCCTCATGCATTTTTCTAGGGATTAGGGATTGTTTTCACTCAAAGCTCACTTAGGCTCTCCTTTTGCCCCATGTCCTGCTAGATTAGTTCAATTTCCGGGCTTCACAATTCTTCTCTTTCTAAAGCTCAAGGGATTTACACTCCCACTTCGAGTGATCCTTGACTAAGGTCCAAACAAAATACAAGGTGAAGGCATGCAAGCACTCATAATAATTTTCAATTTTGTGGGTCAATTGTGCAAATTGGTGCAAAGTGTATCTTTCCAAAGCATATTTAAGACATTAAATTTTTGGCACAAGGTTAGGAGCCCTCCTAGATAGTATTGACAATAACACACCCTCTAGGTTCCTATACCTTATCACTTAATCACTTAACTGTTTCAAGAAGCAAAAAGCATACACCCTTTCCACACTTAGAAATAAACATCGTCCTCGATGTTTCCATAGGGAACGGAGGAAAAAGGATATATGTTTAAGGGTTTTATACATATCTATTTTCCACACTTAAAAGTGTGAATTGGGCTAAACAGTTCTAATCAAACAAACTACATCTATCACAACAATTTCATGCAGCTCTTCATTTGCGATTCTAGAAAACAAAGCACACCAAAATAGGGCATTGAATTAGGATAAAAGAAATACTTACAAATTGTATCCTTAGAAAAGTTTTGCAATCTGAGTTTGCCCTTTCAAGATTGGTCTTCATGGTTGTTGGTGGAGTGGTCCTTCCTTCTTTTATTTGTGGGTTGCCTCCCATATGCGCCACGTTTAACGTCTTTGGCTAGACGAAACGTGCACGATAAAACATAAACAGAATTGCAGGTAAAGTTATAAACAGAAAATTAAAAGATTGTCCACAATCAATTGTTCAGAGTTAACAGTTCACAAGTCATCATCATTAAGATTTGTCTTTTCATGTTCTTCAGTTTCTTCTTTCCTTTATGCTCTCCTGGTTTCCTTGATCTCTCTTGAAATTTCATCCAACTTTTGCATCTGCTCCAAGTGCAATTGGTACTAATTCTGGAGGGATCTCCAAGCAGTTACTGGGGGTGAACCAGCTTGGAATGTTGAAGGTAGAGGAGTTGAGGTCTCGCTCTTCAGGTTGTGGTGGGGGCATGGACGGTCCGGGCTCTCTTGGCGGTTGTGAATACATTGAAGAGTCTAGCGGCGAGTACACTTCCGAAAGAGATTGAGAGTTGAACGACGTCGGAGAAGGAGTGAATCCTGGGGACGTCAAGGGCGAGGTTGTGTGATCATCCGCCATCTCCTCATCTATTCTTGTTCGCGCTAGCTGTCTCAGGTGAAGTTTTGCAATGTCCTCGGGTGATAAAGGAACTACATGCGCTCCTGGAAGTCGATGTTCGAACCAATTCATTTTCATTTGATTGCCCAAGGAGATGCATAGCCTTGTAACCAATGGGCCTACGAAGATTGCCCTGGTTGACTCTTGCTGTTTTGCCACGAGCAAGTTTCTACAAATTGCGCTCATGTTCACAGAGTTTTCGGTGTTCATGCTCCAAAGCATAAATAGTTCCGCCTTCGAGACATGGTCGTAAGTCTCAGGCATTCCTTCCCAAGAATGAGCGATTATTTTCCACAAAACCTTTAAATCTTCCCTTACAACCTGAGAAATTCTCACTCTCGACCCCTCCCAGTCGACTCCTTGTCGTGCAATTTTCGACCAATATGTTCCTGGTATATCTCGGTCTCCAAAGTCATGTCTTAGTCTCCTGTACCAGTGCTTTGATTGATCTTCCTCATTATAAAATCCAAGGAGAACTCCCAATTGGTTGGCCGAAATATTGTAGTCTTGGTTGAAGAGTCTAAACTGGATGGTGGGGCTGTAGAGATCTCCAGCCATTCCATCAACTTTCAGGCTTGCGATGAACTCATGTACTAGAGGGATAAAAGTATCTTGTCTCCAGCTTAGCAGGTTGTTCCAATACGGCTCTGCAATCAACCTCTCTAGTCCATATTTGCATTCATAATCCTCCTGCACTCTCAAATCCACATACCTCCATTGCACAATAGGGTAGTTTAACAATTGCCTATACCGTCCCAGCATTGTAGCAGTCATCAGCAGAATTTGAGTTCTGGTGGGTACTTCTATGTAACGATGGTTAGTGTCCCTGGCATTGTTTTCATTTGCGGGAGCTTTCCCTCTCTGGAGCCTTTGAGCAATCTGTTGTGCAAGCTCATATGGCGAAGACATCTTTTCCTATATAATAGGTAAGCAAACTAACACAAGGAAAAACACTTGCCAAACTTAAATATTGATTATGAACAATATTGCACATATCTTAAAAAGAAATCATAAAAAATTCAATGCATGCAACCATCATTTTGATATCCTTCAACAATTCTATCCTCTACATGCAAGAATTAGCTCATAACATTCCACACTCATTTCATAGTCAAAAGGTCAACACATGGTCAACTTCATCTTCTACCTCTAGACTAGCTCAAGGTTGAAAAATGGAAGTTTCATGAAAGTTAAAATTGGACCATCTAACTAGTAGAATATAGCAATGTGGTGCCTATAGAGTAGGAAAGTTGCAAACTTTACCCATCATGCTTACTATATCAACAAGGATCTCATCATGACAAGAGAAAACCCAAATCAAGCAATTTTAAGATCTAGTCACAAAGAGATGTTAAAACATGAAATTTCTAGTCTATAGAAGCAATGTAGGCTTAATATAAGTCTATCAAGTCATCTCATAACAATATATCTCAAGAAAAATGTCACACAAGAAAAACCCATGGATATATTCTTCAAAATAGAACAAGTTCTTCATTAAATAAATGAATAGCAAGGAAGAGTATGTTCATACCTTAGAAATGACTTAGAATCTTTGAGAAAAGTTGAGAGACTTGGAAGGAAATGCTTAGAAATTGTATATTTTCAGCTTGGGAGAGTTTTTGCTCATGGTGGGGAAGAAATGAAGCAAGGAAAGGGTTTTAAACCACTTCGCGCGAAAATTCGCGAGAAATCTGGTGCCCGTCCACGCACGATACCACGCGTGGTGGTGGGCGTGGGAGCTCTTTGGTCAATTCCCACGCCTGCTCACACGCGTGTGAGCAGCGTGGAGGCTCTCTGGAAAATTTTCCACGCCTAGCCACACGCGTGGTGGTGGCGTGGAGGCGTGTTGTGCGTAAGCCTACCTCGGTTTCCCTTTTTCCCTTGGTTATCGATGATGTTTGTCGATTGATTGCGGGCAATTTTATAACTCTCGGTTGTTGAATCTGTACTTGTTAGTTCAACAGAGGTTATAGAAAAATTATTTGAAATAAAACTAAGTAAAACATATTATAGAAAGTAAGAAAAATTTCGAGAAAAAGTAAGATAACATTGGGACTGCCTCCCAAGTGCGCCATGGTTTAATGTCTCCTGGCCAGACATAATGTGGCCTATCCTTCAAGGCACACAGATTTAGGGACCTTACCAAGTGTCCTATGAACCTTCGCTTCAAGGAATGTCCCAAGGTGGGAAACATCCTTGAACTCCCACAAGATAAAGGAAGAACAACATACGTAAATGAAAGATTTTTAAGCTCAAACACCCTCCTTAACTCTTCTAGGATGGTGTCTACTTCCTTTCTTTTTTTTTCTCTCTCTTTTCCCCCTAAAGATTTTTTCATTTGTTTCTAACCATATCTCCTCACTCCCTTCCTCAATCTCAAGTGTGGTCAACTCTCTCCACTCAACTTTTTCCATAAGATCGAACGTGAAAGACCCATTATTTCCTACCATCCCTTCCTCTCCTTCTCTTCTCTCATCTTCCCAAAAATTACTCTCACTCTCACATGAGTAAAACGAAGCATCATCCCCCTCACTCATCAACTCTCTTCTACCCATGACAAAGGATTCGTCTTCCGCAAAGTTAAAGCAATCGTAATCATTAACAAACAGGATCGAATCCTTACAATCATCAATCAATATATCAAAATCTTTCATGGAATCATCCTCCCGAAATTTAAAGCAATCATAATCATAAGTAATGAAAATATTAGTGCAAAGGGAGTCATCCACACAAGTATCAAGGGTATTTTCAAAAAGAGCAATAGGATTTTCAAGAATATTAATGCAAGAAGGATTAGGAATTTTACCACATTTTGGCTCTTCATCCTCCCACACCGTCTCGATGTCTTCATCCTCACTCTCCATCTCTACCTCCTTTTGATTTTCTAATTCGAAGATTGGAACTTCTTCAAGCACCAGGGCGTAACAATCCTCTACTCCTTCGAAACTCTCCCCTTCCTTAGCATTTTGCGCTTCTTCAACCTCCCGTACAATCCTTAGATGGGCTCCCAAAGTGGGGATGTCATCCACGATGGTAGAGTTAGCTCGAGACTCATTCATTTTCATGAGTTCCTCCATCATAGATTGCATCTTCGTTTCAACTTCTTCTAGTGGAAGTCCTTCCTCTCGGAGGGTAGCGAGATATTCCTTTAGTTCGCTTTTAATTTCGGCTTTTAGTTTAGCCGTATCCTCCTTGGCCATCCTTGTAAATTCGTCTATTTTTGCTCTTAAAATTTGAATCTCATTGGTGGCCGGTGAGATAGAACTACACGAGTTGGTATGAGTATTGTAATGGAAAGAGGGTGGTGTTTCAAAGAAATGGGTAGTATTGTTTTCTTGATGAATTTGTGATGGAGGTGGGTAGTAGGTGTTTAGGTGGGAATTGGGGAATGAATTTGACTCGGGAGTATAGCTTGGGTCGAGTTGTTTCATTATTAGCACGAGCTTACTCTCTATGTTTTGGGATATTTCTTTGGAGCTTAGTGAGTCAATTTCTTGGAAATTGGGTGGTTGTGAAAGATAATTTTCTTGGAAAGGTGGAGATGGTGTTTCAAATGAGTATGGTTGGTGATTGGGTGTATGAAATGGATATGAATATGGAGGTGGTAATTGGTGGTGTGGAAATGGGTAAGGGTATGGAGGTGGGTAATGGTATGTGAGTGGAAGGTAAGTATATGTGGAATGGGGGTAATAGGGATATGGTTGGGGTTGAGGATTTGTATAGGATTGTCCTCCATGATGTGGGTAATCATGGGGATTCATTTTAGATCTCTTTGGCAAGCTTCAATCGATTTGATAGAGAAAAATTTCCTGCACAATAGCTTAGCCAACAACAAATAATTTTTGCAACTAAAAGTAGTTGCAAGTGAGCACAAGATATTCAATATAATAGAAGCTCACTTCTTCAAGCAAAATAATATAAAGAGTTTATTACCAAAATGGTCCCTCGACTATTGCGAAATTACCAATTTGGTCCTCAACAATTTTTCTTGACCAATTAAGTCCCTCGACTTTGAAAAATTTAACCAATTTGGTCCTCCGTTTATTTTTCTGTTAAAATCCGTTAAATCAGGACCAAATTGGTAATTTTGCTATAGTCAAGGGACCATTTAAGTGAAAAATTAAGGGATAAACTACAATAAAGCCATCGTACTATTTGAGAACAAGTAATTAGGTCATCCAACTCAAATAACCCCCAAATAAGGCATTGAACTTAGGAAAATAAAGCAATTGAGCCACTACAACCCAAAAAAAAAAAAACAATTAACCCATTTTTAAAATTTTCGATGACAAATTCCGACATCGACGACCATTTCCGGCAACCGGCAGTTTCTGATCGCCTTCTCCTGGGGAAGGCGACCTCGCCTTCCCGGCGGCGACCATTGGAAATGATTGTCGGTGGCGAAATTTGTCGCCGAAAATTTTTAAAATAGGTTAATTGCTCTTTTTTTCGGTTTTAGTCGCTCAATTGCTTTATTTTTTTTAGTTCAATGGTTTATTTGGGGTTATTTGAGTTGGATGACCTAATTGCTTGTTTCCAAATAGTACGATGATTTATTTGTATTTTATCTCAAAAATTAATTACCAATTTGGTCCCTTGACTATAGCAAAATTACCAATTTGGTCCTGATTTAACAGATGTTTAACAGAAAAATAAACGGAGGACCAAATTGGTTAAATTTTTCAAAGTCGAGGGACTTAATTGGTCAAGAAAAATTGTTGAGGACCAAATTGGTAATTTCGCAATAGTCGAGGGACCATTTTGGTAATAAACTCTAATATAAATAAGAAAACAAAATAAACAAAAAGAAAGCAATTCAAGAACTCTTAAAATTCTACTTCTAAGATGTTAACACTATTCGAAACCGTTTGCCATCCCCGGCAACGGCGCCATTTTTTGATGTGATTGTTTGTATGGGGCGAGTGGATATGAAGGTGGTAAAACGAAGAGTCAAGACTCCCCGAGTGTCGTGTCTCTCAAGGATGGCGAATGGGAACCGAATGGGTGTGATGGCATCTAAGATGTTGAAGGAAAAGAGTTACGGGAATAGCTAGGAGTTGGATTCATTGGTAAGGGGAAGGTTGATAAAGGTTGTGTATAGTAAAGAAAAGTAAAGTGGAGATTGGGGCTTTAGGCTTTTCTATATGGTTTATCTTTGGATGGTTTTATGAATGCAAACTGCGGAATAGACTAGGGAGTTCATGGCACACTACCAAGTGGCGTCACACTTTGGACTCCCACGTCCTCATTCGGTTGGGGCATTTCATCAAACACTTTGTCTACCACTCCTCTCGGATCTTGTTCTTTCGAACTAAGAGCGGAGATGTGGGTGAGTGAGACTCGTGAGTGGCCGCTATCGCGCACACACTCACTTCCTATGAGTTTTCTACCTAATGTGGCCACAAACGGCACAAAGCTTAAAGAACATCATCCACACATGTTCAACATCCCACAAGCAAGCAATTCACAAATTATAACAATAATATTAAACATCCACATAGATCTACCATGGGGCCACCAATCCCCTTTCTAATCTACTCTAACATAATAAGAAACAAGAAAGGGAAAGGAAATTCAAAGAAACAAGTAATAGATTAGAAATTAAAGAGAATGGTTACCACCCTTTGGAAAAAGGGGGCTTTACAACCTTGATCTTGAATCCCAATCTTCCTTCTTGCCCTTGTTCTACTCTATCTATGAATGAAAGGAGTTTTCCCCCAAGAGGGGAGAAAACTCTCTAGATCTATCTATCCTATTCTACCAATTTTCTGACCTCCCAAAAAAGACTCTCTTAGGTTTTGGACAAAAGGGATTTATATAGGTGACAAAGAAAAGGGACAATTTTCCCAAAATAACTCTTGGTCCGACCACGAGTGCTCACACGCGTGTGAGTGGCGTGGGGGCTCTCTGGAATGATTCCACGCCTAGTCACACGCGTGTGAGGGGGCGTGGGTCGTTACTGCATGCTGGCTTGTTCACCTTTTTGCTCCATTTTAGCTTCAAATCCCTTTCCAACCTGCGAAATGCTTCAAAACTCTTTCTAGAAATGTTGTTAGAGGAAACTAATCGCATTTGAGCTGAAATGCATGCAATTGTTGTAAATGGATGCCAAAACGACGCGATTTTAATCTAATAAAGACCCCTTATAAGTGCTATCCTTGGTGCTTATCAGCAACCTTCTACAAGGTGCAGTTAAAACCCACGAGAGGTGATCGAATTACCTCTTTCCGGAAGACTAACACTCTTCCAAATGCTTTCATTTCAAATGATTGTGACAACCATTTCAACGCCCACTAGCTTGAGCTTTAATTCCATCTTTAATCCCGTTAAGCACTACCATTCGTGCCTTAACTAATGGATTAATTTTGGCATTAAACAAGCCGTTTAGACGTTAGTGCCATAGTGCACTGTCCTAGTGAATTCAATTAGCCCTTAAAATGCTAATAATACACCAGTCTGTTAGTGTACGAAACACTATTACGTTGGTACGTTAGTGGTGTATCAAACCCACTTACCCAGTACTAGATACATTTTCCGTTAAGCGATTAAGCTTTGACCAAATGTAAATAGATACTACAGCGTACCGAATTGCTAAATAAATAGCAACGAATTGAGCATTTCCGTTAGTACCACAACATTAGTACTTAAGCTCAATTCAACAGATTATTGACCCAACACTTAATCATTTGTCTCAAATTAATTTCACACTAGTAAAATTAGGAATTTCTGATCAAGTTAATTATAACACAATTAACGAGATCAAATCAACCAAAATTTCAACTAGTTGAATCAAACCATTATAATCGCATTAAGAATATCACTTAAAAATATTCGAAACAATTGAGCCGAAGTGCTCACGATTATAAGGTTATTTCAAATTTTGACAATTGATTTTTCATGAAATCTAGAACCGAGGTTCATTACGTGATTTCAACCATGCAACACACAAGTTACATTTTTTGTTGGTCATTAGCATTTCTCAAACAAATGCTACATATGCACAAAGCATATAAAATATTGAATCATACATCAAAATTATTTCATAAAATAATATGCATGTATATCGTGATTCAATACTTCTCAATGGAACATATATAGTTTTAAAGCAATAAAAATATTACATGGATACTACTACAAATTTATTCGAATAAATTCAACAAGATAAGAGATTACAATGGAAATAAAACTTCCTAATCCCTATCTCGTAGTAGTCCATCACACCGTGTGCCTTGTTCCATTTGTTCAGCAGTCCACTCCCTCGGGGTGGTCTCATCACAGCACATCCGAATCCCGGTACCTTCACTCGTCCAACCATCCACCGTACCCATTAATCCTAGCAAAGTTGTCTTCAACCTTTTCACCAGGATGACGGTTCGCATCGTAGTGACCCTTCACCTTCCTCACATAAACTAGTTCAGGTTTAAGCTTTCGCTTAGCCTTCCCTCGATTATGATCGAAGTAATTGGTCACACTACCACAGTTCTCGGACCATGTAGTAATCACACCACTGGATCCTCCATGGCTGTAAGCCGATCCATTTGGTACCGAAGGTACCTGCATCGTAGGAACATTTTCCGTGATGCCTGCACCGTTCCGTGAACCAACGTTCCCCGGTGCTTGGGAATGTGTAACAATGTTGCCGTTCCCTACATTGTTGTTCGTAACGACATCATTACCATTCTCGTCCCCATTAGCAAACAAAGAAAGAGCTGGATTTTCCATTTCTCCGTGGTATTCGAGATTGGAAAAGAATAGATAAGGTTTTAAGATTGTTGGGAAACAATTCTCGAAATACCCAAGAAAATGGACGAAATAGAAAAATCCACTAAAACAAATATTACAAGAAATATTATAAGGAAAAAATAATCCACGAAGGATTACAACGAAAAGAAAAAATTACAAGAAAATTCCAGGAATATAAACCTACAACAAAGGTTAGATAAACCTAGAATACAGGGACGGTGTATAACGGACTTTGGGGTAGTTGTAAGTACGAGTCGAGTTGCCTCTGTCCTTAAAACCTTATTTACCGCTTCCCGGGGTGCTGGAACGATGTGATCTAGGTTTCCCAGGATAAAACGTACTACAATCCGCCGTTTGAGCACACAAACTTGGATCCGGCGAACGAGAACGTGGGATGAACACAGGTGGCTAGAACGAAGGAGAGCAGAGTTTCGAGGTGGAAAGTATTTCGTGTGTATCACGTATTACTTGTTCGTATTGTATAAAATATGCTGCTCACTTGGAAATATATAGGAGATGAAGGATTAATGGCATTTATCATGGCATTCATTCCTGGCATTGTAACCTCCCTCCACTAGCAAGTATTAACTCTGCCACTAACATGGAATTAACTCTAAAAATAAATATTGGAATTAATCTTATTAATTTCATAACATATTGAGTTAATCACCTGAACGGTCACTACGGAAGTGAACCGTTTTGGCCAGAGTATCTTTCGAGAGGTCACTGCAGTTACGTGCGGAATATCGCCTTTGAGAGGTGACTCAGTGCTACGATTGATCGACTTGTGCAAGCTTCGAGAGTTCAACTCTTAGCCGCAAGAGATCGACCGGTGCGACCAGGAGATCACTGCTATCGCAAGCTTCCATCGCAACTGCACTTCGAGTCATCGCATGTCTCGCGCGCTGCCAGTCTCGAGACGTCGCTGATGTCTCGAACTGCCCAGGCGCGAGACATCGTTGATGTCTCGAACTGCCCTGTCGAGACATCGATGTCTCGACGCAACTCGAGAGATTATCTCTCGAAGGCTGTGGACTGAGATAGATAAAATCATTTGGATTTTTGGCATAACTTAGCCTGCAAGGCCAGCCAATTTTCCGGACGACATTCGTGCCCGCAGGTGTTGGCGCACACAAGTTCAAGCCTTTCGAACTCATTTTTGGGATTTGATTTGCACCCCCCTGCGCGCGAGAGAGAGCATCTATGCTATACAAGTTAATTAGTCATAAAATGAGTCTTGTATATATAGTGGGTGAAATCTTCTTCCCAAACCAATGTGGGACAAATGCTTTCCTTAAAGCTTTTCCCACATTTTTTCCATCTCAATGGGTCTACTTTGAGAACCAATTTCTCATTCACCCATTATCTATTTTGAGCGTATAATATATCGATCTCTTCGTCTAAGAACGAAGAACCCGAATCCACTTTGATCCAACCCAAATCGGATGTTGACCCTACATATATATATATACCACAAAATGGCCACTTAAAATGCCATTTATTGCCATTTTTTCCAACAGTAGCTGCCCCGACTCACCCCACCCCTACCCCATATATAGTCCTTGTATGTATATATGTATATATAGTACATATTTTAGATATACGTGTTGGAAAAATAGCATAAAATGACATTTTTAGTGGCTATTTTGTGGTACAAATATACAAATATATGTGGGGTTCCACTTCCGATTTGGGTCGGGTCAAAGTGGATTCGGGTTCTTCGTAGTTAGACGAAGAGATTGATATATGGTATGCACAAAACGGATAATGGGTGAATGAGAAATTGGTTCTCAAAGTTGACCCATTTGAGTTGGAAAAATGGTGGGAAAGCTTTGAAGTAAGCTTTTGTCCCACATTGGTTTGGAAAAGTGGGTTTGGACCACTATTTATACAAGAGCTTTTCTATGGCTTAGTGAATTGTATAGCATAGAGGCTCTCTCTCGCGCGCAGGGGGTGCAAATCAAATCCCAAAATGAGCTTGGAAAGGCAGGCTTAGTTATGCCGAATTTGACCGTTCAGAGAATTCCTTGCCCCTCGTGTTCTCCTGTGACCGTTCAGAGACGTTACGGAATTAATTTCGTATTAATTCCAATTTTTAAATTTTGAATTAAATCTCAAGTAATGGTCAGCTGTTACAGGAGTTAAAAGTCTGATTTAGTGGCATGGTTAATTGCTATTTAATCTTCAACCCCTATATATTCGTTGGTGGAAGTAGCAGATTTATACAATACAAAAACACACTAAAAACATCGAATTGTTTTCTCTCTCGAAACTCTGCTTCTACTCCTTTCTCTAAATTGTGTTCATACCGTTGCTCTAGTTCGCTGGGCTCACTGGTTTGGATGCTCAAACTGTGAATCGTAACACGTTTTATCCTGGGAAACCTAGACTACAACGCTCCTAGCACTTTTGGGAGGTAGCAAATAAGGTTTTAAGGAAAGAGTGCTTCGCTCGACTCGTGTTAACCCTTTCCATAATATCCATTTCGTTCTTATCATTGTTATTATCCAAGAAATATTATTTTCGTAGTAATATTTCCCAACAGTTTCCCAACAATAAGTATATGAAAACAGATAAATATATATAATTAGTCAATTGGACAAGTTGGTAAAAGCTTTGTTTTGCTACGAAATGTCAAGGGTTCAAATCCCCTTCATAACTAAAAAATACATCTTTTGAAGGCTTTTTTGCTTTTTATTTCAACAGATTTGCTTTATATATATATTTTAAAAAATTAATAATGATATTTGTAATTTATAATGTGTTTTCTATTTGAATTATTTTATCAAATTAATCTTGTTTTATATTTTGTTATGAATATTTTTATATAGTTATAATGTGTTTTATTTTTTGTCTATATCCAACAATATTTATGACTATTTCTTTTGTTTTAATGTTTACCCGTGTTGTAAAAATCTCATCTAGGGTTGCATTTTTTAATATTTTAGTATTAACCATCAAAGTATTAAATAATTTATAATTATTAGTCTTAAAAAAATTAAATAATTTAAATAATTTTTTTTTAAAAATAAAAAACACATAAGCACTTATTAATTGCCGCCTAAGCGTATGAGGAGTTCTTAGCAATTTTTTCAACCATGTGTTTCGCCCCACTGAAACGAATTTCTGGATCCATCACTGCATATATCATAAAGATATCTAGATGCATGCCGCTCGCTTGATCAACTGCTGGCCAAGTGCAATTCAATCATTCGATTCTCTTTAACATTTACAAATTTTAAATGGAGTAATATAATTATTCATTTATTTATTGTATTTTATTTATTTATTTACTTAGATTAGATGACAAAAATAATAGCAATGATTATCTTTTACATGTATCTATATTAAATGACATGTATACAATATATATATATATATATGTGGACTATGCAAATTACTGGCATATTTTATGTATGTGTAATTTGCATAATTATGTTTATATTCTAGGCACATTTGATTTATTTAAATTCAAATGTTTTAAAGTCACGTGTTGTATCTAATAACATAATATTTTATAATATGTTTTTTTTGGTAAAATATTGTGACGATCAATATATACAAGCAATTCAATATTACAAGAGAACAAATATTATATTGAGTAATATTTTTACACTAATCACATAATAAAATAATTGTACACGTTCAATATTAGAATTTTTTTATTATCCAATCATTTTCATAATTTGCACTATATAATATTGATGTTAAAGGGAAGGGTTTGATGCCACTGGACTACAAGGTCCTTGGCAATTATATATCGATCTAAATATTCTTAAAACATTATAACAAAATTCATTCTGTGCAACGCACGGGCAAACATACTAGTATAATTAATATGCATAAATAAATAAATACACACACATGATATGGCTCCTGTAATAACCTATAGACTAAGGGTCATACTTGTGTGAGACCGCCTCAGAGATCTTTATCCGTAAGACGAGTCGGGGTCAAGATGAAATGTAATACTCTATTCATGATTTAGTATTGCAATTGCTAGTATAAGTATTACATTTCATCTTGACCCGACCCATCTCACCGATAAAGATACGTGCGACGGTCTCACACAACATTTTACTATAGACTAATCTCATCAGTTTAATAAGTTCGGTCATATTTTCCCCATAGTTACCCTTCATTTTGTGCTTAGGATGTGATTTTCATATTCAAAAGGAAACTTATTTGCTTTGTTTGTGTAATTAGGTACAAATTATCTTGTCGAAGCTAAAGGAAGTGATTTTCATGCAATTTGAAATGAAATTGAATCAAGTGGAACAATGGAAGACAAAAGGAAAAGCAAAAGATGGACCGGCCGTACGATAGACATACTAGATAGTCATCAAGAATGCACAGGTTTTAGTAAAAAATATTGTTAGAGATGTATGCCTAACATCATTTATTGTTTTGAGCATTGATTTCTGATTAAATAAATATAATAAATAATTTATTTATTTATTTTATTTTGACTTAATTAATATTTGATATTATTCTATACAATTTCTTAATTCTTCATTTTTAAGAGTTAAAAGTATGAGTGACGAAAAATTTATTAATGAAGTATTGTAAAAATGTTCTTAGTCATAGAAATTTTAATTGGACATTAGAATTTCAAATAAGACTGCACATTGTCCTTCTCATGTCATTCTGTATGAGATATGAAAAGTGGCATGTGGATAATAGTTAGAGAACAAGTCATTGAACAATGACTGACTACAACATACTGCATGCATGATGTTTACATACGTGTCATCGGTAAGTTGTATGTTACAAATATGCAATAATCGTTTGACTTGAGACGACATGGTTGTCTCCTACATATGGTGCTAGTTTTGTCAGTATGCGTCTTTTGTTCCTTAGGGCATCCTTATTAGTGTTTTTTTCTCAGTTTATAGTACAGTGACTAAGTTCATAATTGATGTGAGACCAAGTTTTTTGTGGAATTCTTCACCCTGCAAAGCAAAGTTATTTGTGGACCTCACTTGACAAATTCAACATGAAAAGAAGACTTGCAATTATTTTGTTCTGATTTTGTTCTAATCGATGCAGCTTTGCATTTGTTTTTTGTTTTTATTTTTTTTTTTACTTCCTCCCTCCCCTCTTTCTCTTTCCTATGTGGAATGACAAAAACAAAAAAAAAAAAAAAAAAAAAAAAAAAAAAAAACAAAACTGATGTAGATGCTCTTATGAGACTATAAGTGTACTTGATGGCCTATTTCAGTATGCGTTCAATAGAGGATCCACCGCCTTGAGATAACAATGTTGTTCTAGTCTATTCAATAATCTTACAACGAAAATCCCTGGCCAGAGTATAATGAAATTGGACTTCAGGTTAAAAATATTAAATAGACATATTGACCAGGTTTATGAGTTGACCAATTTTTTACCATGACCTTTACCTGGTTAGGAACAAGTGTTGTGTGAAAGTAATGTTGCATGATATTTGTAACGGAAGGTTCATTATAATATATATAAATATATTTCATTGTCAACTAGGTAGTCATGATATACTTTCAGATGTCACTCAAGACTTATGAGTTATTTAATAATGAGTTATTAAATATTATATTACTCGTTGCTAGTTTGGCTATAAATCTAAAAGCTTATCAGTCAATTTTGACTTTGGTAACATAGTTAGCTTATCAATCAATTTTGGTTTGGCTTTGTTTGGTAAAATAGTTAGCTTATAACTCAATTTTGACTTATTTGACCACTATTAGCTGTTTGACTTGGTTAAACAATCAATAAGAGTGTTTGCTTAATTAGCTTTTTGTAACAACTTATTGTTCTAAAATGCTAAAATTTAAAAAGCTGCTCAAAGCAGTTTTTTCGATCAGTTTTTTGAAAAAAAAAATCCTTTTGCATGTAATAAGCTATCAACTAACAGCTAATTTACCAAACACTTTTCTACAATCAGCTAATGTTATCAACTAGTCAAACCACTAACCCAATCAGCTAATATCTATTTACCAAACACTCCCTTTATTTTACCACTATTAGTTTTTTGAATTGGTTAAACATTCAATATAAGTGTTTGATTAATTAGTTTTTTGTAATAGCTTATTGCTCTAAAACGCTAAAATTTAAAAAGCTACTCAAAGCAACTTTTTGAATAAGCTTTTTGATAAAGTCATTTTGCATGTAATAAGCTAACAACTAATTTATCAAATATCATTCTACAATCAGTTAATGCTATCAACTAATCAAACTCACTAACTTAATATGCTAATAGCTATTTACCAAACAACCCCTATATGGTATTGTAGCTGAGTGAATGACATAGCAAGGACAACATACAAACAATGGGTGACAATACACTAATGAGACAAAAAAAATCTTCTTATTTAAAAAATAAGTTTAAAATACTCTTAATTGAAAAAAAAATTAAAAATATCGGGGTTCTGAAAAAAAAAAAAAAAAAACAAAAAAACTATAACGTCGTTATGAGACCATTTAATGAAACTTTAACTATAGTGAAGATGTTTGTTAAAATACTTCTTCAATAACTTTTAACTGTTTGACTTAGTCAAATAGTTAAAATAAGTATGTGATAGTTATTATATTTTTTTTATTTAAAAAAAATCTCTTTTACGGCATCTACAACCACCATTCTCTCATTTGCTCCTTAATTTGTAAGTCTAACTCTTTCGCATGTTACTAGGTTGATCTCGAAAATACAAGAAAATAATGGAAATACAACAGAAAATATCCACGAAGGATAATATTACAGGAAATTAAAACAACCTACAAAAGGTTGAAAACCTGAACTACGGTTGAGGATGAAATC
>CP025644.1:14202998-14320010 GCA_003576665.1 Ipomoea trifida | reverse complement strand
GGTCAAACTTCTCGTGCCATTGCTTAGGCGCTTGTTTCAAACCATAGAGCGATTTAACTAATTTACATACTTTCTTTTCTTGGCCTGGAACCACAAACCCTTCGGGTTGGTCCATGTAGATTTCCTCAAATAACTCACCATTTAAGAAAGCTGTTTTTACATCCATTTGATGAACTTCCAAATTCCGCAATGCGGCTATGGCAAGGATCATCCTAATGGAATTTATTCTCGTCACAGGAGAATACGTATCGAAGTAATCAAGGGCTTCTCGTTGCCTGTAACCCTTGATTACAAGTCTAGCCTTATACTTCTCGATTGAACCATCCGGTTTCATTTTCCTTTTAAAGACCCACTTGGATCCTAAAGGTTTACAACCCGGAGGAAGGTCAACAAGTTCCCAAGTGTGATTCTGTAGGATAGAATCCACTTCGCTTTTGATAGCTTCCTTCCACAAAGGACCTTCCGTAGAAGTCACAGCTTCTCGATAAGTCCTGGGTTCATTCTCTATCAAACAAGATAGAAAATCCGGTTCGTTTTCTATCAAACAAGTTAGAGTATTCGAGTCATACTCTAGCAAGTAAGTTAGAAAATATGGACCAAATGATTTTTCAACTCTCGCCCGTTTACTACGTCTCGGCTCGAGCTCGGGTATTTCCTCAGAACGCCCGCCATCATTGTCCATAGTAACATCCACCTCTCGAAGTGATGTACTCAATCCGTCGACTTCTCGAAGTGTATCGATCTCTCGAAGAGCATCGATCTCTCGAAGTGCATCGATCTCTCGAAGTGACGTACTTGGTCTCTCACTAGACCTACAAGGAAATACATTTTCAAAGAAACATGCATTCCTAGATTCAATTATAGTATTCTTATGTACGTCCGGATTTTGGGACTCGTGTACTAAGAAGCGATAAGCACTACTCTTGTGTGCATATCCAATAAAGATACAATCCACCGTCTTTGGACCTATCTTTATTTTCTTTGGTGTTGGAACCAAAACTTTGGCAAGACACCCCCACACTTTGAGGTATTGGTAGGAAGGTTTCCTACCTTTCCACAGCTCATAAGGAGTCTTATCGAGCTTCTTGTGAGGTACCTTATTCAAAAGGTAATTACTTGTCAAAATAGCCTCACCCCACATGCTTTAAGGTAGGCCCGAACTTATACGCATCGCATTCATCATCTCTTTCAATGTACGATTCTTACGTTCGGCAACACCATTCGATTGAGGTGCATAAGGTGCAGTACGCTCGTGTATTATTCCAACACTCGCACAGAAGTCACCGATAGGTACTTCGTACTCACCACCTCTATCGCTTCTAACCTTTTTAATCTTTCGATTAAGTTGGTTTTCCACTTCATCCTTATAAATAATGAATTTTTCCTTGGCTTCGTCTTTGCTCTTTAGCAAATACACATAGCAGAATCGTGTGCAATCGTCGATGAACGTAATAAAATACTTATTACCACCTCTCGATTGAATCGATCTAAAATCGCACAAATCGCTATGTACCAATTCTAGTGGCTCAGTCTCCCTTTCAACCGATTTGAAGGGAGCTTTCGTTAGTTTTGCCTCAACACAAATTTCGCACTTATTTGTATTAACTTGAAAATTAGGGATATGGTTCATGCTAATTAATCTACGCATAGAATTAAAATTAACATGACCTAGTATACCATGCCACAAATTGGAAGACTCAAGCAAGTAAACAGAATTAACTTTGCTTTTATTGATAATCGGCATTACATTGAGCTTAAAAAGCCCGTCAGTTACATAACCCTTACCAACAAACATCCCTAACTTTGACAAAACTACTTTGTCAGACTCAAAGACCATCTTGAATCCATGCTTGTTCAACAACGAGCCAGAAACAAGATTCTTCCTAAGGTCCGGAACATACAGTACATTATTCAATGTTAGTTCCTTCCCGGAAGTCATCTTCAAGATCACCTTGCCCACGCCCTCCACAGCGGACTGAGCAGAATTTCCCATCCAAACCTTCTCGCCCTCAACGGCTTCAAAGGTCTTGAACATCTCCCGGTTGCAGCATAAATGCCTCGTAGCACCGGTGTCGATGAACCACTCGCGCGGGTTGGAGCCCACTAGGTTCACCTCCGTGACCATAGCCGAAAGGCTAATCTCGGCCACCTTTTGGTTCACATCACCAACCACGTTGGCTTCGGAACCCTTTTTCTTCTTTGGAGCCTTGCACTCCGTAGCTTTGTGGCCAATCTTACCACAGTTGTAGCACTTCCCTTGGAACTTGCCTTTGGAAACGCCACCTCTCGGACCCAGCTTCTGCTTGCCCTTCCTGGCCTTCTTGGAGCTCTGTTCGCGTGCTCCACCACGTTGGCCTTGGCACCTCCCACGAGAGGTCCCTTACCATCGCTGTTCCTGTTCCCCTCTTCGACTTGGAATCGCTGGATCATCTCCTTTCGCTTATGCTTCAGGTAGTTCTTGAAATCCTTCCATCCTGGAGGCAGTAAGTGAGCATTGTTTTAATTCTGTAGCTTATCTTTTTCTTTTCTTTTCTTTTCTTTTCTTTTTGTTACCTGAAACTAAAATTCATTTCTGTTGGTGATACATCATTGTTATGGCTTTCTTGCCTTTACAGTTTGTAGACATTGCCTTTATATAGCTAAGACAGTTTGAAATTTTAACTGTCTGAATCTTGATTCTTGAATGGTAGAAGTGCTTCATTTGTTTCTTGTTGCTACTTGGGATATTCTCTCTTCGTAAGGCCTCGGGCCTTTGCTCTTCTCTTTAACCTTTATTTCCCTTCATACTGTAAGCCTGGCTACTAAGCTTGGTATCAAAAGTTGAGATACACTATTATGTTGGCATGTCTGTCATTTGTAGATATTCAGGAGGCCAAGTGCCATAGACTTTCTATCTACAATCCCTGATAATTTACCTCTTGCCACATTTTTTTCTACTTCAGAGTTTTTTTGATGAAGTCATCAGGATACATTGAACTTTCAGTTGAGATGTTGAAATTGGATGCTGCATTATCAATGAAGTCTAAATAAATTATTCATCAGAGAAAGTCTAAAGATATTTATTATTGCTGCATTTTTAATTGCTACTTGCTCCATTTAGCATAAATTGATTACTTTATTATCTCATTTTTCTTTATTTGGATTTTGCAGCTAGAGCTGAACAGACTAATACCACCGCTAGGTCAACCCTGCTGGGAGCATCAATGGAAGTTTACAGATTGAGGTGATCTAAGCATAGATTTAAAATTGTTTAAAAAAAAAAGCATAGATTTAAAATTGTATCTTTGCTCATCATTTCATTAATTGTTGAATTATAATAACATTTATACCGGAGCACTTTCAAGTATTTAGTGAATTTTTTAATTATTTAATTTATTAAAATTTAATTTTCTAATTTTGTTTTTTTTTTATTTTAAAAAAAAGGGATTCTGCCACTGTTCCTAAGCTGGAACAGTGGCAGAATCCTATTCTTTTTATTTTTTTTAATAATCCGCCACTATTCTTAGGTAAGAACAGTGGCGGATGACTTAATATTAAAAAAAAAATGTAATCCGCTACTGTTTTAGGTTAGAACGGTAGCGGATGATTAGACTTTTCGCTACCGTTGTACAACAGTAGCGAAAAGTCAATGACATTCAGAGACTGTGCCATCCGCTACTGTTGTACAACAGTAGCGAAAAGCCTTTTTACAGAGTTTGTGTTTGTACTAGTGATTGTTTGTTTAATGAGATCTGAGGTTACTTTAAAACATGTGAGATTGTTAAATTTTCTTTTTTCATTTTTTAGAGGAGTTAATTACCGATTTGGTCCCTCGACTATGGGGATTTCACCACTTTGGTCCTTGACTTTCAAAACTGTCCAATTGCATCCTCAACTTTCGAAACGTTAACCAAAATGGTCCTCTGTTTGATTTACCGTCAAAACGCAAGGTAAAAGAGGAATTTCAAATAGCCTTCACCTTCCATAACATGGTTCTGGTTTCGTTTATATACTAGGTCAAAGAATACTGTCTTTTATTCCCTTCTGATCAGAATCCACAGGGATTTCAAACAAGGAAGTGTTGCCAGAGTCCACTTGTGTTTCATATTCAAAATCTGGTTGAGTGTGGATGGGAATTTCTTCTTGCATTTCTGTGTGTGCATTTTCAGCTATGTCAGCTTCTATTTGTGCATTTCCATCATTATCATCTACTCTTCCAGCTTGGTCAGTACCATTTTCAGCAATGTCAGCTACCATTCCAGCTTGCCCTTCTCTTTGTGCTTCAATCTCAGGTTCCATGTTCCTCTTCTACACTATATAAGATGGTAACATTATTAGATGTAAACAGATTTCAATTATTTATACATTGCAAATTATGAGAGTTACCTGAGAATCTTCTACTATTATGACCACCTTTCTTGCATATTCTACAATGTAGCTTCACATTTGATCTTGACACATGCACTCCATCTTTGGATAGTTTAGGGTAGTTTTTTTCAGTTCACCTGCAGACTTTTTCCTAAGCTTTCTTGGTCTTCCAACCTTAGCAGTGTACACTGCTAAGGTTGGAAGACCAAGAAAGCTTAGGAAAAAGTCTGCAGGTGAACTGAAAAAAACTACCCTAAACTATCCAAAGATGGAGTGCATGTGTCAAGATCAAATGTGAAGCTACATTGTAGAATATGCAAGAAAGGTGGTCATAATAGTAGAAGATGTCCTCAGGTAACTCTCATAATTTGCAATGTATAAATAATTGAAATCTGTTTACATCTAATAATGTTACCATCTTATATATGTGTAGAAGAGGAACATGGAACCTGAGATTGAAGCACAAAGAGAAGGGCAAGCTGGAATGGTAGCTGACATTGCTGAAAATGGTACTGACCAAGCTGGAAGAGTAGATGATAATGATGGAAATGCACAAATAGAAGCTGACATAGCTGAAAATGCACACACAGAAATGCAAGAAGAAATTCCATCCACACTCAACCAGATTTTGAATATGAAACACAAGTGGACTCTGGCAACACTTCCTTGTTTGAAATCCCTGTGGATTCTGATCAGAAGGGAATAAAAGACAGTATTCTTTGACCTAGTATATAAACGAAACCAGAACCATGTTATGGAAGGTGAAGGCTATTTGAAATTCCTCTTTACCCTTGCGTTTTGACGGTAAATCAAACAGAGGACCATTTTGGTTAACGTTTCGAAAGTTGAGGATGCAATTGGACAGTTTTGAAAGTCAAGGACCAAAGTGGTGAAATCCCCATAGTCGAGGGACCAAATCGGTAATTAACTCCTCTAAAAAATGAAAAAAGAAAATTTAACAATCTCACATGTTTTAAAGTAACCTCAGATCTCATTAAACCAAACAATCACTAGTACAAAACTGCACATCCGCTACTGTTGTAAAAGGCTTTTCGCTACTGTTGTACAACAGTAGCGGATGGCACAGTCTCTGAATGTCATTGACTTTTCGCTACTGTTGTACAACGGTAGCGAAAAGTCTAATCATCCGCTACCGTTCTAACCTAAAACAGTAGCGGATTACATTTTTTTTAATATTAAGTCATCCGCCACTGTTCTTACCTAAGAATAGTGGCGGATTATTAAAAAAATAAAAAGAATAGGATTCTGCCACTGTTCCAGCTTAGGAACAGTGGCAGAATCCCTTTTTTTAAAATAAAAAAAAACAAAATTAGAAAATTAAATTTTAATAAATTAAATAATTAAAAAATTCACTAAATACTTGAAAGTGCTCCGGTATAAATGTTATTATAATTCAACAATTAATGAAATGATGAGCAAAGATACAATTTTAAATCTATGCTTTTTTTTTTAAAAAAACAATTTTAAATCTATGCTTAGATCACCTCAATCTGTAAACTTCCATTGATGCTCCCAGCAGGGTTGACCTAGCGGTGGTATTAGTCTGTTCAGCTCTAGCTGCAAAATCCAAATAAAGAAAAATGAGATAATAAAGTAATCAATTTATGCTAAATGGAGCAAGTAGCAATTAAAAATGCAGCAATAATAAATATCTTTAGACTTTCTCTGATGAATAATTTATTTAGACTTCATTGATAATGCAGCATCCAATTTCAACATCTCAACTGAAAGTTCAATGTATCCTGATGACTTCATCAAAAAAACTCTGAAGTAGAAAAAAATGTGGCAAGAGGTAAATTATCAGGGATTGTAGATAGAAAGTCTATGGCACTTGGCCTCCTGAATATCTACAAATGACAGACATGCCAACATAATAGTGTATCTCAACTTTTGATACCAAGCTTAGTAGCCAGGCTTACAGTATGAAGGGAAATAAAGGTTAAAGAGAAGAGCAAAGGCCCGAGGCCTTACGAAGAGAGAATATCCCAAGTAGCAACAAGAAACAAATGAAGCACTTCTACCATTCAAGAATCAAGATTCAGACAGTTAAAATTTCAAACTGTCTTAGCTATATAAAGGCAATGTCTACAAACTGTAAAGGCAAGAAAGCCATAACAATGATGTATCACCAACAGAAATGAATTTTAGTTTCAGGTAACAAAAAAGAAAAGAAAAGAAAAGAAAAGAAAAAGATAAGCTACAGAATTAAAACAATGCTTTCTTAGCTATATGTCATTCCATGGTGGCATGGTAGTCTACCTGTTTCCTACTAAAACAATTAACTATGAAGTACAACATAGGTGTTATGTGGTATTACTTGTGAAGCCCAATAAGATTTAGCAAACATCACTTATTGAATCAAACATAGAAATGATAGAATTAATAGGAATTTCAGAACAACTCTCTTAATGACTCATAATAAAGCTTAAAATAGGAGAATACAAATGATAAGATGCTGACCATGCCTGTGCAGGATATCTGATGCACTTTAGGGCTTCAATCCCCATTGCTGGACCAATCAGCATTCTTACATACCTGTAAATGATGATAAGTAATATCTATCAGTTATTATAAAAATTTAACACAGGTTAAATTGGGAAAAAGAGAGAGAGAGAGAGAGAGACAATGGGAACCATTTATTTGAGATTGCCACCAGATGTGGCATTTGAGATTGCCCAAGCAGCTTCTTTTTTGATATCAAGCTCGCCATTTTGAAGCAAATTGACAAGAGGTCCAAATATATTGGCTCCAATCACAGCCTGCAAAAAAATGTTAGAATAATTATAATTCAAGTACAGATTACTCTTTTCACACTTCATTTGATTTATCATTGCAAAGGGAAGTAGAGTTACAGAAAAGACTAGGACTAAAGGTTCAGTTGCTGGCCTGGATTTGCGTAGTGCTGCCAGCAGTGATGCTTGAAATAGTCCAGCAAGTTTCCTTCTTAATACTTTTATTGTAATTGCCAGTTAATAATGTAGAAAGTCGGTACAGCCCTTGATTATCAATGATATGCTTTTAAAAAAAATCCCATATCAAATTTGTTAGCTTAAACAATACCTTTCAAATATGTTCACAACACATAACCAAGCAGACTAAATTCAAAGAAGGATTATCCTAAAATAGCAAATACCAGAAAAGCTTTAAGTAACACGGTAAGTGTAGAAGCACAATTGCTAATTTCTAAATGCCAAATACATTTAGGTGACATGAAAAGTGTAGCAATGATTGCTAATTACCAATTCCCTAACTGGCATATGTATCAGTAATATCTTTAAGGAACAGAGACTCCAAACAACCAATGGCTCTTAAGCCTCTAACCATCAACAAATTTGAGACCTCTAACCCAAATTACAAACCAAACCATGTAGATAGCTACATTAAATGAGGTCAACAGCAAATTGCCACTCATTGTTCAGAAGTAAATAGAATTTCCATTGTGTGTGCAAACCTATTACTCATACCTGAGTTTGCATGCCATCTCCAGTGACAATATTACCAACTGCACGTAAAGCAGGAAGTATAATTGATGAGGAAGGATGCCTGAAAATACAACACAAATCATCAGAAGTATGTCATATGACACTATGAATGCATGGAAATTGCAACTTGGCAAAGACAGTTTCACCAATAGAGGACTTGAATCAAGATACTCACTGTAACAACTCCACCAATCGTGAACACACTCCAGAGTCAATAACAGCTTGAATTTTATCATGTGTACCATCAGATAGATACGAGAGAGCCCAACATGCATCAAATGAGCATTAATATATAACAAATATTTATCAAAAAAACAAATATTTATCAAAATTATTTACATAACAATGTATAAAAATAAAAATTAACAACAAATTAATATAAATTCGAAATTCTAAAACCATATATAAAATATCACATTAATTAATCATTATTAATAAAACAAATATATTATTAACAAAAAAAAACCCTAACTAACCTGCAGATTGGCGTCGGCGGTGGAGGCTGTGGAGGGGGCGGCGGCGTCGCTGAGGGGGAGGCGAAGGTGGCTGGTGCGGAGGCGGTGGCCGTGGAGGCTGCGACGGTGGACGGTGGCGGTGTTTGAATGGTGAGGCGGAGGCGGTGACAGATTTGGACTATGGGATGGTGAAGCGGCGGGACGGCGATGGCTGCGAAGGTGCAATGCAGAGGCGGTGGCCGTGGAGGCGGAGGCGGAGGCGGTGGCCGTGGCTGCGAATTTTTTCAAAGATCTGCGATTTTGCGATGAGATCTACGATATATGGTATGTCGTTCAGAGCTCTGCGATTTTGCGTTAATTTGTTCGAATTAAGTTTTCTAATTTTCTATTTTATTTTTTTTATTTGTTTTTAATACCTATTTCGCTACCGTTTCCTTTAGGAACGGTAGTGAGCGTTTTATTTGTTTTAAATCCGCAACCGTTTTTTTATACAACAGTAGCGAAATGGTCTTCACTTATTTACAAAATTGCCACCGCGCGTTTTTTTTTAACAATACACTACCGTTCTAACAAGAACAGTAGTTAAATGGTAGTATTTTATGTGCAGTTTTGTACTAGTGACTACTTCTCGGCCAGAGCATTGTGGACTTTGTCTTCCTACGACTTTCAGTTGTGTGGGGTTGATGAGCCTTAGCTTGTTGAGCAGCCTGAATTTCCTTGTATGTACGAATAATATTTCCCGAATCCCTTGAATTTAGGAGTAATTGTAGATATTTATTATATCACAAATTTCTCAATATCCTTTCAAATTTCAATCCATAATTTGGTTGGTCATAAATTTCTCAACCCTTTTTAACAGTGATCTTCATCCTTTTCTAAGATATAGGAAAAAGCGTCAAGTCCATAATTTTATATATATAGAATGTCAATTAGACTCTTGAACTTTTAAAAGTTACAATTAAACATATCAATATGTCATTTGCGTGTATTGAAGTCCAAGAAAAAGTTATTGATCATTAGGGTTTCAACTAGTTCCGGTGGCTAAAACTGACGATCAACGAACCATATATAATCGTTGATCTCTTCCTTCGTTGAAGCGACCAATGATCGCCTCCTTCTCCAAATAGCAAGTCACCTCCTAGACCAATCACAATCAAACTTTGTAGCAAACCATATATACAATGGCGGATCCAGCATGGGGGCAGCTGCCCCCACTCACCCCACCCCTACCCCATATATAGTCGTAGTATGTATATATGTATATATAGTACAGATTTTAGATATAAGTGTTGGAAAAATAGCATAAAATGACATTTTTAGTGGCTATTTTGTGGTACAAATATACAAATATATGTGGGGTTCCACTTCCGATTTGGGTTGGGTCAAAGTGGATTCGGGTTCTTCGTAGTTAGACGAAGAGATTGATATATGGTACGCACAAAACAGATAATGGGTGAATGAGAAATTGATTCTCAAAGTTGACCCATTTGAGTTGGAAAAATGGTGGGAAAGCTTTGAAGTAAGCTTTTGTCCCACATTGGTTTGGGAAGTGGGTTTGCACCACTATTTATACAAGAGCCTTTCTATAGCTTAGTGAATTGTATAGCATAGAGGCTCTCTCTCGCGCGCAAGAGGGTGTGCAAATCAAATCCCAAAATGAGCTTGGAAAGGCTTGAACTTGGTGTGCCCGCAATGTTTCTACTCCTTTCTCTAAACTGTGTTCATAACATTGCTCTAGTTCGCTGGGTTCACTGTGAATCGTAACACGTTTTATCCTGAGAAACCTAGGTTACAACGCTCCTAGCACTTTTGGGAGGTAGCAAATAAGGTTTTAAGGAAAGAATGCTTCGCTCGACTCGTGTTAACCCTTTCCATAATATCCCTTTCGTTCTTAACATTGTTATTATCCAAGAAATATTATTTTTGTAGTAATATTTCTCAATAGTTTCCCAACAATAAGTATATGAAAACAGATAAGTATATGTAATTAGTCA
This sequence comes from Ipomoea trifida, assembly GCA_003576665.1. NCBI lineage: Eukaryota > Viridiplantae > Streptophyta > Magnoliopsida > Solanales > Convolvulaceae > Ipomoea > Ipomoea trifida. Next base: position 14,309,711 of record CP025644.1, on the reverse strand, counting down.
ATGGATAAGTTGGTAGAAGCTTTGTTTTGCTATGAAATGTCAAGGGTTCAAATCACCTTCTGAACCCCTTCATAACTAAAAAATACATCTTGAAGGCTTTTTTGCTTTTTATTTCAACAGATTCTTTAATGCTTTATATATATATTTTAAAAAATTAATAATGATATGTGTAATTTATAATGTGTTTTCTATTTGAATTATTTTATCAAATTAATCTTGTTTCATATTTTGTTATGAATATTTTTATATAGTTATGATGTGTTTTATTTTTTTGCCTATATCCAACAATATTTATGACTATTTCTTTTGTTTTAATGTTTCCCCAGTGTTGCAAAAATCTCATCTAGGGTTGCATTTTTTTAATATTTTAGTATTAACTATTAAAGTATTAAATAATTTATAATTATTAATCTTAAAAAAATTAAATAATTTAATAAGTTCGGTCATATTTTCCCCATAGTTACCCTTCATTTTGTGCTTAGGATGTGATTTTCATATTCAAAAGGAAACTTATTTGCTTTGTTTGTGTGATTAGGTACAAATTATCTTGTCGAAGCTAAAGGGAGTGATTTTCATGCAATTTGAAATGAAATTGAATCAAGTGGAACAATGGAAGACAAAAGGAAAAGCAAAAGATGGACCGGCCGTACGATAGACATACTAGATAGTCATCAATTCAAGAATGCAATGGTTTTAGTAAAAAATATTGTTAGAGATGTATGGCTAAGATGCAACATTTATTGTTTTGAGCATTGATTTCTGATTAAATAAATATAATAAATAATTTATTTATTTATTTTATTTTGGCTTAATTAATATTTGATATTATTCCATACAATTTCTTAATTATTCATTCTTAAAAGTTAAGAATATGAGTGACGAAAAATTTATTAATGAAGTATTGTAAAAATGTTCCTAGTCATAGAAATTTTAATTGAGCATTAGAATTCCAAATAAGACTGCACGTTGTCCTTCTCATGTCATTCTGTATGAGATATGAAGAGTGGGCATGTGGATAATAGTTAGAGAACAAGTCATTGAACAATGACTGACTACAACATACTGCATGATGTTTACTTACGTGTCATCGGTAAGTTGTATGTTACAAATATGCAATAATCGTTTGACTTGAGGCAACATGGTTGTCTCCTACATATGGTGCTAGTTTTGTCAGTATGCGTCTTTTGTTCCTTAGGGCATCCTTATCAGTATTGTTTTCTCAGTTTATAGTACAGTGACTAAGTTCATAATTGATGTGAGACCATGTTTTTTGTGGAATTCTTCACCCTGCAAAGCAAAGTTATTTGTGGACCCCACTTGACAAATTCAACATCAAAAGAAGACTTGCAATTACTTTTGTTCTGATCAATGCAGCTTTGCATTTGTTTTTTGTTTTTATTTTTTTACTTCCTCTCTCCTCTCTTTCTCTTTCCTACGTGGAATGACAAAAACCAAAAAAAAAAAAAACCAAAACTGATGTAGATGCTCTTATGAGACTATAAGTGTATTTGATGGCCTATTTCAATATGCGTTCAATAGAGGATCCACCGCCTTGAGATAACAATGTTGTTCTAGTCTATTCAATAATCTTACAACGAAAATCCCTGGCCAATGTATAATGAAATTGGACTTCAGGTTAAGAATATTAAATAGACATATTGACCAGGTTTATGAGTTGACCAATTTTTTACCATGACCTTTACCTGGTTAGGAACAAGTGTTGTGTGACAAGTAATGTTGCATGATGTTTGTAACGGAAGGTTCATTATAATATATATAAATATATTTCATTGTCAACTAGGTAGTCATGATATACTTTCAGATGTCACTCAAGACTTATGAGTTATTTAATAATGAGTTATTAAATATTATATTACTCGTTGCTAGTTTGGCTATAAATCTAAAAGCTTATCAGTCAATTTTGACTTTGGTAACATAGTTAGCTTATCAATCAATTTTGGTTTGGCTTTGTTTGGTAAAATAGTTAGCTTATCACTCAATTTTGACTTATTTGACCACTATTAGCTGTTTGATTTGGTTAAACAATCAATAAGAGTGTTTGCTTAATTAGCTGCTGCAAGTCAGCCTTTTATGTACTTTTTATTTTTTTTATTAATTATTATTTTTTTATTATTATTTTGTTATTATATTTATAATATAATATGAAGGTGAGACCACTTTTAAAAGTGAGAGAATATTGTAAGGATGTAGAGAAAAATAGTGGAGAAATTGTAAATTTGATGATGTAAAAGTGGATTTATTTTTAAAAGTGAGAAAGTATTGTAAGAATAAGGTTAGGCTAAGAAGCTAACACAAATGAGACTCCCAACCCTTATCTTTCTCCCAAGGCCAACTTGGCAAATGATGATTGGGTAGTAATTCAGGCAATTGTTATACGGTGGATCATGGTCCAAAAACGGCGCCATTTTTTTACTCTAAAAAAAGGCGACTATTATATTTAATAAAAATCCAGTATTTGTGATGTGCTCAAAATAAAATGAAATTACATTGTATCTAAAATGAAACTGGATAATATGTCTCACATATTAAGTATATATTATTAAATGAAACTGTAGTTGAATTGAATTGATACTTTAGTTGTGCTAAAATGAAACTACAGTATGTATAAAATGAAACTGTAATTGAATTGAAATGATACTTTAGCTGTGTTGAAATGAAACTACGGTATGTATAAAATGAAACTGAATAACATGTCTTACATATTGAGTGTATATTGTCAAATGAAACTGTAGTTTATTTCAAAATGATATTCTAGTTGTGTTGTAATGAAACTACAATGTATACAAAATGAAACTGAATAGCAATTTCATACATTAGAGTGTATATTGTCCAATTAAACCCTAGTTGAATTAGAATTATACTTTAGTGGTGTTGTAATAGGACTGCGGTGTGTATAAATTAAAATCCAATAACAAGTCTCACATATTGAGTATATAATGTCAAATGAAATTGTAATTAAAACAAAATGAAACTTCAATTGTGACGAAATGAAACTACAATATATATAAAATGAAATTAAAACGTCATACAAACAAAAGTAATTAGAGACGGAATGTGTGCAGTTTCTTTTAATTAAAAAAAAAAAGAATTAATATCACTTTTGGTCCCACGACTAGATCTTATCACTTTTGGTGCACAACTTTAAATTTTTTCAATTTTGGTGCCTAACTTTTTTATTTTTATAAGTTTTGGTCCTTCTAGCCAAATTGACGGTAAAATATTGCCGAATTTTATATTATAAGGGCAAAATCATTATTCTAAAGAAAGATCTTCAATATCTAAACAAATGAAATATCATATTAAGAAAAAAAAAGTTTGTCAATCGTCGATGCCATAAATCTCATAGATCTCTGTATAGTTTCTGTTTGTCTTCCTCATTATTTGCATCGATCAAACACCTATAAATATAATTTTACAGTGATTTTATTTAGATATTAAAGATACTTCCTTGAGATGACGATTTTACGCATAAAAAGATAAAATCCGCCAACATTTCACCGTCAATTTGACTAGAAGTATCAAAACTGATAAAAATAACAAAATTAGGCACCAAAATTAATTTTTTTTTTTTAAATTATGCACCAAAGTTGATAAAACTCAAAAATTGTGGAACCAAAAGTGATATTAATTTAAAAAGTAAAACAGCATCTTTTTGGAACGTGTTCCACAATAAAATTTGCCTAATTCAAGGCGTTAGCCGTCCGGGACAATTGAACCATGATTATGAAATATGAATAGATTAAAATTTCCATTGAATCTGCCCCACTCCGCATCCATATTCATTTCTAAAAAGAAAAACCCACTGACAATATGAGTAAATTTATATATGTATTATATATACTCCATATGTATATGTGTTTGTGCGTGTGTATAACACAGAGAACCCATCTGTTTCTGCAGTCAACGGCCATGGCGGTGACAAAAGTCGAGAAATCTGAGGAGGAATGGAGGGCCATTCTCTCACCCGAACAGTTCCGGATCCTCCGAGAAAAGGGCACCGAGTAATTTTCACTTCTCCTTCCTTTTCCTCAATCCTTCGTATACAACATCTGTTTTGGCGGATTGTAACTGTATTACTTATTAACAATTCTGGGTATTATTGGTGCAATGTTTTTTTATTTTGAAAGATGGAGTAATATTTACCGTGTGTTTGGTTCATGCGTTTACACAATAGAATTTAGGAATGAAAATTAAAAATTATAATTATTTTTCGGTTTACTACTTTTGAAATATAACTATGGTATTTTTGATTATTTTTCAATTAAAAATTCATTACCTAATTAAAATGAGAGTTAATTTCACTAAAGGTCCATTGTCGGTAATTTCAAATTTAGTTTCAGACTATCTTTTTGGTCATTTGACATTCTAGACTATTATTTTTTGGACACTTTTAGTCATTCTCAATATTTTTCCTATTTCTAGTAATGCCAAGTATTGAGAATGACTATAAGTGACCAAAAAATAATAGTCTGCGATGTTAAATGGAAAAAAATGATAGTCTGGAACTAAATTTGGAATTGTCACCAAAGAAAAGAGACCTAGGGTGGAATTAACTCTTAAAAATTATATCATTCCATCTTATATTGGTAATTTAATTTGATTTTTAAGTTTGGATTAGTGCTTTTAAATTTTTGTTTTGCCTTGGTTTTTTTATTTTTGTATTTAACTTTTATTCCCATTATAGTGTTGCATAACCAACCACATTAATATAGGTAATCATTCCAATTCTAAATTACTACTAAACACGTAAAATACTTTCATAAAAACTCATTACTATTACCCATACCAAGTATTTTTTTTTTTTTTGAATGCTACTGACTCTATTACAGTGTAGTATCTGTTCATAAACTACTTTCTCAACCTACTGAAGAACAAAGAGACAGCAACGCCTCCACTGAGGCTCGAACCCACCACCTCCCGTATACAGGGAAGGGTTTCCCATACCAAGTATTTTATTTCAATTTCGATTATGATTCTCATGTGCAAACCAGACAGACTATTAGTTTTAGCTTGATGTCTAGTCTCTTATATGAACAGTTCTTCATTATTGCGCTTATCATTTCCTATGAAATTAGTAGATTAGTTAACTTGCTGAATCTTGAAAGAGTTCCTAGTGTCTGAAATAATTTGGACATCTTGGTAAATGGTGTCATGGAAAATGGGAAGAAATGGAAAACAAGGTTCTGGATAAACAACCAGAATAATGCTAATTGATGTCTAGATTTTCCACTGTACTGTGCCTGTTCCTCTTTAAAATACTTTCATCTTGTCTAAACCTTTTAATGTACTAATTAACGGAAAAAAAAAAAAACAGAAAACCTTTATGTTTTCAATTTCACTTTCTAGTGAAGTGATTATAATATAATTGAGCTCTCTAAGTTCTCAATGCACCCTTATTGAGTTTGGCATTTTATAATTTATGAAAATTTCTTGAGGTGCTGTGATATTTTAAAGAATTCTTGGATCATTGTGGGTTAAGATAACTTTTAGGATGTGTTTGGTTCATCGGTTTACACACCAAGAATGAGAATCAAAATCATTGTTAGTGTTTGGTTGACAACTTTTTAAAACATAACTATGGGATTTGATTACCCATTCAATTAAAAACTTTATTCCCTAATTGAAAATGGGTGTCATTTCATCTTATTGATAATCTGATTTTTAAGTTTGGATTAGTACTTTTAGATTTTTGTTTTGATTTTTTTTTGTTCATATTGGTGCTTTGGATGTCATTATATATTAGGATCAATTGCATTGATTTTTTGTTTTTGTATTTTTAAAACATTTATTCTCATGATAGGGTCATAATAACCAAACATCAGTATTGATAATCATTTTAATTCCACCATACTACTAAATATGCAAAATATTTTCACCAAAACTCATTATTTGATTCCCATATGCAAACCAAACACACCCCTAATGTGTTCAACCAGTGGAGTGGCAAGTTTTGGAAAAGTGGGTTGATAGGTAATGTCTAATGGTGTATCACTGACTTCTTTAATCTTCAAATGGTTTGAATAGTTCTGAATGCCTTTTTGGAATGACTTTGAAAGGCTGAAAAATAAGAACTAGGAAAGTTTAGGAGTGATATATGATTCAAAATGCCTAATATAATTGTTTCATCGACTCATTACAAGGAATCAATCAAACTTAATCGCTTAATTTTTTACCTGCATTTGGGGTTCTTCTGTTTGTCCAAGCATCCTAAATTACAGGTGCACCATAGAATTCTGTGTTCAATCTCTGTATAAACACTATAAAGATATATAGTTTCTTGCATATATTTTATATGCTAGACAGTGGCTAACAAATGAATGCTTTTCAGATTGCGTGGAACTGGAGAATACAACAAGTTTTATGAGGAAGGGATTTACAATTGTGCTGGTTGCAAGACCCCTCTCTATAAATCTACAACCAAATTCGACTCTGGTTGTGGTTGGCCTGCCTTTTATGAGGGTTTCCCGGGGGCAATTACCCGCACTGTAAGAAATTCTTACCTGCTATTATACATTCTCGGAACTTTTTACTTATCAATTTTCATGCATGTTCACAGTTCACATACCATGCCTACTGTTACCGAAATTCTAAAGAAACAGACCCAGTGTTGTAAGAATCCCGCATAAGCGCCGATTAATCCCTGCCTAGGCGCTAGGCGCTGGTCGACCGCCTAGCGTATCACATTAAAAGGTGGTCTAGGCGGCTGGCCGGCTAGGCGACCGCCTAGGCCACCTAAGCTCCGCCTAGGCCACCTAAGCTCCGCCTAGGCCGCCAAAGCACCGCCTAGGCGTCGACTAGACCGACTAGGCACCGACTAGGCCTTCTAGTTGGTCGATTAACTATTATTCTTTTCTTTTAATAGGTTATTTCACTCAAAACAATATCGTTTTGAGCGAAATAATCCTAAATTGTACAATTTTAGATATTTTTTAGGTTAATATTTAATATTTTAGTATTAACTATTAAAGTATTATATAATTTATAATTATTCGTCTTTAAAACATTAAAAATACTTAAACAAATTTTTTAAAAATAAAAAATAAAATAAAAAAATACACGGGCGCCTAGGCGCCGATTAATCCCCGGCTAGGCGTCCTGGGCGCTAGGCGCTCCCCGAACGCCTAGGGAGCGCCTACCGATTTTTTCAACCATGAACAGACCTGAAGTAACATATAATATAAGACCAACAAAGAAATGTGATTGAAGTTGCAGACTGCTGGTTCTCTAACAGGCAGTTAGGCATGTTCAGAAAAAGAGAAAACATATGGGTTAGACTAGCTAATTATTTGGATTTATTATTTTAGTGTGGTTTGGCCAATGTGCATTATAGCCCAGTTCAGTGACCTTGGCCCAATCTTAGATTATAATATCAAGAAGTGAAGTAAGGGAGCATGGTGGTATGGATTAAATGCCAATTTCTATCTCAGATTAATACACTCTTCAGTTATTAGTAACTCCCAGTCAGATATGAAAACTGCAGGCTTTAAACTGGCATGAACATTTTGCAACTGCAGTTAAACTAACCATAACCTTCCCTTGCTTTTCTATACTGTAACACAAATGTGGCATGTTGTCAGCCGGACCCCGATGGCAGGAGGACTGAAATCACCTGTACTGCCTGCGGTGGACACCTCGGCCATGTCTTCAAAGGCGAAGGGTTTAAAACACCAACAGACGAACGCCACTGCGTGAACAGTGTCTCAATCAAGTTTGTTCCTCCAAATTCTTCAGCAGACCAGTGAAATTGGAGGCGGCTGTAGTGCAAGACCACATTTCTGGTTCTCTGATGTAGGCCTTGGGGACTCGGGAGTGCCATTCTTCATAGTAGGCAATAGCTATGAAAACTTTAATTTAGTTTGTTGTTGTTTTGAAGACTATTATTCTCCATGCTCTTGTGTATTGGGGGGTTTATTATGAAGTTAAAACATGATTAGAAGTTGTATTGTTGTGTGTTCTTGAATACATTTTGTTGTGTGAAACTTGTTGGACTATTTCAGCATTCTCTCTAAGAGCATCTCCAGCAGTGGACTTTGCTAAAAATTGTGTTGAGATTTTTGGACAAATGGGAAGCTTGATTTTTCATTAGATTTTTTCTCCTGAAAAAAGAAAAAATAACTGCAGAAGACGCATTGCGCTCACGCGTCCGCTGGGGCTCTTCAGAGTGGCCGCAAGTGAAGAAATCACAAATTTTTAAAAATTTTGTTAGACTCTTATTTTTATTTTTCTCTCTTTTTTCTCCCTTTTCTGTCTCTTAATTAACACCTCAAAAATCACAAAAAAAAACTAAAGGCTATTGGAGATTGCTCTAAATGTGATGATTCCAGAGATGGCCTTCTCTGAATTTTCATTGAATTGAACAAGGTGGGCACTTCCAGCAATGGTTAATATTGTTCTTTGGATGGAAAAATATGATGAAACTGAAAAAAGATTTTCACATATTATTTTGATTTACGGGAAATTCCTTGTCTATAGTTAACCGGTTCAAATCAAGAATGTCAATATAGACAACTCTTAAGAAGAGTCGATGTTACTGACCAACTTGATTGGAGGTTATTATGCTTGTTACTTATTGAGGAGATCGTTTAACATGTTACTAGTTGAAGAAAATAATTAAAATCGAGTTAACCCCAATCAAGTTAGTGATTTACTCCATAATTAATACATACTATCGAATAGTGATTGCACATTTTCATTGTCACCCAACCAAAAAGTAAGATTAAAATCAATACGCCTAAAACAAGTGCGTAGAATTCAATAGTGGTTATTTCTTAGAAGAAGCTAATGACACGTTTGTTTCGCGGAATATGCCTGAAATGGAATAGCACTCCGCGGAATATGCCTGAAATGGAATAGCACTCCCATGGCATATTCCTTTGTTTGGTAAAAGCTTCTATTCCATGGGAATGATCTATTCCCATGGGGGAATAGAGATAGAGATTCCTAGCCCCCCAGCAAGGAGAATAGATATTCCTAGCCCTCCTAGGTATTAGGTTATTATTCTTGAGTTCTTAGGAATAGCCTAGAGATGCTATTTTCAATTTGACCTCTTGACGTTTTGGGGAAAGATCTTCCTTCCCCAAAACACCCCTATATTATTATTATTATTAAAAAAAAAATTTGTAACTAAGGCAATTAAATCTCCTTAAATGAATGAGCTTTTGACTCTTTAAGACTTCCTCATCTCGTTGTTAATTTCAAAAGAGAAGCAATGTTTCTCTTATATAGAGGAGTTCAATGAGCTCCTATTCCTAGGTTACCAATGTGGGATCAAAAACTTCCATTCGTATTTTTTTTAAAATTATTTTATATATAATTTTATTTTGTATTATGATTATGATTATGATTATTATTATTATTATTTTCTTATTATTGTTATTAATATTATTATAAGTTTTATTTTATTATTACATAATATTAATATTAATATTAATATTAATATTAATATTAATAATAACATAAATGTCCTTATAGGTCATTTTATATGTTAACCGCTAACCTAAACAACTAATTTTACCAAACATTTTAAAAAGGGTATTTATGTCTTTTAAAACATATTTCATTTCTATTCTTTAAACCAACCAAACACGATAGTATAATTCTTATAGTCTATTCCTCCCGCGAACCAAACATCAGAATACAATTTCAATTTTATTCCTTGCCTATTCCATTTTTTATGGAATAGTATTTCTATTACCTCAAAATTCATTCTGTGAACCAAACGTACTGTAAGTGACAAATTGAGTTTGTCATTTGGTGATTAACGAGGCAACGTATGGAACACTTGGTCACATGAGGATTTCACATGGTGTTGTGTGCTTTGTACACCACGGATGTGTTTCACCCTACTTATATTGCATTTAGGGAAAACGACACTTTTGGCCCCTCAATTGTTTTACTTTTGGAAATTTGGCCCCTGTCAATTGATTTGGACAAACTTAGTCCTTCAATTGTCTATAACATATTAAATTTAGTCCCTAATTTTATATAATTAGAAACTTTATTAATAATTTTATTTTCATGGGTCATATTTGTCAATTACTCTCCAACTTCATTCTTTCTCCTCTTATCAATTTACGCCATCTTTATCTTCAAGGTTAACTCATCGGCGAAGATGTATACCTCGTTGACAAAAAATCGGAAGGATAAGGAGGCCTTGTTTGATTTGAAAAATACCAACCAAGAGCTCAAGAGTGACTTGAAGGACCTGTACATCAATGCTGTTGTACAAATTGATGTCTTTGGAAACAAGAAGGCTGTGGTAAGATTTCTTCTTTTGGAGACTTCCCATTTGCTATTATGTCATGAGGTTGCATATTAATTTCAAGAATTTTCATTAAAAAAATATTGATTGATTTTGATTGTCTGAATTAGGGTTCTTGCCATTCAAATGTTTAGTGAAGATGACAGACATTTAAGAGAAGAGAGAATGAAGTTGGAGAGTAATTGACAAATATAATCTCATGGAAAAAAAATTATTAACAATGTTTCTAATTATATAAAATAAGGGACTAAATGTGGTATATTATGGACATTTAAAGGGCTAAGTTTGTCCAAATCAATTGACAGGGGCCAAATTTCTAAAGGTAAAACAATTGAGGGGCTAAAAGTGCCGTTTTCCCTTGCATTTATTAATGGGTTAATTATTCATCATTTGCTTCTTAAAATTAGTTCCTTCATTACAGGGATGAATTAATTTATTCTTAAATATGCAAAATTCAAAGAACTTAATTAGGTAGAATAGTCACACGTGTGTTTGACATCTTTTATGTTCTCATGCGTCTCTCATTTGCATTTTTAATATTCCTGATCAAAATATGTGCATAATTTAAAACAAAATTAATGACTAGTGTGATAAAAAAAAAAAAAAAAACAAAAACATAGCCAAAATTGTCTCATGATTACTTTCGTTGGGTTGTTTAAAAAAAAAAAAAAAAAAAAAAAAAAAAAAAAAAAAGAGAAAGAAAGATTGTAAGTGTTGCAAGTGTAACACCGGAAACCTCTATCCCATTGAATTCCTTAAAGAGAGATGGAGGAAATTTCTACAATAAAACTCATTTCAATTAAATAATAATTTCTTTTAAAATGAGATAATAAATTTTTAATCCTTCAAAGAATTAGATAATATAAGTACTAAAAATATAATAGAGTTAATTCTAGAAATTGTCCTCCGACTATTAACTTTTACCAATTTTAGTCATCGACTTTTAATTTTACCAAAGTTGGTCCCTTAACTATTGATTTTGTACCAATTTTGGTCATTCCGTTAAATCAATGTTAAATAGGTGTTAAAATTGAGGGCAAAAATGTCAAATCAAATATTTTAACCTTTCTTCTTCACTTTGTTTCCCCTTTTCTACCATTTTTGCTATCAAATAAAAAAAAAACACCTAATACAACAATAAAATATACAATAACACTCCACATCCAGTTAGAGAATTTACCAAAAAAAAAAAAATTATTACGGAGTATATATATTACATTGCAGTAAACAAAAAAAAAACAAAAAAAAAAATAATTACGTGAAACAATTTAACATAAAATGTAAAAAATAAATATATTGACTCACATTGTTCACTATATAATCTTGCGATGGAGGAGGGGAAATAAAGTGAAGAAGAAAGGTTAAAATATTTGATTTGACATTTTTGCCCTCAATTTTAACACCTATTTAACATTGATTTAACGGAAGGACCAAAATTGATACAAAATCAATAGTTATGGGACCAACTTTGATAAAATTAAAAGTCAAGGACTAAAATTGGTAAAAGTCAATAGTCGAAGGATCATTTATGGAATTAACTCAATATAATATAATGGTGAATTAGATATCATAAATACTAAAAAAGTATGGTAAAATTTTAACACTACATGGTCCATGCTATTAACCATAGTTAGGCCAAATGCCTTAAAATACTCCCTCTATATATCTATATATAGAGAGCTGAGGCATCAATCTTGGTTGTGTCAAACAAAAATTATTTTGAAGAAAAAAAAAAGTATAATAAAATAATTCAATAAAAATAGTTTTTCAACCCAAAAAAAAATAAAAAAATAAAAAAATGCAGGAGAGATTTTCTGATCTCAAAGCTTTAAAATTGAGAGAATATAATAATAATAATATAAAAACAAAATAAATAAATAAATAAATAAGGAGGAAAACAAGACTGTCGTTTCTCCTACTCTCTCCGATGCTCTTAGATTTATCCTACCTTTGATCGCTGAAAAAGTAGCTCAAATCTGGTATGTATTCATCGGGGAAATCCCTATTTTTTCTATAAAATTTGCATCTTTTCATAACGATCTTTAATGGGAATAAGAGCAAAATTTTCTTGATTTTTAGCTTAATTGTTTTGATCTATGAGTTGATTTTGATTACTGATATGAATTCGGGTTGATCCTAGGTTGGTTGTTGCGTAATTGTATTCAATGTTCGGTTATCTTTCTGTGTGTGTTTTCTGTTGATTCAATAGATATGTGCTTGATGCAGGTAATTTTGCTGGATTCTTGTTGATCATAAGGATTACTGAATTCATCGAATGAATTTTGTATCGTTTTGCGATTTGATGGTTTATATTTGATTGTTTGAATTGATGATTTAGACTCACTAACAGTAGATGAATTGGGTTGAAGATGGATAGTTAATGAAATGCCTTCAAAAAGCTGATTGTAGCTTCCTGTCTAGATTATATTTTTGATTAATGTGAGCAGTGGATTTCAGTATTTATTGAATGTTCAGTGTAAAAGTCCGCCCATTTGTATTAGTTACATGAAATGAAGTTCTGAAAGATATTTTAATGTGCAGCTAAGGAATGGCATCAATGGCTGCAAAGGCGTGTACTAGTACAACTACTACTACTACTACTCAGATATCACAAGTTATGACAGTGTCGGAAAAAGGGAGTAGGAATAAGAGGAAATTCAGGGCTGATCCACCTTTAGCCGATACAAATAAGATCATCCCTACAACTCAGAATGAATGCACGAGTTATGAATTTTCTGTAGATAAATTTGGAATAATCCCAAGCCATGGGAACTCCACTGGGTGTGATATGTGTAGTGTAAAACATGACAAATCAGAAGGTTTGAAACTTGACCTCGGATTATCATGTGCAGTAGGGTCATCGGATGTAGAGCCTAGTCGGCCAAGAGAGGATGTTGAAGCAACTGAAGATTTTCGTGATGCTGACTGGAGTGATCTCACGGAATCTCAGCTGGAGGAGCTTGTATTGAGTAACTTGGATGCAATTTACAAGAGTGCGATAAAGAAAATAATAGCTTGCGGTTATAGTGAAGAGGTTGCAAATAAGGCTGTGTTGAGGTCTGGTTTTTGCTATGGGTGCAAGGACATTGTGTCAAATATAGTGGACAATGCACTAGCATTTCTCAACAGTGGCCAAGTAATTGATTCATCAAGGGGGCATTATTTTGAGGACTTGCAACAGATGGAAAAGTATGTATTGGCTGAATTAGTTTGTGTTCTGCGGGAGGTTAGGCCTTTTTTCAGCACTGGTAATGCAATGTGGTGCCTATTAGTATGTGACATGAATGTGTCCCATGCGTGTGCACTGGACACTGATCCTTTGAGTAGTTTTGTAGGGGATGGGGCTTCGAATGAAAATTCATTGGCTTCTTTGCAACCTCCATTGAAAGCAGAGGCTAAAAGTATCGAATCTAATGCTTCAATTTCTTGTAAATCAACTCCTTCAGCTTTTTGCGCTTATTGTCCATCAGTCACACCTGACACTGTTTCAACTCCATATGGCCACACCTTTCTGTCGGACACACCTGCAGCTGCAGCACTTCCACATGTAAAACCTCATTCTTCTCTCAATGGGCTTATGACTGAGAAAGAATGTTCAAATAATTTGTTTAACACTGCTGAAAAGTCCTTTAGTGCAGCTGGAACATCCCATGGTCTACACACGGAGAAGTTTGTTGGCAGTCGGAAAATTTCTGGAACCACCAAGAGGGAGTATATTCTCAGACAGAAATCTATTCATCTGGAGAAACACTACAGAACATATGGTTCTAAAGGGTCTAGATCTGGAAAGCTTAGTAATTTTGGTGGATTTCTGTTGGATAAAAAACTGAAGGCTGTGGCTGACTCCACTGGATTGAATCTGAAGAATGCCACAATAAATATGAACAAGACTAAAGCCGATCAGTTTCATTATGTTGAAGGCCATAATGTCTCAACAAGTACTGGATTTTCTTCAACTCCCATGTTTGGTTCAGAGAATGCTAATGCCACCTTTGCATTGCCTAAATCAACCATCCCATCTCTATTTCCACCAGTCAATACCACTCCTTCACTATCAGTCACTGACACTGAGAATTCTCTCCCAGTGCCTGCAAAATGCATCTCAATCCAAATGCCTATCAACCATAGTGATGAGGTGCCTACCTGTGGTAGTACTGCAGAAAATGAAAAACACATCACTCAATGGGCTACACAGGACAAGAAAGATGAAATGATTTTGAAGCTGGTTCCAAGGGTGCGTGAATTACAAAATCAGCTTCAAGAGTGGACAGAATGGGCTAATCAGAAGGTTATGCAAGCTGCCCGTAGACTAAGCAAAGACAAAGCTGAGCTTAAGACACTCAGGCAGGAGAAAGAAGAAGTTGAGAGGCTCAAAAAAGAAAAGCAGACTTTGGAGGAAAACACTATGAAAAAGCTGACAGAGATGGCTAGTGCCTTGGGTAAGGCCAGTGGGCAGGTGGATCGAGCTAATGCTGCCGTCCGCAGACTTGAGGTTGAGAATGCTGCATTAAGGAGGGAAATGGAAGCTGCTAAATTGCATGCAGCAGAGTCAGCTGCAAGCTGTCAAGAGGTATCAAAGAGAGAAAAGAAGACACTTGCAAAGTTTCACTCCTGGGAAAAGCAAAAAATTATGCTCCAGGATGAACTTGCAACTGAAAAACGAAAGTTGGCTCAGCTGCAACAAGATCTGGAGCTAGCTAAGGATCTCCAAAATCAAATTGAGGTATGCCTAAGTAATATTTCCAAATTTGCACCTGTTTCTACTGTGACAGTTATTGCACTTCACTTGATCCACAAATTAGGCTGTATATGCAAATGATGGGCGTAAGATTTCTTTGTTCTTTGATGTCCATTTAAGTTAGAAACTCTGAAACAGCAATGCTTTTAAAGTGTGTTGGGTTCTGGAATCTTACAGGAGAAAAATTATCTTTTACCACTCCATCCCTGACCAAACTATCAGTTCAGCAATTGGAATAACCTATGCAATTTAACTTGTATAACTTATATGTTGGTTACATACTTCATGCACAAGAACAACATATTCGCTTTCTCATCGTAGTTTAGAGATTCTCTTTTTTGTTTAGGTGGGGTTGGGGGGGAGGGAGTGTTGAAGGTTGATTTAAAAAAAAAAATTAATTTATTTCCTCAGCAATGTATTTGAGCAATCGTATTATATTGTTTGTCTAATTATACAGTTGGCCTTTTCCTTTGCATAAAAGTGGTGTGGAGAGCTTTTCATATTAGATTCATGGAGAAGATAAACCTTCACCATCGTAAGAAGTCATTATTATTGCCAAATGCCAATCATCTTATATAGCTTCTCAGTTGCAGTTTGATGGACACTTTAGTTTATGAAGTAATGTAGTGATGCATCCTGGTAAAATGTGCTCTTATTCAAATGTTGAAACCTCACAGGCTAAATGGAAGCAAGAAAAGATTGCAAAGGAAGAATTACTTTCACAGGCAAGCTCACTAAGGAAAGAGAGAGAACAAATTGAGACTTCTTTTAAATCCAAGGAAGATATGATAAAATTGAAAGCAGAAGACAACTTGCAGAAGTATAAAGAGGATATTGAGAAGCTAGAAAAGGAAATATCCCAGTTGAGGCTGAAAACTGACTCATCAAAAATAGCTGCTCTTAGAAGAGGCATAGATGGAAGCTATGCAAGTAAAGTGACAGACCTCAAAACTCCTCCAGAACCAAAGGAAAGCCATACACATCATATTTCAAGATTGATAGCAGATTTTCGTGATTTCTGTAACACTGGTGGGGTGAAGCGGGAACACGAGTGTGTCATGTGTTTGTCTGAAGAGATGTCTGTCGTTTTCCTTCCATGTGCCCACCAGGTAGTATGTACAACATGCAATGAGCTCCACAAGAATCAGGGGATGAAAGACTGTCCTTCTTGTAGGAGCCAAATCCAGCAGCGTATTTGTGTACGTTTCGCTCGCTCTTAGCTTACTTCTGGAAGAGAGATAAGTTATCAAAAATAATGATTTGTTGTCGAACTCCTGCATACGAATAATGCACTTGGATAACCTTTCAAAAACAATATTATACTGTAGTTTGTGTCCATGATTGTGACCCAATTAAATTAAGAAAAAAAAAATACTATAGAGATAAAGTGAGATGCTTATGCTATGTGTGAGGTTTGTAAATCATGTTCTCTTCACATGAATAAAGTTTGTGGCTTTCTTGTTACAAGTATTTTCAAACATGCTATGTTATTTATTCATACTAATGAATGAAGAACCCTTCTTTTCTTCTGTAGTAAACTACTGAACTGGATGTGTTTTGCTAATTTCTTGTTGATTACACTATCACAAGCAGTAATGTAAAAATCGGACTAGGTGCTCCTAGGCCGAGGTGATTTCAGCTATAGGCGGCTTTTAATTTGTCGACTGACTAGGTGTCCTAGGTGCCGAGTCAGCCCTTAACTCAGGGGAGTGTTTTCTTTTTTGTCTACTCGATTGCTCCTCTTCTATATTCCTCCAACCATGTACTCAACTAACCTTCTAACATATGCAGTTGACTAGTTTGTACTCACAACCCTGAGTGGAAAAAGTGAAGATGAGTGGAGATAATATACTCGAATTTGTACTCACAACCCTGAGTGGAAAAAGTGAAGATGAGTGGAGATAATATACTCGAATTACTTTGCTGCCTAGGCGCTCGATTAGCGTCTAGCGCCTTCTGTAACATTGATCACAAGTATTGTACTCCGTTGGCATCAAACCCTTCCCTTTATACGGGAGGTGGTGGGTTCGAGTCTCAGTGGGGTCAATACTGACTCTTGTGTTTCAATAGGTTGAGAAAGTAGTGTCCTTCGTAGTAACTATTGCTGAGGAAATGCATTTACTGCGGGGACATATGAGGAAATACAAACAATATGATACAGTTAAATGCTTTCTTCCCGCCTGGAATCATTACAATATTCTCCCCGCAGTATCCTGTCTCCAAGTTGCTTCCTTAGGAGGTATAGGTTTAACCCATTGCACTAGGATTCAAAGAAAGATAACAAGCAATAAGTTTTTCCAAATCCCCAAGTCATTGCTGCTCAAATCACCTTGCAAGCTGCGGGGGATTTGAGCCATAAATGAATAGAACAAAACCAGATTCGATCCCCACAACCAAGCATGAAGGAAGAAGAAGAAGTGTAGCAGGTCGTTTAGCCTCCTCAAAGCTGCGCTGAACATTTTCCTCGTTAATGCGGCCGCTGACGCTGGAAGACAAATCTCCCTCGCCGGAATTTTGAAACAATAGAGTGGTGAATCATTAGCCAGCCCAAAACATGCATCATAACCGGTTTTTGTTTCCAGATATAATCTCCGTCTGTTTAGTTTAACCTGGAGGAGGCACGTCAATTTTCTCCACAATGAGTTGTTTCCTAGTAGTAATTTGTAAAACACAGCTTTAATGGCACTGTTCTTCCCCAAAAAAAAAAAAAATTCTTCCAAATCCCTAGAACATCTTTTGTCATTTTCCACGATAATCTCCATCATTGATTCATTGAAATCCTTAAGCGGACTCAACCGACGCCTTCACTATTGCAACGCCATCTTCTTCGCCCAGGTGAAGCGTAAGCGAAGAGGTGAAAGGAATTAGCTTACTGCATTTCGTATCAAGTCAAAGTTACAATACTGGGAAGAGGAAGATTACCTCCCTTATATGCATGATTACATTCCTTATATGCATAGAGTAACAGAACGGCTATAGCAGCCTAAAGGTGTGTAAAGACCCTTCTATCCTCTATTACCCCCGGGTAAGCTGGAGCATGTAAATCCTGAATGCCCAGCTTAGAAGCAAACAACTTGAATTGAGCAGCAGGTAACGGCTTTGTAAAACCATCAGCTATTTGGTTCTGTGAAGAAATTGGCAGTAGTTTAATCAGCCCGTGAGATACCTTCTCCTGAATGAGATGACAATCTATCTCGATATGTTTCGTTCTTTCATGAAATACGTGATTCTCAGCCATGGCTACAGCAGACCTGTTGTCACAGAATACAGTAGCTGGTTTAGTTGAGACAATCTGCAAGTCTTCAAGAAGAAATGAAATCCATTGAGTTTCACATATAGTGGCAGCCAATGCTCTGTATTCTGCTTCGGAGGAGGAATGTGATACAGTCGCTTGTTTCTTCGATTTCCATGAGATGAGAGCATTACCAAAGAAAATACAGTAGCCTGTTATTGAGCGTCGCGTCTCTACGCAGGAAGCCCAGTCTGAATCGGAGAAAATGTTGAGCTGCATCTCACCACCTTTTGGATAGAACAAGCCCTGCCCGGGGGCACCTTTAATGTATCGATGGACCCTGTGAGCAGCACTTAGATGCTTGTCAGTCGGAGCATCGACGAATTGACTTAGCTGCTGAATAGCGTAGGTTATGTCCGGCCTCGTGGCGGTCAAATATAACAAGCGACCAACCAACCTTCGATATCCAGTAACATCTTTGAGGGGCGAACCATCATTGTGGCTCAGATGGTGGCCTGGAACCATCGGAGTACTCACAGGTTTGCTTCCAAGGAATCCTTCTTCAGCTAGAATCTCCAGAGCATACTTCCTTTGACAGAGGTTCATGCCTGATTCATCCATCTTGGCTTCAATCCCCAGGAAGTAGCCAAGCTGTCCCAAATCTTTTATTTTGAAAGCTTGATCAAGAAATTGTTTGAGCTTGTCAATGAGAGATATGGTAGGGCTTGTGACAAGTATGTCATCGACATACACGAGTACTGCAATAAACGTGTCACCTCGACCTCTAGTAAACAGTGACGGGTCAGACTTCGACTGAACAAATCCTTCTAGAGACAGAGCATTGCTTAGTTTAGCATTCCATTGGCGACTCGCCTGCTTGAGGCCATAAAGCGAGCGAAGTAATTACAAACTTGATTTGGTCGTTCAGTCTGGAAACCAGGAGGCGGAACCATATACACTTCCTCTGATAAATCGCCGTGCAAGAAGGCATTATTGATGTCTAATTGGTGAACATGCCAAGCCAGGGAGGACGCAGCTGCCAAGAAAGTTCGAATTGTGGTAATTCTCGCAACAGGGGAAAAAGTCTCAATGTAATCAACCCCTAGTTGCTGAGTGTAACCTTTGGCAACCAAACGTGCTTTATATCTTTCAACAGACCCATCAGCTCGCAACTTGATTTTGTATACCCATTTGCACCCTATGGGTGTCTTTCCGACTGGTAGATCGGTTAACTCCCAAGTGTGATTGTCTTGCAAGGCTTGTATTTCTGCACTCATTGCCTTTTTCCAGTTATCATCCTAGGTGTGACTTCTCTGAATCGAGTTCCTCTGCGGATCGGTGGCTCGCACCGGCGACGCTGAACGCCTTTCTTCACTTGTCTCGCCGGCAACTGCTGCGGCGTAGGTGCCTCGCCGTAATGGCTCTGATACCATGACGCAAGGTGAAGCGTAAGCGAAGAGGTGAAAGGAATTAGCTTACTGCATTTCGTATCAAGTCAAAGTTACAATACTGGGAAGAAGAAGATTACCTCCCTTATACGCATGATTACATTCCTTATATGCAAAGGAAGATTACCTTCTTTATATGCATGATTACATTCCTTATATGCATGGAGTAACAGAACGGTTATAGCAGCCCAAAGGTGTGTAAAGACCCTTCTATCCTCTATTACGTCTTGCCCCCTTGTTCCGCGGCGAGCTTCTTCGGCCATGGCTTTGGATCTTCCCGTGCGCAATCCTCGGACAACTATTAGCTCGGGGCCTCGCTCCAGTGACCTAAAGAGGTTTTGTAATGTTCATGTCTCTGAGCTTGTAAAACTAGGCATTGATAAACTATTTTAGAAATCTCAATGAGAAAGACATGCCATTAGCTAGGAAAAACGGGGTGCTTTCTCCGACAGAGCCTATTATTGACCTCGGATCCCAAAAAAGTGCTGCATGGATATTGGATACTGAACAAGGTAAAGTGGACTCTTTGAGTCCATCTTTCCTTGACTCAAGGAGTCCATCTTTCAGTTGCCCAAAGACAAACAACACGGCTTTCATTTTTCAGTTGCCCAAAGAACAAGGCTTTGTTTTTGCTTTGTTTTTATTAATACAAATATCTGTTTTTATTAATAAAATTATCTACCCAAAAAATCACGGCTTTGTTTTTTATAATTTAGATTTTTTTTGCTTGTTCACATATTATAAGAGATGATGAGTCCGTTTTTTTTTTTTTTTTTTTTTTGCAAATCGCCGCGTCACGTTGTTAACATTTCTAAAAATAGTTTTCATGTACACGTCGAAAAACCTTATCTATTTCCAATATTATGTGTATTAGGACTCTACACATTTCGAGTCAGATTACAATTCTCTCTTCTAGTCTGATTATGACTTTCTTGTATATATACTTGATCTCTTGTATATTTGTTCAACTAGTTAAAGAATAATAATACAAAACACAGTTCTCATCTGGTATCAGTTAGCTAGGGTTTTTCCTGCCATGGCCGACGGATATGTTAATTCTTCGGAACGGACCGTCTCTGATGTTGCTGTTTCTTCGGCTCCCTCGGTGCTCAGTTCTTTATCTGCTGCTCATCATTTTATCAGCATTAAACTAACGCATAAGAACTATTTATTTTGGCGTGCTCAAGTTGTTCCCTTTCTTCGGGGGCATGAGTTAATCGGTTTCATCGACGGCACGTATCCATGCCCTGCTACGTTCCTTACTGCCGCCACCAAAGATGCTCCAGCCACCCCCAATCCGGCATATGCTCCCTGGGTTCGCCAAGATCAGGCCCTATTGTCCATGCTTGTGTCATCCCTGTCTGATGAAACTATGTCTCTTGCTCTTGGTCGTGACACCAGAAAAGATGTTTGGGATGCTATTGAGACTTCTTTGGCTTCATCTTCCCACGCACGAACTCAGCATATTCTTGGACAGCTGCACAGTTTGAGGCAAGGTGACTCCTACGTCGCCGATTACGTCACTCGTGCCAGTGTTATTGTTGAAGATTTGGCCCTTGCCGGACGACCGATCAACCTCGTCGATCAGAACCTCTATGTATTTAGAGGGTTACGTCCGGAATTCAAAGCTTTAACAGCGTCGCTCAATGTCCGTGGGCAGCTGGTTACGTTGCAAGAATTAGCTGATTACCTTGGAGCTCAAGAGTTTATTGTCGACGATGATTTCGGAGGTTCTCCGCCGGCTGCCTTCGCTGCACAGAGAGGTCGCCATCCGGCTCGTGGAGTGCAGCAGTATGGTCTCGGCGGTCAGTCGTCGCGCGGCGGCGGCTGCTCGTCTGGACAGCAGTACGCCGGCGCGGGGTCGGGGCAGCAGTTCGGCGCTGCTGGTTTCTCGCATGGCGGTGGCGGTAGGTCTTCTCGTAGTAGGGGGCGTGGCAGAGGAAATAATTGGAGGCCCAAATGTCAGCTGTGTGGTGTTTTGGGCCATACTGCCCCTAATTGTTTTCAATTTATGCGAAACAATAACAATCCACAAGCCCACATGATTTATCAGGCGCCACCCTCCAACGTTGAGCCCAATGCACATACTTGGTTTCCAGACACTGTGGCTATGAATCATGCCACCCCGGACTTAGCCTCTCTCTCCGCGTCTGTTGAATATAGTGGTGATGACACATTGCGTGTCGGTAATGGTATGAGTTTAAATATTAGTCATATTGGTCATGCATCTTTTACTACCCGATCTAGGTCTTTTCAATTATCTAATGTCCTTCGTGTTCCTCAGTTGTCCAATTCCTTATTATCTGTTCAGAAATTTACATCAGATAATAACGTATTTTTTGAGTTTCACCCTTTGTTTTTTCTTGTGAAGGATTCCATTTCCAAGGAAGTTCTTCTACGGGGCAATAGTTCTGGAGGGCTTTACACACTCCCGGTCTCGGTTTCCAGTCCAACTGCTTTTCTGGCTGCTCGTGCCTCTCCTTCTATTTGGCATAGTTGTTTAGGGCATCCTCATTCTCGTGTCCTTAGTCGCATTCTTCCACATTATTCGGTTAGTAGGTCTAGTTCCAATATTCGTTGCAATAATAATTTATGTAATGCGTGTCAGCTAGGAAAATCTGCACGTTTTCCCCTGCCACGTGTTGAGTTTTCTAGTTCGACTGTTCTTTATTTAATATATACTGATATTTGGGGTCCTGCTCCTTTGTTATCCACAAATGGTTTTCGTTACTTTGTCCTTTTCGTTGATGATTACTCTCATTATGTTTGGTTTTTCCCTATGAAACTAAAATCTTATCTATATGCTATTTTCGATAAGTTTCGTTCTCTAGTCGAGCGGTCTTTTAATCGGAAGATTAAGGCTGTTCAGTCTGATTTGGGTGCTGAATATAAAAAATTGCATCACACTTTTGTTCAGTTAGGGATCAATCATCGTCAGTCCTATGCTTATACTCATGAACAAAATGGTAGGGTTGAGCGTAAGCACATACATATAGTTGAAACTAGTTTGTCTCTTATGGCTCATGCTTCGGTTCCTTCCCAGTATTGGGATTATGCATTTGAAACTGCTGTTCATTTAATCAATAAAATGTCATCTCATGTATTGCATAACTCCAGCCCTCACTTCTTACTCCATAAATCTGCACCCTCTTACTCGTTTCTTCGTTTGTTTGGCTGTCTGTGCTACCCTTATTTAAGACCATATAATCGTCACAAAATGGATTATAGGTCATCTCCTTGTGTCTTCCTAGGTTACCCGGAGTCTTTTAGGGGGTATAGGTGCATGGACTTGATGACTAATAAAATCTTTGTGTGCAGACATGTTCGGTTTGATGAGGAACGCTTTCCTTTTGCTGCTAAACAATCTTTGCAGGTGGCACCGAATACTTCTGTCCACCCTTGGGCTGAATCTGTGATGTTACCAACTGTGCCTGACTCATCACCGCCTCCTGAACTCCCTACCACTACTGCTCGCCCACGTGGCCGTCCGCGTGGCAAGTTTGTGCGCCCAACCACTCGTACTCATGGCATGGCTACTCGCAGCAAATCCCAAGCTCCTCCTACTGCTCTATCTGCTCAGGTTTGTCCTGCTGAACCAACATGTTACACTCAAGCAGTCAAACATCCTGAGTGGCGTGAAGCCATGGATCAATAATTCAATGCCTTGATTCAGAATCAGACATGGTGTCTGGTCCTTACCACGTCTAACATGAATGTAATCGGTTGCAAATGGCTCTTTCGTACGAAACGGAAAGCTGATGGGACTATTGAACGACATAAGGCCATGCTGGTGGCAAAGGGGCTCAATCAGGTTCCAAGACAGGACTTCTTCGACACATTCAGTCCTGTGGTTAAACCAACTAATGTCAGGTTATTGCTCTCTTTAGCTGTCTCCTCAGGTTGGGTTGTTAAACAACTTGACATTCATAATGCTTTCCTAAATGGTACCTTGTCTGAAACTGTATATATGAAGCAACCGCCAGGTTATGTGGATGTTCGATTCCCAGATCATGTGTGCCTGTTAAAACGTTCTCTGTATGGGTTAAAACAGGCTCCCCGAGCTTTACTCGTTTACATACCTTTTTGCTTTCTGTTGGCTTTCAGGCATCCAAGACAGATGTCTCGTTTTTCTATTACTCAGAAAACTCTGTTTATGTTTACCTTCTCGTGTATGTAGATGACATTCTTGTTATGGGCAGTGATCAGACTCTAGTCTCTACTTTAATCTTGAAATTATCAACTGCTTTCAAAATTAGAGATCTGGGTGAACCTGGTTTTTTCCTTGGTATTGAAACAGTCAAGAGTAATGATGGTGTATTATTGTCTCAAGCTCGCTATATGAATGACATTCTCAAACGAGCTGGAATGACTGAGTGTAAGCCATTGGCTACACCTATTTCTGTTTCAAAATCTGTTCCCTTCAATGCAGATTTGTATGATGATCCGACACAATACAGAAGTCTAGCTGGTGCTCTTTAGTATCTGACAGTGACCCGTCCTAACCTGTCATTTGCTGTCCAACTGTGTCAACAGATGCATGCTCCTACAGTTTCGCATTGGGAACAACTGAAACGAGTCCTACGGTATGTCAAAAGCACTCTCTTATGGACTGCGGGCGTATACGAGCCTCATCCTCTAGAGAGATTCATGCCTTTTCTGACTCTGATTGGGCCGGCTGTCCTCAAGATCGGAAATCCACTAGTGGTTATGCTGTTTTTCTTGGTAGAAATCGTGTATCCTGGGTCTGCAAGAAACAAAGAACTGTGGCCAAATCCTCAACAGAAGCAGAATACAAGGCTCTAGCAGATGTTTGTGCTGAAGTGGTGTGGATAGTTTCTCTACTTCGTGAGCTTCATGTGCGAGGTATTTCTGTTCCTAAATTGTGGTGTGATAATTTAGGTGCAATCTACATGTGCTCAAATCCAATATTTCATGTTCGCACCAAACATGTGGAAATCGATTATCACTTTGTTAGAGACAAAGTTGCATCAGGTGAAATTCAAGTCAATTGTATCTCTACAAAAGATCAACTTGCTGACATCTTCACCAAAGCTCTTCCTAGACCACGTTTTTCCTTTCTACGGGACAAGCTCCAGGTTACTACCATACCCTGCGCTTGAGGGGGAGTATTAAGACTCTACACATTTCGAGTCAGATTACAATTCTCTCTTCTAGTCTGATTATGACTCTCTTGTATATATACTTGATCTCTTGTATATTTGTTCAACTAGTTAAAGAATAATACAAAACACAGTTCTCATCATGTGCGTGCATCCGACAACGTTATTAACTTGTGGTCTAAATCCTATGCAGTGTGATAGGAATTGTAAAGTCCAAACTCACAGGATCCAATAACAATAACAAACTATGTAAACTTAATAATAAAGCGCATTAATTAATTCAGAAATTAGCACAACACAATTGCACGTTTGATTTGAAGTTCCAGAATGTGGTCTCGTAGTCAAATTTAATAATTTGTTAGCAACTATCATACAGTACATAATAGACAATCACCATCGGCTGATGACTTCATCCGTGCCTAAATAAAAATTAGCATTAGTTAATTGCACAATATAAAAGCGTAGACAATTCATATAAAATGTTTTATGAAAACTTCATCCGGTGTTATTTAAATGGTTAAGTTCACCAAATAGATTGTCACGAATGTAATATTTAACCGACCACGGATAAATATTTTCAACATGGCAGTTACTAATAACCAACATTTGTATAACATTGTCTGCTACATTGAATAAGATCACATCATCTGTTCGTGTTATTTGAAAATGCGACGTAATTTCTTCCCACTGTTCGGTGAACCATACCGGTTGAAAGTTGATTTCAATTTTTCTATGTCCTACTATAATTTTAAGAGGCTCACTGAACACGTCTGCGATACTAAGGAATCGAGATAATCTCGAAAGCTACAAATGTGAAAAAAAAATTAGTGAAATAAAGATAATGTTGAAAGAAGTATAAGGTACAATGTATAATGTTACTTACCGCGGATCGTGTAGACAATTTAACATAGAGAGAATGCCATGCATTTATTTGATTAAATGAAAAAGATGGTTGTAGAGCGGACCTTGCGTTGACCCGTATTTGGTCTAGCACAAAATGAAAAAGATGAGTTAATATTTGTAGTAAAATATATAATTTGTATATGATAATTTATTACGTGATGATACCGCTCTCACAAAGACGGGAAGTTAAGTATTGGCCCTAACGATTGCGCTCCCTTTTTTTTATTGCCGTTGGCGGAGTAGAGAAATGTTTCAAAAGTAAAAAAGCCAATATGTCTAAATACAACAACATCTCCAAGATTTAAACCATGATCTGTCATGAAATCAGAAGCTCTGGTAGTGAAGCACATGTTTTCAAGGGATACTTCTATTCCGTATGTGGGGGCATGAAGCAAAATCGCGCTTGTTATTAAATGTTGCATTAAATGTCGATGCATGCAATTTGGAATTTTTTACATCGCAATTATAAAAAAATGTATAAGAAATAATATCCATAAATATTTGATAAAATTAAAGCAATTAATGTAACAAATACATAGATATAATTACCATTGTTATTTGTGATGTAATTGTAATTGAAAACCATGTAATAGTGCACGTAGTAACATCAGGCAAATGTCTTTGGGCACAAGCTTTAAAAAAAATAAAAACCATATGAGGATAAAATGTTATATGAATTGTCTATACTTTTATACTGTGCAATTAACTAATGCTAATTTTTATTTAGGCACGGATGAAGTCATCAGCCGATGGTGATTGTCTATTATGTACTGTATGATAGTTGCTAACGAATTATTAAATTTGACTACGAGACCACATTCTGGAACTTCAAATCAAACGTGCAATTGTGTTGTGCTAATTTCTGAATGAGTTAATACCACAAATGGTCCTCTGACTATTGGGGTAGTACTTCTTTTAGTCCTCGACTTTCAATTCGACCACAAATGGTCCTCTGACTTTCATTTTTGACCACAAATAGTCCTCTGTTAAAATTTCTGTTAAATAGGTGTTAAATTTAGGGGTATTATCGTCAAATTGATATATCTAATGGTCATAAAATAAAAATGTTTATAATTTTTCACCAACAAGCATAATTGAAACAATTAACAAATATAAATACTCCTAAATAAAAAGACAATACACCTTTTTCTCGTAATTATGCGTACAAAATGAAGATTTAATATTAGAGCTATCTTTTTTAATTTAACCAACAGATTAAAAAGGAAGAATTTTTTTAAATAAACCTTGCTTCCTTCATTTTCATGGTTGTTCATACATGACCGATTAATAGTTTTCACTTTTCATTAGTCGATCAAACATTTTGTTTGGGACATAACTGAAGGCTGTCACCGTTGAATTAATATAATTAATCAAGTACAAATTGCGAACATTAATCATGGATTTTTAATTAATTTGTTCATTTATGTAATTTGTCACCTCCATTTTTTTTTTTATAATTATTAACTTAATGTTTATTAATGTTTGAAATTAATTATGTTGTCATATAATTCTAAAAAAGAAGTAATCATAATAATATTAATCAATTTGACGATATTACCCCTAGATTTAACACCTATTTAACAGAAATTTTAACAGAGGACTATTTGTGGTCAAAAATGAAAGTCAGAGGACCATTTGTGGTCGAATTGAAAGTTGAGGACTAAAAGGAGTACTACCCAAATAGTCAGAGGACCATTTGTGGTATTAACTCTTTCTGAATTAATTAATGCGCTTTATTATTAAGTTTACATAGTTTGTTATTGTTATTGGATCCTATGAGTTTGGACTTTACAATTCCTATCACACTGCATAGGATTTAGACCACAAGTTAATAACGTTGTCGGATGCACGCACATAATATTGGAAATAGATAAGGTTTTTCGACGTATACATGAAAACTATTTTTAGAAATGTTAACAACGTGACGCGGTGATTTGCAAAAAAAAAAAAAACGGACTCATCATCTCTTATAATATGTGAACAAGCAAAAAATATCTAAATTATAAAAAACAAAGCCGTGATTTTTTGGGTAGATAATTGTATCAATAAAAACAGATAATTGTTCTTTGGGCAACAAAGAACAACTGAAAAATGAAAGCCGTGATGTTGGTGGGAAAGTGAAAGAGTCTTTCCTTAAAGTAAAGATGGACTCAAGGAGTCCACTTTACCTTGTTCAGTATCCAATATCCATGCAACACTTTTTTGGGATCCGAGGTCAATAATAGGCTCTGTCGGGGTTATGACTCGAAAAAAAGAGGAAAGATCTGGTAGGGAAGGGAACTACCCACTAAGACCATTACCCTTAGCACCAAATTCTGTACTAAATTTTACACCAAACAAAATATTCTCAGCATATTTTTACACTAATTTTTTTTTTATCTCCGACCCATTACACCAAATTTTATTTCTTCACTAAAATAATTTGTTTTTTCATAAATTAAGACTTTGTATTATCTTTAAATATTTTAATATAAAATATAATTATAATACAAATAATACAAAGTAATTATAGATTTAATTTTCTTTAATCTTGTTAAATTTATACTTTATATAATTTTATTTTTAATTATTTTATGTTCAATATTAGTCTTGTTTTAATCGTCTTAATGAAATCTTTCAAATGATATATTTTATTTTTAATAATATAAAATTTATATTTAACAATTTAACAAAATATACAAATATATTAAAACTAAATAATGACATAAAAGGAATTACAAATAAAAAATAAGTGCAGTTTGGAAATAAACAAACTACACCAATTTGGTGTTAGATGAATAGTGCAGCACCAAATTTGGTGCTGCACTATTCATCTAACACCAAATATTTGGTGGGATGCAGTGACCATTAGAGTACCTATGCATCATTTTTTTTTTTTTTTTTACTGTTTTGGTGTTTTCTCGTGCTCATTGGAGATGGTCTAAGCATGTGAAATTGCATACATTTAACTTTTGAAGGGTGTAATTGAATAATGTTGGTGCTGGTGAATAAGTCGATACACACACACACACTCTCTCTCTCTCTCTCTCTCTCTCTCTCTCTCTCTCTCTCTCTCTCTCTCTCTCTCTCTCTCTCTCTCTCTCTCTCTTATATATAGGGGCGCGCTCTAATGAGAACGGGTGCCTAGGAAAGAAATAAGAATGATCCACAGCCGTCCAGGTGTCCAGATCAGCGAATCAGATGTAATTTTAAAATACGATACGGTGGCATTTTCGTAAATAACTTGAACTTTGGTTCAAGTAAATGTGTTATAAGTGCAAGTAGTTGGTGCACATTTACAAGTAAAAAGTGCAAGTAAAATCACTTACAAGTGCAAGTAATTTACCTTGTTAACATTTGTGCACTTAGGTGCAACTAATTATACCATTAGGTGGAACTAGTTATAACGTTATGTGCATTTAGTATTGATGCTCAATGTACATTTTACATGCACATGTAATACATTTTACATGCACTTGTGCACCTATTTTCACTTACAAGTGTAAGTAATTTACGTTGTTAACATTCATGCACCTAAGTGCACCTAGTTATAACCTAGATGCAATTACATCTAGACACATGGCGCGCTGCGAACCGTTCTCATTTCTGACCTGGCGCATTCTCATTTAAACGCAATCATATATATATATATATATATATATATATATATATATATATATATATATATATATATATATACTATATTAATAAGAGCCAAAGAGAGTTAGGCCTAAAATGGGTAGAAAAAATGGCGGTCAAATTATTTAATCAAATGGATGGTTCAGATGAATTATTTAATCAAATAAATGGTTAAGATAATTCAGATTAATATTATTAATAGAGATTACCTAATTTAACCTTACTTTTATGATTATCCGTTAAGTTTTCCATTAAGTATTCTCTTCTCCGTTAATATTCTGTTAACTTTTAACTTACTCATTAATTTCTATAAGAAAGGTCTTAGTTTCGAACCTCATCTCAATCAAATTTGGCATAATTAAGTTTCTCACTCTATTTTACTCTTATTAAATTAAATAATTTAGTAGCTACAACAAAAAATGATACATATGTATTTCTTTAATTTAGAATTATGTGTCTACAATACCTTTATTTGAAAAAATTATTCATTATAAAAAAATTAAATTAAATAAGAGAAATAATTTCATTAGTTATATTGTCTTTATTTTCTCTCATGCAAAGATTCTTTATATTCAAATTTATCAATTGATATTCATTACATTGTCCATTATCTTATTTTTACAATATCTTGTAATTAAATATCAAAGTTATAGTACAAAATAATGTTATATATTTATTTACCAAGTATTTTAGTAATACTATGAAATATTTTTTTTAAATAATTTGAAGCTAATTATATTAACTACTTGGGGATTGGTTGACAAAGAGAGTACTCAAATAATAACCCAACAAATTGAAGCGGAATCACTCTATTTTACTCTTATTGAATTAAATAAATTAGCAGTTACACCAAAAAATGATACATATGTATTTTTTCAATACCATGAAAAAAATAAAAAAGAATAGTTTGAAACCAATCATATTAACTACTTGGGGGATTTGTTGACAATGAAAGTACTCAAATAACTCATTACCCAGCAAATTGAAGCGAGAAACTACCTTTTAATATCTTTGGAATACATAATATTTTAAATTTTTATTAATATATTTAATTTTTTTTCTTAAACTAGGGATTTCTTTATCCACAATAACTCATTCAACAATAATGGTTGAACCAAATGAACCCCAAGCAGAACACCTAAAGGAAAGTCCATAGCTCCTATATCATAATCCCATTGCATGACGTTGTCATCTATGCTACCAACAATAATTGAATTGCAAATAACACACTACCAACAAAAAGGAAGAGAGCAAATAGTAAAGAAGAAAACAATGACAATGTTACTCAAAAGAGAATTAAGAACACTTAGAAAAATTCAAATTAAAAGTAGTATTTATTTAGACTATCATTTTTAGACTATCGATTTTACAAGGTTACAAACATTTATTTTAGTAATAATTATAATGAATTTTCTATATTATCTTTGATTCATATACTTTGAGTTAGATATTTAAATAAAAAAAATTCGACATTCAATTACCCATGTATAAACTTCTCTTATATAATCTTACATTTGTATACTTTCAAATATTTATTTAAATATAAACATTGGGCATTAACCCATCCGCGCAATGCGCGTATAAAACTAGTATATATATATTAGTGATACTAGGGATTTATTTTATGAAAAATAATCCCAACCAAACTAGTACCAAGGGATTTAATTTTGAAAAATTAATCTCACCATGCTTGGTACGAAACCAAGAACAATATATAAAAAAATATATATAAAGACGAGAAAAGGATTCTCAAACCTAAGGTTTAAACCCAACGGGAAGAAGGAAGAATCCGAGTCGTGTGTACTCACACTTTCCTTAAAACCGATTCGCCACCTCCCGTGGTTGTTAGGAGTGTTGTGGTGTCAGTCTCCCAAGATAAAACAGTTTACGACTTTGGTGTTTGAGCACTCAAACCTAAAGCCGTGCGAACTTGAACAAAGTCGAGCAATCTGTAGAAATTTACGGAAGTGTTGGCAGAATTTCTTTTATAAGAAAACAATTGAGAAAATTGTAATTTATGTCCCTCACAAATATGCCAATTATCAATGTCACCCTTGAATTATTAGTGATGTAAATGTTGTTTCTTAATTTTCAAAACTTGACATATATTGCCCCTCTCCTAATAGGAGGAGGAAGAAGAAGAAACATTGTTGTCGGCGGAAGGAGAACAAACGAAGAAAGATAAATGGATGAAAAGAAAACGTGGTCTTCGGACAGGAAAAACGATGGGTAACCACATTTACACCACTAATAATATGGGGGAAGGCATTAAGGCAATATATGTCAGGGTTTGAAAATTGATGGGCAACATTTACACCACTAATAATTTAAGTGTAACATTAATAATTAGCATATTTATGAGGGGCATAAATTACAATTTTTCCAAAACAATTTTGAGAGTGGAGGAGAGAAAATAATGATTTTGAAAATCAGCCGTTAAACATTCTACCCAACACCTATGTTTTTATTGGAGAAAGAGGTTTTAATAGCATAATGAATAACACATAAATCCAATTTAATAATTAGATAAAAATGTTTGAAACAGTCATACTTATTATCGAAATAATATTAACAGTAGTTACAAAATTAATATACAATTAATTCGCATCAACCGTAATGACCTATTTCAAAACACCTGAGTAACCGAGAAGTCTGTACAGAATGAAAAGTTAAATTATAACCATTCGGAATGACTTGAACAGTTAAACCACAACCGAATAGTCACATGAACCATTCGATGCTTATTAGCCGTTGCTAATTCTTGCACCATTCGGTGCTATCAGCACATTTACTATTCGTGCTTAATACAATTGTTATACCATGGGTCATGGCCATGGTTCATATTGCATTGTGAACCTTGATACAAAAATTCTGTAACTTTAATACGTTCTGTACTTTCGGTTAACATATTCTGTACTTTCGGTTAACATATTATGTACATACACTTAACCGTTTCTATATATGTAACAAATAACTTATAATTGCTGAGACAATATGATAGCTACAGATACAAAAATTGTCAATTACAAGTATAAAATGTGTCAATTACATATACAGAATCTGAAAGTTATTTTTTTGGATTAGGGTCTACAATGCAAGGTAGACCCTGGCCCACGGTATAATTAGCATGCTTAATAAGCACATCACAAGATGCTTAATCACAAGCTTGTAATTAGCATTCAAGCTTTCAAAGCTTAACCATTCGTCGTACATCAGCTTTAATGAGCTTAATAATTATCTTAAGCTTAATCACTTTTCACATTGTGCTGCCAGCACATTTCGAAATGCTAATATTAATTAACATTTCACTTAATTTTAAATTTTGACTTCTCTCAAATATGTTCACTTTGGAGAATCAATTTCTCATTTACCTATAACCATTTTGAGTGTACAATATATCAATCTTTTCGTCTCACAGCGTAGAACCTAAATCTACTATGACCCGATCTAAACCGGAAGTGGACCCCACATATATTTGTACCACAAAATATTCACTTAAAATTTTCATTTCAAGCTAAAAAAAAATTATAGCAATTTCCCACATAAATGAAAATTGATTTATGAGAAGTGGAAAAACGACACGAACGTACTCAACTGTCGATCCCTGCATAGCATAGGTAGGTGTTACCCTTTGAACCTTGCCTTGTGAAGATATGTTTACTTTACTGGCTGTATGGTAGAATTTATTGATACCTTTGAACCAACTGTTGTTTGTGTAAATGATATCCCACACAGGAACCTTTCAACATTTGTTTTGTTCTCATGGGTGTGCCCATTTTGGTCATGTGTCACCTTTCTGGTTTTGCGATAGTTTCTAAAGAACTAAGCCAATTAATTCTCCTTTGAAGCGATCTCACTTCTCTCTCACATAGGTGATTTTTTTCGGAGTATCTCGCATACTCACACATGTCAACCGACATTCAAATCATTAAAGCATCAACGTACTAGCCTCATGCGGGAGTCACTATTCTAACGAGGAATGGTAGGGAGTCTGTGATATCTACTATTTTGTACACTAATTCACTCCTTATTTTAGTTGTTTTGATGTTTATTTTCTTTATCCTAGTGAAATTGAGAATTGTTTGTGTGTTATATTGTTCCAAGGGTTGAATTATCCACAAGGAGCAGCAAATGAAGAATTTTGGAACATTTTGGACAAGCTTTGAAAGAAAAGGAAATTACGTAAGGAAGGAAGGAAAACAACAATAAGAGTGGGAAAAGAATTGGAAGCTGCCTCATGGGCCCAAAGCCCATATATCTCCTATATATTCTACACATTCTCTACAATTTAAGAAGTTCCCAACCCTAGTTAGTTTTAGTCTATTTTTCCTTTTCTCTTTAGATTTCCCTAACATAGTTTAGATTAGTTTTACATTAGATTATTTAATTTCAAGCTTGGAATCTCGAATTGAAGTTGGATTTGTTCTTCATCATTAGTAAAGTTCTCTTATTCCTTTATTTACTTTCTTTTCAGATTTCTTGCAGTATTTATAATTATTTATTATTTGTTCTTCATCATTAGTAAAATTCTCTTATTCCTTTATTTACTTTCTTTTTCAGATTTCTTGCAGTATTTATAATTATTTATTTTTGTTTTGTTTTGTTTACTTTTATGATACATGAGTAGTTAGCTTTTGGGTTTGGATTAGCTTAGGGTTCTATTGCTAATCTTGATGCTAGGTTTATGATTATTGCATAAAGGGGATAATTAATTAATCTAGGGTTTTTATGTTTGAATTGGATAATTGATGCGCATCTTTTATTGATTTTCTTTGGAGAGGATTTTCTCATAACGAAAGTTGGGTGAAAGACTCAGCCTAACCAATTTCAACCCAATTTTTCCTACTATGAGAATAGGGGTAATTTGGGGGCTTATAATGCTTTTGTGTTTTAAGGTTAAGATTGATGCATCACGAAAGTGGGGCAATCCTAGCCTAATTCTAGTTTATTGATTACGAAAGTAGCTGAATTGAATTCTTGAGTGCATTGCTAATAAATCCCTGGGAAAAGGGGCAAATAAGCCCCTAAACTTTTAACGAAAAGTCAATTAGGCCCATGAACTTTCAAAAAGTGCAATTAGACACATCAACTCATAATTTTAACTCATCCCACCCCGTTAGCCGGTTACCCCTCCAGTAACTTCAGGTAAATGCTTATGTGGCAGATTAGTTGTCAATAATTTGAATGTTTGACTTGCCACATAAACGTAAGTAAAAAAAAAATAGAAGTAAATGTTTCTCTCTGTAGTCCAAACTACTCTTCGCTCCTTCTTTTCCTATTTTCACGGCTGAACAATGATTTTGGCCAATGTTTCTGCTTGGATTTACACAAAGGAATTGCGCTTAGAAAATTCAATTTATTTTTGGAATTGTTTTGGAAGTGGGTTTGTTAAAAACGGTGGCCTTCTTGTTTCCCTTGAAGTTTTCATCCGCAAAAAAATTTGTATTCGGCAAGGAGAGTTCTTCACATTCTCCGACGAGTTCTTCTCCAGTGACCTCTTAATCAAATAAAACAATTGCCCATAAATAAGAAGACGAAGAGGAAGAGGAAGAAGAAAAAAACCTTCAACTATTGGTGGAGCGCAGTGACAGTGGTGGAGCGACAGTAGTGAAGACGCCGGTGCGACTTCGACGGTGAGAGTGAAGAACTAGAGTTGATCCATTTTTTAATTCCTTGTTCTAATCCTTGTTTATTTATCATGAGAGTGGCTTATAGATTAGGATTGCTACATGCATCCCCTCAATTCCTTGGTTGTGTGACTTTTCCCCAATCTTTATGTTGTGTTATGCATCTAGAAGATAATGCTCCCTAGCTTGAGTTCTATTTCTTTATTTTGTGTTTATCTTTGTGTATACATGTTAGTTTTACCATTCCCTTAAAACTTGTTATTTGCTTAGCTTCTTGCTGATCTCCTTATACTAGTGCCTAATTTTGTGATTGCATATTGTGTGCCATAAACCCCAATCCTTAACCGAATGACATTTAACACCTGTACTCTCACCATCACTCATTTTCACTACGATCACTACGTCTAACTGCGAGCTCGGGTTCTCTTTCAAACCCTCCATCCGCAGCTACGCCGAACGTTCATTTCAAGGTGCTAGGATCCTTACTAGACCTTCATAGAAACACATCTTCAAAGCAATGATGAATTTCTTGATTCAATTAGCATGTTTTTATATTCGTCTAAAATATAAGATTCGTGCACTAAGAACCAATAAACCTTTTCGCAAGACATTCAGGTATTGGTAGGAAGACTTCTTACTTGTCCATAATTTATGAGGAGCCTTATCGAGTTTCTTGCGGGAAACCTTAATTAAAAGGTAATTGTTTGTTTAAAATATTGTCTCACCCCACATACTTTGAGGTAGGCCCAAACTAATCAACATCTTGATATTTATGTACAGTAACACCGTTCGATTGAGGTGAATATCGTACCGTACGCTCGAGTACGATACCAACACTTGCGCATAAATCACCAAAAGGTGTTTCATATTCACCACACCGATCGCTTTTAACAGCCTTAATTTCACGATTAAGTTGGTTTTCCATTGATGATGTTACTTGATCCGCTGTATACGAATCATGTACCACTATATGAAGTGTATATATGAAATAATAGGGAAGTCTATAAATTTGATGAACAAAGATGAGAGATGGGAGGAACGACCTGGCATGCTCAATTGCCCAATTTTGATAAGATGAAAGGATCACATGAATTTGCTTCATTTTGAGTCATATTACAGTTGGCAACAAGTGTTATTTTCTATGGTTTGTAGTTAGTTTTGACCCATATATGTCCATCAGTTCAAAGACCATGATTTGCTTCTAGTTTATGGGATCACATAATTACTTGCATTTTCTTAATACTAAGTTAGATTACAAACAACACCCATTTCAATAAGAAGTCTAGGGCTCTTTGAGGTAGTTCTATCTACATAAAGTTGTCTCACTTGGTTTCAAAAGGATGAAACGAAAAAGCTATGATTTATTATTTTGTTGGAAATGGCACACAAAAAAGTGTTAATTTCTAAAAGAATTTTTCCCTAATACTTCCTGGTAAAAATTGGTTTGTAAACACAAACTCAATTTTTATATATTTTTTATGTTTGCTTATGTGTTAATTTTTTGTAAAAGAATTTAAAGATGTATATCATGATTGTAGCTTTTTTTATGTCTGTTCAAATTAAGGCACTTTTTGTGCATGAGTTTGCTTTCTATTGAATTGGATTACAATATAATCAACAATATTATATAATATGTAGTGTTGATTATACGCATAGTATGTATAGTAATATAACAATTAATTATAAATTATAATATATACAAGAAAATATTTATTGTGCTATTAATTAATGGGTATTACTATATTGTATAAAGTATAAGGCATCCATATATGGGAAAGTTTACTATGCTAGTCAAATGTGTTTACATCGAGTGTTCATTACCATAGTTATTCGTTTGTTTTTACCATATCTCCGCAAATTATATCGTGGACAGCGGTCCACAGTGGATTGTGGACCGCGCATCAAAACGATGTCGTTTTGATTAATGAAATCAGAAAGATGAAACCACCTCCGTTCCGTGTCATTCACTTTCAGTTCATATACAATGCAGTTACATTTCAACACAACTGCAGTTACATTTCGATATAACTACAGTTTCATTCGATAATATAAAAACACAAATGTGAAACTATTATTCAGTATCAGTTCATATACACTGCAGTTACATTTCAACACAACTACAGTTACATTTCGATATAAGTACAGTTTCAT
The DNA here is from genome assembly GCA_003576665.1 of Ipomoea trifida. Classification (NCBI taxonomy): domain Eukaryota; kingdom Viridiplantae; phylum Streptophyta; class Magnoliopsida; order Solanales; family Convolvulaceae; genus Ipomoea; species Ipomoea trifida. Next base: position 14,272,592 of record CP025644.1, on the reverse strand, counting down.
TCGATAATATAAAATACAAATGTGAAACTGTTATTCAGTATCAGTTCATATACATTGCAGTTACATTTCAACACAACTACAGTTACATTTCGATATAACTACAGTTTCATTCGATAATATAAAAACAAATGTAAGACACTATCTTTTGAGATGACCTGTAGTATCAGTGACCACGGTCCACGGTATAACGACTGCCATATCTCATTGATGATTATTTACTTTTTGTTCACAACATTTTATTTTTAAATGTTAGTTGCTCTATATTTGTTAGCGTTAGTTGTCAATTAGTGGGTACTTTATAAATTTAAGCTGATCACAAGATTACTTGCAAACACTTGTCAAACAATTAAATTTACCAGTATTGTAAAAATCGACCTAGGTGGTTGCCTAGGTGCCGACTAGACACCAGACGCCCCTAGGCCGAGGGAAAAAGGGGGTTAGGTGGTGTCTAGTCGGCTGGACTTTTTATTTTTTATTTTTTTTATTTTTTTTGCTCAAATGACGTTATTTTGAATGGGAAAAAAACCAAATTTTCAAATTTAAAAAAAACATCGAAGACTAGTCCTCCATTCAATACATAGAAAAAAAAAACAACGAACAACACACTCAGTAGAACGAATAGTAGCGCACCTGATTCTGGACCTATATATATATATATATGTGTGTGTGTGTGTGTGTGTGTGTGTGTGTATGTATGTATACCTGATCCATGTATGTATGTATATATGTATGTATGTATGTATGTATTGGATCAAATGCGAACACACTCTTAGAAGAAAAATAAGAACTAATCTCAGCCTTTCATTTAGAAAAATAGAATGGATCACATCAATTTTTTTTTTAAATATGGTGACATTTTTAAAATTATCAAATGAGTTTGTCTAATACTGAGTTAAATTACAGTTGGCAATAAGTGTTTGTTACCATAGTTTGTAGTTTGCTATAACCATATCCATCATTGCAATGACGACTATATACTTTTGGTTAGTTGTCAATTAGTGGTTAACTTTTTAAAACTAAGCAGATCACAAGGTTACTTAAATTTGATTGCATGAGATACATTACAACCAACAATGTTTGCCAACTCATTGGTTGTCAGTTTTGGCCACTTTTATAAGATGAGTCGGATTATAGTCATCAATTGATCGATGCACTGTTTGATACTTCCATCTACAAAATTTTCTTACTTACAACAAAGGTTTAAGGGAAGATTAATTAACATTGATGCACTATTTGATTATCGATTAGTGAGTGCTTCTTTACATATGTTAGATCGCACTATTTGTGCACATTTAATTCCGGCTTTGTGAGATCTGAGTCATTAAGGGTTGTTCATTATGAAAATTATTCTTCAATTTCTATATGATCGTTGATACTATTTATATATCTTTTTTTCATAAAGTATTCTCACTCGAAGTGTATATGTTTGTTTTCTTGAGATCATACTATATGTGCACGCGACGTGTGTGCTTCGTGCTGAGTCATATCAAAGCCATGTGTTTGCTTCTTGTTGAGTCATATCAAAGTCATCGAGGAATTTTTAGTTATGAAGTATATTCATATGTTGAGATTGATTGTATAATATCATAGTGAATTGTTAATTAGTGGGTAAGTTTTTTTTTTTTAACCTAAATGGATCATCAGATTACTTGAATTGATAATATGAGTTGGATTACAATTAGCAATCTGAAATAATTTTCTTTTTGGTTTTTTGTGGGAAGGAGAGACCTGGGGTCCCAGTGATTAGCGCCGTCTACTTGTAACCACGTTCAGAGCGTCCCAGTGTAGTAACTCTCTTAATCCTTCAGGCGGCCGATCGATCCAACACAGTGGTGCCCCAAGGCAACTATTGACCCATGTTGGCAAGGAAGTCGGCACACTGATTGCCCTCTCAAAACACGTGAAGAATCTTGATAACTTGGAAATGTTCCATGATCTGCTTGCAATCAGCTATTAAAGTATTAGCATGAGGGGACGAATCAGACTCCTTGACCAACACATGGATCATAACTTCTGTTGGAGGATGACATGCATAATGAAGAAAAGGAGAAGAGGACACCAAAGTAAATTCATAGCATATAGTATTAGTCCGTGTATTTCCTACTTTCTACTTCTCTGTCTTACATATATATACAGTACATCTTCTTCTTCTGCTTATTCATTCACTCTGTAAGCTTCTTGCTATCAATACAACAGTTTCGTATTTCTCTTCCTCTTGCTATACTGCTGTGCACAATTCTAATATGGTATCAGAGCGCCGGTGAGGTAGCTATGTCGTTGCAGCTGCCGGCACCGGCGAGTCCAGTTCACTTGTTCGTTCATCTCCGGCAACCGATCCGCAAAGGATCCTTGGTTCGCCGGCAGTACTTCGATCCACAGAGGCCACACATTTATTCGTGTTCAGCGCAGCAATTTTCTGACCAGTTGTCGGATTATGAGCTCGATCACATCAACGAAGAGAATCGCAATCTGAGCAAAGTGCTCTTCAAATCAAGTCACTCATGGAGCAGATCCATGGAGAGTTTGAGCAAAGTGCTCATTAGTCACTTGTTTACAGCCTTCAATCGTTGTTCACGGAGCAGATTCGTGAAGAATTCGAGCAAAATGCTCGTCAATCCTATGTTTGCAGGTTTCGATCGAAGTTCGCGAAGCAGATTCGCGGCGAAAAGTACGAGCGTAGAGCTCGTCGATCATTCACCAGTAGCCGTTCCTGGAGCAGATCCATGGAAAGCAGGAGCAAATTGCTCGTTAATCCTCAACAATTCGTGGAGCAGATCCATTGATTCGTGGAGCAGAGTCATCGTAGTTGTATTGTTGCCGCAGCGGCGAACGAGGGAGATGAGCGCAGAGCTCGTCACCATCGATAGAAGTTCCCGGAACAGATCCGTGGAAAACTCGAGCGCAGAGCTCGCCGTAGCTGTATCGTCGTTCCTCGACTCAAATTTTGCTTGTGTCGACTACTTCTCCGACATCGATGAATCCATCGCTGGCTTTATGGGTTATGAACGGAATTTCGTTCCTGAAATCGACTACGCCGAGCGCTTCATATCTCAGTCACTAAGCACCGCCGCCAGAGAAGACTGTATCCAGTGGATGCTCAAGGTTGAAGGTGCGAAATATATATTTGAACCAAAGACAATTCGTAGAATGGAGTTCCTTGTGCTTACTGTACTGGATTGGAGGCTAAGAAACATGATCCAAACAGAGAGAATTTTTTGCTTGTTTATCTACAGGTTGATAAGGCTGTCTGCACTTGAGTTTGTGAGGAAAGCTGTTAAGATGGCTGTTGGAACTGATTTGATTAAGATGATGAATCCTATTGTTGTGAATAGGTACAAGAGATTTTCTAAGGCTGGTTTAGCTGCTCAGATTGCTATAGGTCCACTGTCTACTCCTGTTAATATGTCTGTTTTTGAAAAGAAAAACAATGAAACAATATTGGTGTTAGATCTTGGAGGTGGAACTTTTGACGTATCTGTTCTTGAGGTGGGTGATGGCATGTTTGAGATGTTGTCTACTTTTGGAGATACTCATCTTGGTGGTGATGATTTTGATAAGAGAACTGGTAATTGGCTAGCATCAAATTTCAAGAAGGATGAAGGATTAAACCAGATCAATTTTGCACCTATGCACTGGAGAAAAGCTGCTAGCTATGGTTATTCTAAACTGAAGGATCTGGAACATTGCATTATGTTCTGTGCTTTAATGCATCAGAAAATGTGGAGTTGTTGGAGCAAAATTTTGAAAGTCAAGTGCCTTGTTTGGAAAGTAGGGGTCTCATTGATGGAGAGAAATGCAGTTCATTGTCAGTAGCATTTTCAATATTCTAGTTGAGATCCAAGGTTGAGCATATGAGTTCCCAGTGTATGTTTTCTGGAGGAAAAACAACTGATCTTGCATCTAAAACTTGCATTTTTGTTCAAGCTGAAGAAACACATTGTCTCTCTCACTTCCATTCTAAGCTGAACATACAAAAGATTTGCATGTCCAGCTTACCGGGGGGTGTTGGAGGATGACATGCATAATGAAGAAAAGGAGAAGAGGACACCAAAGTAAATTCATAGCATATAGTATTAGTCCGTGTATTTCCTACTTTCTACTTCTCTGTCTTACATATATATACAGTACATCTTCTTCTTCTGCTTATTCATTCACTCTGTAAGCTTCTTGCTATCAATACAACAGTTTCGTATTTCTCTTCCTCTTGCTATACTGCTGTGCACAATTCTAATAACTTCAGAATCAGCTTCAGCAACGACCTTCGTAAACCCGTGATTTTTAGCGATTAAGAGACCTTCTCTAAATACCCAAAGTTTTGCCATAAAGCTATTGGTATTGCCGATATTAGAGGAGAAACCAACAATCCAGTTACTGAGGTGATCTCTAATGAGGCGGCCTGCACTAGCCAACCTAGAATTTGATTTCATCGCACCATCAGAGTTAATGTTGATGAAACCTAGATGCAGCGGGGACCATGAGACCCATTTTTGCTTCGCAATGAGGGGGCCATTGCGTTTGAGAAGGAGGCTTTATTAGGCTTCAGAAACTTCCACAGTGGCTCGTATGAAAATCTATTTCGCCGGAGTAAGCGTGCCGTTGAAGATGGTGTTATTACGGGCAAGCCAAATATTCCATAGTATGCATGGGAACACCATTTTCCAGTAGATACCAGACCCAGTTCTATGCATGCTGGAGTGGTCCTTATCAATCCATCGCGCCATGGGAAGATGGCAACTAACGTTGAAATCTGTTGGCGGAGAATTGAAGCTCGACTCCCGCACTCTCTTGCTGATTCACATTGTCTGAATAAATGATCCAAAGATTCATCGTCCACGTTGCATATCGGGCAAGTGGCCACATCTGTTAGCCCAGGTCTCTTCCGCTCTTCGTTGGTTAACAAGCCTTTTTTGAGAATTTTCCATAGGAAAATTTTTACCTTTTCAGAGCAACTGGTTCGCCAAATCCATTGGTAGGTGTCATCTGCAGCATCAGTAGCTGTTAGGAAAGAGAAAGCTGAGGAAATCGAGACCGTACCTGTGTCGGAATAGGGCCAAGTAACCGCGTCCTCCTATATGCCATCAATTGGAATAGGGACTGCACGAACTTTTTCCACCACTGAATCCGAAAGATACTGTTTAAGTGCAACAAAGTTCCAACTTCTTTGATCGGAATCAAGTCTTTAACCCTGAGATCTTCTTTATTAGGCGGGATGTTGAAGTTCAGGTTTGAACTGAAGGGAGCCTCCCCGAACTATCGGTCATGCAAGACATTAACAGAGTTACCATTACCAATCTTCCAACTCACCCCTTAGGCTAGGATATTTCTTCCATTTAAAATGCTTTTACAACCCCATGAACCATTAGAACAAGGAGGTAAGTTGAGGAAATTTGCTTCTTTAACATATTTTTCCCGGAGGACTCTGACCTAGAGTTTGTTTTGATTCGAAAACATTTGCCAGGTCAACTTTGTAAGAAAAGAGAGATTAAAATTAAATCCCGACCTTTTCTTAGGCCCAGCCCTCCCACATCGTGCGTGGTGGGATTTGTATTTTTGTATAGCGGTGAGGTGGATAGATGCGGTAAAGCGAAGAGTCAAGGCTCCCCGAGTGTCGTGTTCTCAAGAATGGCAAATTGGAATCGAATTATGCAGTGGCATTTAGGATGTTAAAAGGCAAGACTCACAAGAATCACTAGAGGAAATTTGCATCATGGATTAAGGGTTATAAAAGCAAGTCTAAACCTAGCAATTTAAAAGGACAAGGGGAAGGGGTGCGTGCCTTAGTTAGTTTATGCAATTGACTGTGCAATGGGGATTATAGTAAAGAGGTTCGGGAATAGTCATGGGAGTCACGGTATTTATACCGAGTGGCGTCACACTCAGACTCTCAATCCTCATTCGGTTGAGGCATTTGGAGCACCTTGTCTACCACTCTTCCCGGGCCTCTTCCTCCCGGATAAAGGGTGGGGATGTTGATGAGTTGGACTCATGAGAGGCCGCTATCGCGCACACACTCACTTTCACAAAGTCTACTATCTATCCCGGCGGGAAATAGAAGTAAAACATACACGAGAAACTTCAACCGCACAAGCTAATAACCCTACTTCATCATTTTCATAATCATATGGGAAAATTCAAACATCAATAGTAAGATCTAACATGGAGCACACACACCCCTCAACTAATCTACTCAAACATCATCAACATTAAAGAATCAAGCAATAAAAAATAACAAAGCAAATAAATTGAAATAACAATATTTTAAGAACAAGAGTAGAGTAGTTATACCTAGAAATTTAAGATCTATTACACCTTCATAGACTTCTTCTCAACTAAGCTAGCTAGATCTACCCTATTTAAGAATGTATCACTAAGAATGGAGGGGAAAACTCCCCAAAGAGGAGAGAACAAAATGAAATTAGATCTAGGTTAGGAATTGGGGGCCTCCTTCCAAATGCAGTGGAAGGGTTTAAATAGCCTTTCAAAAGTAAAAAATCTCAAAATCGTCCTTAATGACCCGAACCACATTGCATCCATTCGTAGATGGGGGCATGGATGCACACTGGAATTGATCCACGCCACCTCCACGTGTGGGGTCAACGTGGTTGAGCTCCTGCTCGTTTTGCTTCTTCGTTTGTTCCTTCCTTTTGGTCTCGGGTCCTGTTCTATCTTGCGGGAATGACTTAAAATAAAGATATAGAGTTGAGTCTGTAAATTTGATCTCATCGGAGTCCTTTATACATGAAATGATTACAAATGGGTAACCAAACTGTATATTAATGCCCTAAAATTGACCCTAAACTCGACTATTCTTGGCACTTATCAAAGTTTCCACACTTAAACCTAATCACTTAAGTGCCAAGAATAGTTAAGTTTTCTCATCGATCGATCGATCAAGCGATTCGCGGGTACTACTGAACCGAGAAGGTGAAATTTCCTATACTATCTACTAAGAACGCTAAGTTCATGTCAACTAAATTTTAGGAATATACTAAGGAAGCGAAAATCTCATAGGATAAATTTCACAGTAAAAAAAATATTTTCACACCTTTCAATCATGCAATCAATAAAGGGTTTACCTTCCATTTTGTAAGGGTCTGAAGTCGATCCCACTAGTGGGAACGATGTGCACACCCTAATCAATGTCCAACCTTACGCCAAAGCCCCTTTATGAAAAATAAATGAAGGTAGGGACATGGACCGCTCACCGCCATGGCTTGGGCGGTCACTCTTTCTTCTCAACCCCCTCGGATCCAATTTCAGGCGACCCGACTTCACATGGATCTCCATGCTTTTTCGAAGGTCAGTGCAATAGGCTCCCGAATCCAAGCAGGGCGGCTCACCTCCTCTCAATTTTCTCATCTCCTAGGATCTCTTTGGGACAGCCGACTTCACGTAGAGCTCTACACTTGTTTGAAGACTGTGCAATGGTTGCCTCATATCCTAGCGATATGGCTAACCTCGGATCTTATCTCTAGGTGTGGCAAAATCTTTAGCCTTTTTCTCAATTTTCCATTTCAACCCCTGATGCCTTTTTCTAGGGGAGTGGGGTATGATCTCACATTCTCACATTTAGGCTCTCCTTTTGCCCCATGCCCTACCAAGTTAAGTTCAATTTTCGGGCTTCGCTAACCTTATCTTTCTTAAACTAGAGGGTACACACTCCCACTTCGAAAGATCCTTGACTAAGGTCCCAACAAAATAAAAGGTGAATAACATGCAAACAGTCAAAGATTTGGACCTTTTGGTTCCAAAATTTTCAATTTTTAGTGCAAAAGGCAACTTCCAAAGCATATTTCAAAAATTATCTTGGCATAAGATTAGAATTCCTCCTAGATAGTATTGACAATAACACACTCTATAATTCTTACACCCGATAAACTCAATCAATCAATTTGATGATTCAACAACATGTATGTGCAACGCATCCTTTCCACACTTAGAAGATAACATCGTCCTCGATGTTGCCATGAGGAACGGTGGACAAGGAGCAGGGGTCATATAAACAGGTAATAAGGACTGCCTTTCCGCATTTAGAAGTGTTTCCGGGGTTGGGCAACATCTAAAATACCCATTTATAACCAAGATCATACTACTCATCATATGTATACCAATTAAACAAACTCATGGATAAGAATATTCATAATAACAATTAAACAGGGCATTCATAATGAAAAAGGGATAAGAAAAATATACCACACTGCGCATCCCTCTAAAGATGAATTTAAGCATTTGACCATGTTTTAGCCCTTCAAAACTTTCCTACATAAAAGGTCAGTACCAGACAATACGATATATGATTTTTATCTTCCTTTCTTCTTGATTCCCTGGTTCTTCTCTCTCTTATTTTGGCTTGGGGTGCCTCCCAAGAGCGCCACGTTTAACGTCCTTGGCTGGACGAAAACGTGGAAGCAATAACAGACTACCGGATAGTATCAAAATGAAAAAGAACTTTAAAAAGTAAAATATTGTCCACAATTAACTTTTCAAGTTATCAACAAGAATTATCCAAGCATTCGGCTTTCCATTGGTAATTTCTCAACTTCACTTCTCTCACTGCCTAGTGTTGGGTCCTTTTCTTGCGAGCTCGCTTTTGAGGTGGTTTATTTGCATGCTTATTTCCTCTAAAAGCTCGTAATGTCGGACGTCTTGTTCCTCTAGCAGTCGCTCATGCTCCAGATGTAGTTGGTACTGGAAAACTTGCATAGATTTCCAGTCTGTGACTGATAAGCACCAAGAATAGTACATAAAAAGGGTCTAAAATAGGATAAAAATGTAAAGTTCTGCCACCCGATTATAACAATCTCATGCATTTTAAGCTCGGATGTGATCAAAATCTTCTAACATTGATTCTAGGAAAAGTTTTGAAGTATTTTACAGATCGGAAAGGGATTTGAAGCAAAACAAAGCAAAAGGCAAACGAAGCCGCAAAGCAGAATCTTCCCACGCAGCCCAACACGCGTGTGGAGGGGCGCGGAACATTTCCAGTAGCCGTTCACGCCCTCCACCACGCGTGGTGGCATGCGTGGTTGGGCCACAAGGGCCACTTCGGGAATTTTGTGTTTTTGTCACCTATATAAACCCCTTTTTCCCAAAACCTAAAGGGATGGCAGCCATAGAATAGATTAGATATGAAATTCCTTAGGGTTTTCTCCCCTCTTGGGGGAAAATTCCTTCCCTTTTAGATTAGATTAGATTCAAGAGCAAGATAGAGGATTGAAATTTCAAGAACAAGATGTAAAGGATCCATTCTTATGGGTGGTAACTCTTCTCTTCAAAGTCTTAATTTAATGCTTGTTTTCTTTGAGATTTGCATTTCTTCTTCTTGTTTCTTTATTATGCTAGAGTAGATTAGAAAGGGGATTGGTGGCCCCGAAGCTAAACTATGTGGTTGATTTGATATGAAATTGCTTGTAGAAATGTGAGCTCTTTGAATGTTGGATGATAAACTTGTGTGGATGATGTTCTTTAAGCTTTGTGCCTAAGTGTGGCCACATTAGGTAGCAAACCCCAAGAAAGTGAGTGTGCGCGCGATAGCGGCCACTCACGAGTCCAACTCACCCACATCTCCGCCCTTAGTCCGAAAAGACAAGGTCTGAGAAGAGTGGTAGACAAGGTGTTCGATGAAATGCTCCAACCGAATGAGGATGTGGGAGTCCAAAGTATGACGCCACTTGACAAGTGCTATGAACTCGCTAGTCAAATCCACGTCATTTGCTTACGAAACCATGAGACGGTAGATGATGTGTAGCAAAAATGAGTGATGGTGAGTGTACGGGTGTGAAATGTCGTTCCGCTGAGGATTGGGGGTTATGGCACGCAATATGCAATCACAAAACTAGGCACTAGCACAAGGAAATCAACAAGAAGCTAAGCAAACGATAACAAGGTAGAACAAACACATATAAACAATAGATAATTGCAAAATAAAGAAATAGGACTCAAGTTAGGGGAATTACCATCTAGATGCTTTAACACTTAATTTTTGGGAAGAACATTTTACCTAGGTTCTAGAGGCTAGCACTAATAAATCCAAGTTTCCACAAGGATTAGAACAAAGATTGCACCATTCCCATGGTGTATCAACCTAAGTTCTTGAAGAACAAAAGCTATTTAAGCCCCAAATCTACCCCTATTTCCATAGAAGAGAAAATGGGTTTGAGATTGGGTTGGCTCAAGTTTCCCATCCAATTCGCATTGTGATGGAAGGCTTTCCAAAGACAAACAACAATCATTGCGCAATTAATCATTGAAAGATAAAATCAAAATCTAACTCAAACTCAAGAACCCTAGGTTGGGGTTCTTCCCCTTTTTCACAATAATCACAACTTAAGCATCCAAATAGATAATACAAACCTAACTCAAGCCCATAAACTAACTACTCATGATTAAATAGCATAAAGAACACAAAAACACAAGTAATAAACATAAATCTTGCAAAAGAAAAGAGATAAAGGAAAGAAAACTTCTCTATTGAAATGGGAGGAAGAATCTTGAAATCCCAGCTTCAAATCCAAGATTACAAGCTCCAAAAGTGTTAAAATACATAGATCTAACCCTAATCTAACCTAAAAATATGAAAGGGGGTGAATGGAAGTGTTTAGGGTTCAACCATGGGCCAAAACCGTGTTCAAAATGCTCAAAACGAGCTTAAATAGTGAGCAGAGCAGGTCCCAAACGGCCTCCCAAACGGCCGTGTCAGTGGCCATTTGCCCCCTCTTCAAAAACTGCATTTTGGCACTGGAATTCTGCATAAATCAAACGGCCATGCATACGGCCGTATGGGAGGCCGTATGCCAGCTCTCCAGAAATTGCATTTTCGAACTCTGTGCAGCTACTTTGACTTCTAGGCTGTTTTTCACCATTTTCCGTTCAGAATTACGAAATGTGTATTTCTAGCAAAGTTGTAGCCCTTGAAGTCTTCTTTCCAATGGTCCAAAGATCACATAATTTGGACATTCCTAGGCTGAGATATAATCCAATTACTAAGATGTCGACGTGCAGAAACTTCAACACCTTGATCTTTTGCTTCTCTTTTATTTTAGTTTGCCCAAATGACCAAAACCATTGCAAATACAAGTCTTAGGCTCCCTTGGAAGTGTTGCACTCATCTCCATAGCTTCTCCTTGACTCCCATTGACTCCAAATGCATCCAAAATGCATGAAAATCATCATCTTTGCTTCCAATGTTTTCCAACTCATACTCCTTGCAAAATAACACAAATAAGCATTAATTCTCATAAAAATTGGAATGATCTACAAACAAAATGACTTAGTGAAAGGGAGAAAAATATAGACAAATGAGCACTTATCAGTAGACCACATAGGGTAGCCACGAGCCTCAATCCCCGCTTTTCCTTTTCTTTTACAAAACCATTTTAAACCTTTCAAACCTTCCTACAAAATGAATCCTACCCTTAGCCATTCCCGTAACTCTTCCTTTTCAACTTCCTAGATGCCAACACACATTCGTTCCAATTTGTCATCCTTGAAAGACACGACACTCGGGGTGTCTTGACTCTTCGTTTTATCACATTCCATACCACCTACATCCTCACTACTAAAACCCGCAGCAATCAAAATGGCGTCGTTGTCGGGGATGGTAAACGGTTCTTGAATTGTGTTGACATTTTTGAAGTAGATTTGAAAGAGTTCTTGAATTGCTTTCTTTCTTTTTGTTTGTTTTATTTTCTTAATTTTGTTTATTTGATTGAGAAAGTGAGCATACTATCTTTGAATATCTTGCTACTCACTTGCAACTACTTCTAGTTGCGAATTATTTGTTGTTTGTTAAGCTTTGCACAGGAAATTTTCTTCATCAAATCAATTGAAGCTTACAAATGAGTGCTCAAATGAATCCCCATGGTTACCCACATCATGGAGGACAATCTTATAGAAATCCTCTACCCCAACCATATCCCTATTACCCCCATTCTACCTACACTTACCCTCCACCAACATATCACTACCCACCTCCAAATCCTTACCCATTTCAACACCACTACTTACCACCTCCATATCCTTATCCATTTCATACACACAATCATTACCCACACCCATATGAAACACCTCCTCCACCTTTCCAAGAAAATTACCCTTCACAATCACCCAATTTTCAAGAAAATGACTCATTGAGCTCTAAAGATATATCCCAAAATATAGAGAGTAAGCTTGCACAAATGATGAAACAAATCGAACCAAGCTATACTCACGAGCCATATCCATTCCCCAATTCCCACCTAAATACCCATTACCCACCTCCATCACAATTTCATAAAGGAAACAATGCTTCACATTTCTTTGAAACATCACCTTCCAACCAATATTTTACCCTACCTAATCCTTGTGATTATATCCCACCGGCCAAGGACGAAATTGAGATTCTAAAAGAAAAAATAGAAGCATTCACAAGGATGGCCAAGGAGGATACGGCTAACTTAAAAGCCGAAATCAAGAGCGAATTGAAAGACTATCTTACTACCCTCTGGGAGGAAGGACTTCCATTAGAAGAGGTTGAAATGAAGATGCTATCCATGATGGAGGAGTTCATGAAAATTAATGAGTCACGGGCTAACTCCACCATCATAGATGATATCCCGACTTTGGAAGCCAATTCAAGGATTGTACAAGAGAGTGAAAAACAAAATGTTAGACGGAAGATGAATGTTGAAGAGGAAGTGGATTGTTATGCCCCGGTGCTTGAAGAAGTCCCAATTTTTGAATTGGGAGATCCAAAAGAGGTAGAGATGGAGAGTGAAGATGAAGACATCGAAGTAGTGTGGGAAGATGAAGAGCCGACATGTGGTAAAATTCTTAATCCTTCTTGCATTAATATTCTTGAAAACCCTTGTGCTCTTATTGAAAACACTTTTGACACTTGTGTTGATGACTCCTTCTGCGTCAATATTTCCATTATATGTGATTATGATTGCTTTAAATTTCGGGAGGATGATTCTATAGAAAATTGTGATATATTGATTAATGATTGTAAGGATTCTCTCTTGTTTGCTAATGATTATGATTGCTTTAAATTTTTGGAAGATGAATCCTTTGACTTGGGTGAAAATGAATTGATGAGTGAGGGGGATGATGCTTCATTTTACTCTTGTGAGGAAGAGGCTGAGTCTATGAGTGTAATGGAGCGGGGTGATGAAGAGAAGGAGTGTGAGGAAGAGATTGTAGAAAATGATGAGATTTTCACGTTTGATCTTGGAGAAAGTTGAGTGGGGAGACCTTGTTAAAATCAAAATTGAGAAAGGGAGTGAGGAGATATGGTATAAAGAGAGTGCTACAAATGAAAAGATCTTTAGGGGGAAAAGAGAGGAAAAGGAAAAGGAAGTTCACACCATCCTAGAAGAATTAAGGAGGGTGTTTGACAAAGATGTATGTATGGGGTGAGCGTGAATATGAAGGTGGTAAAACGAAGAGTTAAACTCCCCGAGTATCGTGTCTCTCGAGGATGGCGAATGGGAATCAAATTAGTGTTGACCTTAATGGTGTTAAAAAGGTAAGAGTTACAAGTATTACAAAGGATTGGTTTGATAAGTAAATTTGGGGGCGGTAAAGAAAAGAAATTACACTAAATATGCAAAGGGAAATGAAAGGGGTGTGCACCAAAGTCAAACAAATTGATTGATCTTCGTAGGAGATTTAGAAAACGAGTTTCATGATCGAGTAAGGGAGTCAAGGTATTAGTACCGAGTGGCGTCACACTCAGACTCTCAATCCTCATTCGGTTGAGGCATTTCATCGAACATCTAGCCTACCACTCCTCTCGGATCTTGTCCTTTCGGACTAAGGGCAGAGATATGGGTGAGTTGGGCTCGTGAGAGGCCGCTATCGCGTACTCTCTCACTTCCCTACAGTTTACTAGCTATTCCGGCCAAAATAGAAGTAAAGTTTGAACAACTTCAACCATACAAACATCAATTATACTCCTTCATCTTTCAAAACTATAGAGCAAATTCTAAACAACAATCAAGAGTTTAACAAAGGTTCACAAGCCCAAAATACTCTACTCAATCATGGAGATCATTCAAGAAAACAAAATAGAAATTGCTTTTAACAATAAATCTAAACTAGCAATTCAATGGAAAGAGTATGTTACCCAAGGAATGGTTGAGTCTACATCTTCAATCTTAAGATCTACACTACTCTAATGGTAATTTAGTGTGTTTTTCCTCCCCAAAGGGGAAGAAATAGAGAGAAAAATCAGATCTGAAAGTTGGGAGGGTCCTCTCCCCAAAAATGAGAAAGAAGGGTTTAAATAGCTGTCCAAGAAGTCGAATTTCCGTTGTTGCCCTACTGTCCCGCTTCCACGCCTGTCACACGCGTGTGGCCTTGCGTGGGAGCTTTCTGGATTAATTCCACGCCTGCTCACACGCGTGTGAGGGCGCGTGGCAGCCTCCTGCTTGATGGATTCTTCGTCCGTTACTTCTTTTGGCCCAAAACTTTGCTGTATTCTTCGGAAATGACTCAAAGTATTTTTCTTGAGCTGGATTTGTTAAATAGAAGCTAATTAGAGGTTTTATCCATGAAAGTGATCATAATTGGGTGCTGAGTCATTAAAATATCATCTAAACATAACCCAAATTTTGACTGTTTTTGGCACTTATCAGTGTTTGAGGTTAAAAGTCTTCCATCTATGCATATTGTTCTTCCTTTATTTGCATGGGAATTCAAGGATGTTCCCCATCTTGGGGCATACCTTGAAGCTAAGGTTCACAAGACGCTTGGTAAGGTCCCTAAATCGGTGTGCCTCGAAGGATAGGACATACCATGTTTGGCTAGGAGACGTTAAACAATGGCGCACTTGGGAGGCAGTCCCAATGTTATCTTATATGTTATTACGTTTTTCTTATTATTGATAGTATACTCTTCTTTTTTGTTGTTTCAATAATGTTTCTATAACCTCGGTTGAGCTAACAAGTACAAATCATCAATCCGAGAGTCACGAATTGACCACAATTGATCAACAAGCATCATTATTAACAAAGGAAGGGAGAAAAATCAAGGTAGAATTTTGCACATCACGCCTCCCACGCCTGCCACCACGCGTGTGAGCAGGCGTGGAACAAATCCAGTAAGCTGTCACGCCTGCCACCACGCGTGTGAGCAGGCGTGGGAACAAACCAATAAGCTGCCATGCCCACCACCACGCGTGGTGATGTGCGTGGATGGGCACCAGATTTGTCGAGGACTAATGAAATTATATCTCTCTTTAAATTTTTTTATAATGAATATTTTTTTGGAATAAGGGCTTTGTAGACATCGAATTATAAATTAAAGAAACGCATATGTATTTTTTTTTGTAACTACTAATTTATTTAATTTAATAAGAGTAATAAAGTGGGGTACTTACTATTGAATAATATACTCTAGCATATTCGTAGTATATGTTCAACATTATGCCAACTTTGATTGGGATGAGGTTCGGATCTAAGACCTTTCTTATAGAAATTAATGGGTAAGTTAAAAGTTAACGGAATACTAATGGAGAAGAGAATATTTAATGGATAATCATATAATTAAGGATAATTTAGGAAATCTCAAGGAAAAATATAAATCTAAACAATATGAACTATCCATTTGATTTAATAATTTGACCGTCATTTATTCTACCCATTATAGGCCTAACTTTTTTGGCTCTTATTAGTATACTAATTTTTCACGCGCATTGCGCGAATGAGATAATGTCCAATCTTATATACCAATTATTTTTGTTGTCAAGATCGATGTTGATTTTATCTTTAATCCAAATAGGTTGATTATAGAAAATGAATGAATTATAAATTTATATTAGTTCTAATATATTTAAAGAATGCATAATAAGTATTTTACATACAAGATTAATGAATGCTGCAATAGTAGTTATTTTTCAAATTTCTTCTTTTTCTGAATTTGAAAGATTGATTCCAACAATGTTGTAGTCTCAGCATATTTTCAATACATCAAATGTGTCACAATACTCTTTTCCCTACATTGACATTTTTAATAATGAGTTTTAAATCAATTTATTGTGTTATTTGAATGTTTTCATTGTAAACAAATCATCTCTTAGAAGTTAATATGATTGTGGTTTCAAATTTTTTTTAATTGTTTTCCATGTTATTAACATAATAATTGGTAAATAAATATATAACATTATTTTTTAGTATAAATTTGATATTTAATTACAAGATAGTGTAAAAAGAAAACAATGAACTATGTAGTGAATATAATTAATTAATAAATTTGAAGGTAGGGAATCTTTGCATTGTAGAAAATATAGACAATATAACTAATGTAATTATATCTCTTTTTAAATTTTTTGATAATGAATATTTTTTTTTGAAAGGCATTATAGACATTGAATTATAAATTAAATAAATGCATATGTATTATTTTTTTTTTTTTGTAACTACTAATTTATTTAATTTAATAAAAGTAATAGAGTGTGTTACTTACTTTTGAATAATATATACTAATAATAATAAGTAACACACTCTATTACTTTTATTAAATTAAATAAATTAGTAGTTACAACAAAAAAAATAATACATATGCATTTCTTTAATTTATAATTCGATGTCTACAATGTCTTAATTCAAAAAACAAATATTCATTATAAAAAAACTAAAAAAAAAAAAGAAAGATATAATTTCATTAGTTATATTGTCTATATTTTCTACAATACAAAGATTCCTTACCTTCAAATTTATTAATTAATTATATTCACTACATTGTTCATTGTTTTTTTTTACACTATCTTGTAATTAAATATCAAAGTTATACTAAAAAATAATATTATATATTTATTTACCAAGTATTATGTTAATAACATGGAAAAAATTAAAAAAAAAACAGTTTGAAGCCAATCATATTAACAACTTATGGAGGATTTGTTGACAAAAAAGACATTCAAATAACCCAATAAATTGATTTAAAACTCATTATTAAAAATGCCAATGTAAGTCAATAGAACATTTTGGCGCACACTTGATGCATTGAAAGCATGCTGAGACTACAACATTGTTGGAATCAATCTTTCAAATTCAGAAAAAGAACAAATTTGAAAAATAGTTACCGTTGCAGTATTCATTAATCTAGTATGTAAAATACTTATTGTGCATTCTTTAAATATATTAGAACTAATATAAATTTACAATTGATGAGTAAAATGGTGAGTGTGAATATGGGTGTAAAATGTCGTTCCGCTGAGTATTGTGGCTATGACACGTAACTGTGTGAAATTAAGAGAAACTAGGCACTAGAGC
This sequence comes from Ipomoea trifida, assembly GCA_003576665.1. NCBI lineage: Eukaryota > Viridiplantae > Streptophyta > Magnoliopsida > Solanales > Convolvulaceae > Ipomoea > Ipomoea trifida. The sequence goes on along the minus strand of CP025644.1, from coordinate 14,255,340 downwards.
ATGCGAATCAAATAGAATCCAAATAAATGATAACTGAATAAGGAAATTAAAAGAAATAACTTTGCTAATGAATAAATTGAATGATAAAGAAATGGGTCAGATTAGGGGGAATTGCAATCTTGATGTTCTAACAACTCAGAATTAGGGAAAGAAAGATTAACCTAGGGATTTATGGGCAATGCACACAAGAATTCAATTCAGCTACTTTCGTAATCAATAAACAGAATTAGGCTAGGATTGCCCCGCTTTCGTGATGCATCAATCATAGTCTTAAGCACCTAAGCATTGTAAGCCCCCAAATTACCCCTATTATCATAGTAGGAAAAATTAGGTTGAAATTGGTAAGGCTCGAGGTCTCCATCCAACTTTCGTTGTAATGAATCCCTCTCCTAAACTAGCAATTAATTGTGGCCATCAATCAATAACAAGTAGAAGACAATCCCCAATTCAACATAAACTCTAGGTAAATGATTCAATCCCTTTATGCAATAATCACAACTTGAACATCAAGATTAACAATAAATCTCTAATCCAAACTCATTAGCGAACTACTCACGCATGATTGAAGTAAACAAAACAAAGCAAGAAGTAAATATTGTAATTATAACAACGAATATGAAGAATAAAAGAGAGAATTTGACTAACAATCTTTGAGAGTAATTCCAATCCAATCAATGATTCCAAGCTTGTAAACGAATTCAAGAAGGTAAATCTGCGCTATTCTATGCTAGGGAAACCTCTAAAGAAGAGGAAAATTGTACTAAACTAAACTAGGGCTCGGAATCACCAAAAATACAGAAAAACGCGAAATTAAATACTGGACAGCAGCAGGGTCACGCGCACCCTCACGGCCGAGATCGGGGCCGTGAGGTGTCGTGGCCGGCTGCTGTCCGTGGTGGGGGTCACAGCCGCCATCACGACCGGGAGGCTGGCCGTGAGGTGGCCTCCTGGTTCCCCTTCTAACTCCTTTCGTGCTCCGTTGCTCCTTTCCGACCTTGGGTAGATTCCTATGCTTCGAAAACTTGTCCAAGATGACTGAAAATCCTTCCTTTACTCCTCATTCGTGAATAAACTAAGATTAATCAAATGTAACACACAAACGAGTCTCAAATGTATCAAGGTAAAGGAAATAAGCAACAAAACTAACTAAATATAATAAATATTAATATTTTGTTCAATACTTTCACATGAGAATGTACGACACACATCTCACAGCACATGAAACATGTATGAGAAAACTCCAATATAATCTTGCATTGATATAATTTAAAGTACTTATTCAAAAATAAACATTGGCATTATCCAAAGAATGTTTTAAAATAAATAGGTCAAAATTTTAAAATTGCGTGAAAAACTAGTTATTACTATAAGAGGTAATTTTGTCTAAAATTTAAAAAAATTATAATCTAAAGAATGTTTTAAAAAAATAGGTCAAAATTTTAAAAAACTTTACAAACAAAAATTGATACATCAATTAGGCAAATGACTTACTTTTTTTTTTTTTAACAGCAAATGACTTACTTAAATTACAACTCTTTCAACAGGTAAATGATTAAATTTGTAAAATAGAGATAAACTAAATTTATAAATCAATAACAATCTATTTTCATAGAGTGCGTTCTTTCATTACTAAAGTCATTTATAACAATCTATGTATTTTTAGATGCTAAATTATATTATATTGTTCCATACGTAATGTGATAACATAGACAAACGGCTACGGCTGTGGCACCTGCTCGCCATTAAGATCTTGGCGGATATACAGACAAGAGCAATGAGAGTTGAACCAAATGTCTATGCAAACAACGTGGAATCCGTGGCCGCACTGAGGTAGAATTCGTATCTCGTCTCCGTCGAAAAAATCCGTCAGGCAAATGCTACTATCCGATAGATTAGAGGCGTTTCGGCATCAAAGCTGAGTATTGGGATTTATCTGAGGATCCTCTTCTTCAATCTTCTGTTGGTCTGCCTTGGTCAAAGAGGGAGGGTTGCGACACTGAATCTTCTATTGGCCTTAGTCGTTGACGGGATAGAGAGGGGTGCGAGACAAAAATGCGGCGGAACTAGTCGACATAAAAGAGGTGCGTTAGGATAATGGTGATGGCCATTACCACGCAGATGACCGGTATTTGGCAGAGCAGCTACAGAGTATGCAGACTAAGGATGGGTCCTCATTTGATCTGAACTATATATATATATATATTGCTCTGATTTCACACAGTGCATGCACCACGCACGGACGATGCACATGCAAATAGACACACATATTCATCAAGGTCCACAGTGTATACTGCACATGAAGTCAAATATGAAGTTGAACTACACATGTAAAATTACAATTCAACATAAAATGATCTTTTTCTCTCAGCTTTGTTGAGATAACAGTTACTGTATTAAAAATTTATTTTTTCAATTTATTTTAATACTTTTTAATAAAATAAATTTTCTGAAAATTTCCAAAAACCAAAATGAGCTTCCCCTTTTTTGTCAGCTAAAGACGATGAATCTTCTTCATTTTTTATCAGAGACGAATGAATCTCTCCTTCTTCTCTAGATTAGAGATGAAGAAATGATTTTACCTCTAGTTTTTATTCATTCAATTTGAATTGTAGATATTATTTGGTGTCATCAATTAATGAATAATCCTTGTGTCTGTGTTTTATGTTATGACTTTTTGTACATTGTTCCTTACGAGTATAAATTTTGTACTTGAAATAAATTAATAATTGTTTCTAATTAATATTATGAATTTATGTCTCTTGTGTTGTGAAATTTTGTATCTATGAATATAAATTATGTACTTAAATCATATTTGGAAAATAAGCAAATACACATACATATGCATCAAGGTCCAGAGTATATATATATATATATATATATATATATATATATATATATATATATACATATATATATATATATATACTCTGGACCTTGATGCATATGTATGTGTATTTGCATGTGCATCATCCGTGCATGGTGCGTGCATTGTGTCCATGAAGTATTGCTCTAATATCACACCATGCATGCACCACGCACGGACGATGCACACACAAATACACATACGTATGCATCAAGATCCACAGTGTATATGTATATATATATATGATACCATGAATTATCATTGTTCCGGTACCACACAATGCATGCACCACGCACGGACTATGCACATGCACATATAGACATACACATATATTGTGGCAAACTAGCATTTTTATCCTTGTCTTTGCACACACTCAATGTCTATTCATTGAAATTTTTGTAATTTATAGAGGTATGCTATACCTCTGCTGCGCTCCTGAAAAAAGAAAAGAAAACACAACTCTAATATATGTGACGGTAATAATGTGTTACCGGGTATGTAATCTGAGTATTATTGAAGTAAGGTGGTACAGTGTTTGAGTACTTGAGTACAATATTGAGTTGAGCGTAGTGCTCAGTGTATAAGTGAGTGTAATATCTATTGTCTAGTAAGAAGTGTAAGAAGTCCCCCCTCACTATGTGGTTGTGAGCCTTTTTATTCCTTTCAATTCAGTGACCGTTGGACATCAACACCCGAGGTATTGAATGCTGAGGAGCTGAACGTCTGTCATCAATGTTGAGGAGTTGAACGTTTGCCATCAATGCTGAGGAGTTGGACCGTTGCGCATTGATGTTGAGGACTGAGGTGTCTTGGGTAGTTTGAACTGTCTTGTCAATGTTTTGGGTCCTGTCAATAGTACCGGGTCGGGTACCCAATTACCCTGTCACCAGCCCCCCACTCCCTAGTTAGCGAGAATGGCTGAGGTAGCTAGGGAGTAATAGCTTGGCACTTGTGCTGAGAACTTGGTATGTTGGATCTTCCAATAACTCTGGTAAGTTTAAATTTTTTTTTTACGCACCCTCACCTCGGCACCGTGCCGAGGTCACGTGGCTTGTGACTTCGGCACGGGGCCGAGGTCGCATGACGTCGGCGCTGGGCCGAAGTCACGCTGCGGTGACTTCGGCCAGCGCCGAAGTCACGCGGTGTGACTTCGGCCAGCGCCGAAGTCGCGCGGTACCGTGACTTCGGCGCTGGCCGAGGTCACGCGGTACATTTTTTTTTTTGTCGCTCTGTGTGTGAGTTCACTTCGATCAGCCGTAGGCTCGGTCAAAGGTCAGCTCTCCCGTCAGGTAGCTAGCGAGATCGGATCTCGTGCCAGCCCTAAGGGACTAGAGTGTGGTGATTTTGAAATCAAGCATCTGGCTTAACCCAGGAAAACACTCTCCCGTCAGGTAGCTAGCGAGATCAGATCTCGTGCCGGCCCTAAGGGACTAGAGTTTTTTATTTGATGAGGAGCAGCGCCACTTGATGAGGTGACACCACTTGAGGAGCCACTTGATGAGGTGGCCGACTTCAAACCAAGTGTTGGCCGAGGACTGACCTCGGGCCGAGGACTGTCTCTTTTTTTTTTTTCTTTCTGAGCGCGAGATTGGCCGAGGACTGACTTCGGCCAAATTGTAGAGTTTTTGACCGACCATCAACGAATTACATGTTTTTTTTGTTGCACGGACTTTTCCTCTAGCTCACTGTTTCTTGCTTCCTTGCCCAGGTCGCACCTCCTCTTCTCGGTGTTGGAAGCTGAAGGCTCAGGATCTTCTTCCTTTTGCCACACATTGTCGAGTAGGCTTTGTTGCTGCTGGTACTGTCCCGGACACTCAACGAATGCTGGTGCTGAGGGAAAATGCACCATTCCCATTTCCTCAGCGTGATTTAGAATCACGCTAACCGGGTGAGTGAGCGGTGTTAAGTGCCGCGGTAGGGCGAGACGAGGTCGCTCATCTCTTCCCTTCATTGAGGGTCGTGGTGCCTGGCTGGGCGGACCAGCTTTATCAGGTCGCTCACTCTTTCGTCCTTCCTCCTCATCCTTCTTTCTCCTGTCAGCCTCTTATGCGTCTGCGTACTAGTTGGCCGTTCTCATGAGTTCTTCACAAGAGCGTGGGTGGTGGGTGTTCAGTTGTTGGTGGAAATCGCCTGACCTCAGTGCTTGGATGAAGATGAGAATTGCTGCCTTCGAATCGAAGTCATATACGTTGTTGACTTCTTTTTTCCATTTGCTTAAGAAGTCTCGCAGGCTTTCTCCCTTATCCTGCTTTACCCCACCGAGATGTGAGAATGGTTTCTTATGTTGTATACTCCCGGAGAAATAAGACAAGAAACTTTTGGATAGCTCTGCAAAAGTCTGAACTGATCCGTCTGGGATTGTGTTAAACCAATCTTGAGCAGTCCCGTCCAAAGTGGACAAGAACGCTCTGCACATTATGGCATCGCTTGCCCCAATCATGACCATGGTTGCCTTGTATCTTGTCATATGGGTACGCGGATTTGAAGTGCCAGTGTAGGCCTTGATGGTGGGTAGTCGAAAGTCTTTTGGAAGAGGAACTTCCATTATGTCAGGGGAGAATGGAGTGGCCATTCTTACCTCCGGTTCTGGTGAGTGTTCTCTTGCTTCTACTTTCTTTTCCAAATCATCTATCTGCCTTTGGAGTCTTTCCACCAGGCCTTCCTGTGGTGTTTTGTGTCTAGTGGAGTGACGCGGAGCCAATCCACCAGATTCGCCCATCCTTTCTCCGGATGGTCGTTTGGTTACTGCCTTTCCTGCTTGGGCACGGGGACCTCTATTTGAGGATCCTTGCACCCCCAGCCGATCTCGGATAGATCTAGAAGTCGCCGGTCGTTCTCGAACAGATCTGGAAACTGGTTGAGTTCCACCTTCCTGTCGTTGAGTTCTGTTTTGCCTCGGAGATTGCACTTCTTCCTCCAGAGGGGGTGGTGGCTGTAAGATCTGGCCTTGCATGCCTGCGACTAGTTGGGCCATCGTCGCCGCCGCCTGTTGGATGACCTGCGCTGCTACCTGAAGGTCCACCACCTGGGCGAGAGTAGCAGTTGCCGGGAGGGGAGTACGGCCACCACCATGGTTGTCGTTGAGTTGGGTACGGAGGTCACCTTCTCTGCGGTTGTTGTTTTTGAGTTGGCTGCGAAGGTCACCTCCATGGTTACTGTTGAGCTGCTCACGAAGATCACCCGAGGGGTGACCCTTGTTCACCTGACTAGGTGTGTGCGAGCTGCTTGATCCAGATGCCATCGATAGTGATGAGATGAACGGAGTGGTTTTTTGATTTTGTGATTTTAGCCTGAGATCTGATCTCGGCTCTCAATGAAAGCACCAATGACAGTAATAATGTGTTACCGGGTATGTAATCTGAGTATTATTGAAGTAAGGTGGTACAGTGTTTGAGTACTTGAGTACAATATTGAGTTGAGCGTAGTGCTCAGTGTACAAGTGAGTGTAATATCTATTGTCTAGTAAGAAGTGTAAGAAGTCCCCCCTCACTATGTGGTTGTGAGCCTTTTTATTCCTTTCAGTACAGTGACCGTTGGACATCAACACCCGAGGTATTGAATGCTGAGGAGTTGAACGTCTGTCATCAATGCTGAGGAACTGAACGTTGGTCATCAATGCTGAGGAGTTGGACCGTTGCGCATTGATGCTGAGGAGTGAGGTGTCTTGGGTAGTTTGAACTGTCTTGTCAATGTTTTGGGTCCTGTCAATGGTACCGGGTCGGGTACCCAATTACCCTGTCAATATGTATGTATGTATGTGTGATTGAGTTTGCATGTGAGGAAAAAAATGGGTATTTTTGTTTTGTTTAGATCTGGATGCGGAAGTTAATTGCGCTGTCGCGGAAGACGCTTATGGCAATCAACAGATTCATCTGCGAAATCTGCACCAAGGGTTTTGAGAGGGACCAAAACTTGCAGCTTCACCGGCAGGGACACAACCTGCCATGGAAGCTGAAGTAGAGGGCCGGGCGAACAAGGAGGAGGTGAAAAGGAAGATGTACATGTTCCCGGAAAAAGACGTGCATCCACCACAACCCAAAATCAGGCCCTTCTTCTTCTTCTGCGACCGGACACTCATTGTAAACGTTTCCAGTTGTCTATAATGGGCCAGTTGAAATTAAAAAAAAAATTGTTAATAGACCCTTTAAAAAAAATCAAAACTTAAAATATTGTGACTATTAAATTTATTATCTAATCATGGTTGTCTCATTTCTCATATATTAATTGAGAGGAATATAAACCTTATTTGCTAACTCCTCGCGGGTGCCCGCGTACATGAGTCAAGTCACGCTCATTTATAGTCGTGCAAACCCACTTTCCAAAGCAATGTGCGATAAGTGCTTTTGCAATCTTTCCACTTTTGTTTTTCAACTCAAATAACTCTACTTTGATAATCAATTTCTCTTCCCCATTATCCGTTTTGAGCGTACAATATGTCAATCTCTTTGTCTTACTACGAAAACTCTGAATCAAATTTGACCTGACTCAAATCAAAAGTGGACCCCACATATGTTTGTATTACAAAATAGCCACTTACAATGCCATTTTATTTTTTTTTTTAATTTTTAACATTAACTTCTTGTGTATACCAATTTTACGTAAAAAAAGATTAAAAAAAAAAGAGAAAAAAAAAAGGAAAAATATTCAAGAAACGCTATAAAGGTCCAAGCACAAGCAACATTGTATATATATGGAATGTACCGGTAGTTTACTAGTTGGTAGAAATAATCAATAAATATTATATTATTGTTATTTGGTTTTCACATTTCAATTTTACGAGTATAATTTTTTAGATGATAAGAAAAAACTCGCAGTCATTACTCAATAAGATATATTATGTAAACCTCATCTTATGTGATAACAACATATTAAATTTATAACTTTGATAACAATTTATTACAATATAAATGTGCAATGTATGCACAAATTTTAAAACTATAAATAGTTTATTATTTTGCGCTTAAGCTTATAACTCTAATTTATTCCTTCGAGTATTTTAGTATTACCAATAAACGTTCTCCAAATATAAAAAAACTGACAACATGTGATCTTCCGTTAGCAAAATCGTTTAATTGAAGGGTAAAGATGTTATTTCATACACATCTTCTTTCTTTTAACCTTAATACATATATGCAAGTAGCAAACTAATTGCAAAGTTTTTTTTTTTTAAAGTCAAACATATATGAAGTTGAACTATATATGTAAAATTACAATTGAACATAAAATGATCTTTTTATCCCGTCTTTGTTGACATAACGATTACTGTATTAAAAACTTATTTTTTCAATTTATTTTAATACTTTTTAATAAAATAAATTTTCTGAAAATTTTCAAAACCAAAATGACCTTCCCCTTTTTTGTCTGCTAAAGACGAAGAATCTTCTTCATTTTCGATCAGAGACGGATGAATCTCTCCTTCTTCTCTAGATTAGAGATGAAGAAATGATTTTACCTCTCGTTTTTATTCATTCAATTTGAATTGTTGATATTATTTGGTGTCAATTAATGAATAATCCTTGTGTCTGTGTTTTATGTTATGGCTTTTTGTACATTGTTATAAAATTTTGTTCCTTACAAGTATCAATTCTATACGTGAAATAAATTAATAATTATTTCTAATTAATATTATGAATTTATGTCTCTTGTGTTTTGAAATTTTGTGTCTATGAATATAAATTGTGTACTTAAATCATATTTGGAAAATAAGCAAATACACATAAATATGCATCAAGGTCAACAGTGTATGTATATATATATATATATATATATATATATATATATATATATATATATATATATATATATATATATATATATATACATACACTGTTGACCTTGATGGATATGTATGTGTATTTGCATGTGCATCATCCGTGCATGGTGCGTGCATTGTGTCCATGAAGTATTGCTCTAATATCACACCATGCACGCACCACGCACGGACCATGCACACACAAATACACTTACGTATGCATCAAGATCCACAGTGTATATGTATATATATATGATACCATGAATTATTATTGTTCCGGTACGACACAATGCATGCACCACGCAAGGACTATGCACATGCACATAGACATACACATATATTGTGGCAAACTAGCCTTTTTATCCTTTTGTCTTTGCACACACCCAATGTCTATTCATTAAAATTTTTGTAATTTATAGAGGTATGCTCTACCTCTGCGGCTCTGCCTGCGTTCCTGAAAAAAGAAACGAAAAAAACACAAGTCTAATATATGTATGTATGTATGTTTGATTGAGTTTGCATGTGTGGAAAAAATGTGTATTTTTGGTTTGTTTAGATCTGGATGCAGAAGTTAATTGCGCTGTCGCGGAAGACGCTTATGGCGATCAACAGATTCATCTGCGAAATCTGCACCAAGGGTTTTGAGAGGGACCAAAACTTGCAACTTCACCGGCGGGGACACAACCTGCCATGGAAGCTGAAGTAGAGGGCGAACAAGGAGGAGGTGAAAAGGAAGGTGTACATATTCCCGGAAAAGGACGTGCATCCACCACAACCCAAAATCAGGCCCTTCTTCTTCTTCTGCGACCGGACACTCATTGTAAACGTTTCCAGTTGTCTATAATGGGCCAGTTGAAATAAAAAAAAAAATTGTTAATAGTAGACCCTTTAAAAAAAATCAAAACTTAAAATATTGTGATTATTAAATTTATTGTCTAATCAATTTGATTGATGTTGTCTCATTTCTCACATATATTAATTGAGAGGAATATAAACCTTATTTGCTACCTCCCCGCAGGTGCCGGCGTACATGAGTCAAGCCACGCTCATTTATAGTCACAAACCCACCTTCCAAAGCAATGTGGGATAAGTGCTTTTGCAAAGTCTTTCCACTTTTATTTTTCAACTCAAATGAGTCTACTTTGATAATCAATTTCTCATTCTCCAATATCCGTTTTGAGCGTACAATATGTCAATCTCTTTGTCTTATTACGAAAACTCTGAATCAAATTTCACCTGACTCAAATCAAAAGTAGACCACACATATGTTTATATTACAAAATAGCCACTTACAATGTCATTTTATGTTATTTTTTCGACATTAACTTCTTGTGTTTACCAATTTGACGAAAAAAAAAACAAAACAAAACAAAACAAAAAGAGAAAAAAAAAAAGGAAAAAAATTCAAGAAACGCTACAAAGGTCCAAGCACATGCAACATTGTATATATATGGAATGTACCGGTAGTTTACTAGTTGGTAGAAATAATCAATAAATATTATATTATTGTTATTTGGTTTTCACATTTCAATTTTACGACTATAATTTTTTGGATAATAAGAAAAAATTCACAATCATTACTCAATAATACAATAATGTATATTATGTAAACCTCATTTTATGTGATAACAACAAATTAAATTTATAACTTTGATAACAATTTATTACAATATAAATGGGCAATGTATGCACAAATTTTAAAACTATAAATAGTTTATTATTTTACGCTTAAGCTTATAACTGTAATTTATTCCTTCGAGTATTTTTGTATTACCAATAAACGTTCTTCAAATATAAAAAAACTGACAACATGTGATCTTCCAATAACAAAATCATTTAATTCAAGGGTAAAGATGTCATTTCATACCCATCTTCTTTCTTTTAATCTTAATATATACATATATGCAAGTAGCAAACTAATTGCAAAGTTTTTTTTAAGTCAAATATATATGAAGTTGAACTACACATGTAAAATTACAATTGAACATAAAATGATCTTTTTATCACGTCTTTGTTAACATAACGGTTACTGTATTAAAAATTTATTTTTTTCAATTTATTTTAATACTTTTTAATAAAATAAATTTTCTGAAAATTTTCCAAAAACCAAAATGACCTTCCCCTTTTTTGTCTGCTAAAGACGAAGAATCTTCTTCATTTTTGATGAGAGACGAATGAATCTCTTCTTCTCTAGATTAGAGATGAAGAAATGATTTTACCTCTCGTTTTTATTCATTCAATTTGAATTGTAGATATTATTTGGTGTCAATTAATGAATAATCCTTGTGCCTGTGTTTTATGTTATGACTTTTTGTACATTGCGTTATGAAATTTTGTACCTTATGAGTGAATTCTGTACTTGAAAATAATTAGTAATTGTTTCTAATTAATATTATGAATTTATGTCTCTTGTGTTGTGAAACATTGTGCCTATGAATATAAATTATGTATCTAAATCATATTTGGAAAATAAGTAAATATACATGTATATGTGTTTTGTGTTATGATTTTTTGTGTCTCGTGTTATGAAATTATGTACCTTACGAGTATGAATTTTGTACCTCGTCTTTTCAATCCAGCTTGATCCATAATGTTTTGCTATGTGTCTTGTTGTGATTTTTTGTGTTTTGTGTTATGAAATTCTTACCTTACGAGTATAAATTCTGTAACTTGTTGTTTCAATCTATGGTATATAATGCTACGTGGAACCTGATTTATATGATATAAATTACAGGTTGAGCATATAACCTATAATTATTACTCCGTAATTTGTTTAAACAAAACCAAACAGCTGATTTGATTGTGAATGTAGGAGCTACGCAGAATGATGACCGGATAGAGCTGATATGGTAGGGCTGGGCAATTTGGTTCAGTTTTCTCGAACCGAATCATACCGAATGGAAATAGTAATATATCGAAAAATCGAATGGTAATTGATTATTATAAATCGAACGGTTCGATTTTTAACCGAACTGAACAGTTTGGTAAAAAAATCGAATCGAACCGAATACCGTTTGTTTTAATAATAATAATAATAATAATAATAATAATAATAATAAAAAAGAAGTAAATCCAAGTCCCTTATGTCTACTCCGCCGTTCACTTCCTATTTTCACAGTAAATCCAAGTCGCTTGTTCTCTAAATTGCACTTTTGTTATTTTCCGCAATTGTTCTTTACCTCAGAATTATATCTAACTTCAGTTATTCTAATAATATCCAGTATTTTCCTTAGTTTCATATTTCTATGAAATTAATGTGTTTTAACATAATTCTAATTTTGATTTCCAGCATTGGAATTATTTTCTAGTACTAAAATATATACTCCATCTGTCCCATTTTACCTGTCCTATTTACTATTCATTGGTCAAATAAACTCTTTCTTCATTGCTTATTTTCTTTAATTTTTTATTATTTTTATATTTAATTTTTTGTGTTTAATAGTACTTTTAATGTACTTTCTAAATATATAAATTTTATATATTAATGCTAAACTTAATATTATGAAAAATTAGATTAAAAATAACTTCAGTCAAGCCTTGTTAAACAAATCAGACAACCAAAAGGGGACGGAGGTAGTATATTTCAAGTGCACTAGCAGTGATGGATTGTGTCCAAAAATAAAGAGTCATTTCCATTTTTGGTCCTACTGTTATGGGGGCGTTGCCAATTTTAGTCCACTTCATTAATTTTTGCCACATTGTGACCAGTCTTATTTAGTCCTTGCCACTTTTAGTCCACTGTTAAAATTTTCGTCAAATTGCCGTCCAAAATAGGGATATTTTTGGTCTTTTCATGCTTTGGTCATCTCCTTAACCCTTTGTAGTGGTTTTCCTTATAGATTTTCATCCAATGAAGAGGTCTGGCGAAAGCCATGGCTTTGTAATGTGGCTCACATGGCTTTCGTTGGACCTCTTCAATGGATGAAAATGTGTAAGGAAACCCACTGCAAAGGGTCAAGGAGATGACCAAAGCATGAAAAGACCAAAAATATCCCTATTTTGGACGACAATTTGACGAAAATTTTAACAGTGGACTAAAAGTGGCAAGGACTAAATAAGACTGGTCACAATGTGGCAAAAATTAATGAAGTAGACTAAAATTGGCAATGCTCCAATAACAGTAGGACCAAAAATGGAAATGACTCAAAAATTAACTATACAATACTTGACACTTGTTCTCCAAAATATTAACTATACAGATAGATGATTCTTCATCTCGTTAATAAAACATTTCAAGTGACCAACTGAAGAGTCGGTTGTGCAAAAAAACCAACTGATGTTTGGTAATTAGTACTTAGTAGTGTGTTTGAACTTTGAATTACTATTTATTATATAATATTTAGACTTTGAATTTGGACTAGGTGAATATGTATTGTTTGATAGTGTGTTTGTAAAATTAGGAAATATTAAAGTTTAAGGTTTTAAACCGAACTGAATACCGAATCGAACCAATTCCGAATCGAAACCGAACCGAACTATAATATTAAATCGAATGGCATCATTTTTTTTAAGGGATAAAGGTCAAATAAGCCATTGAACTTTTACCAAAACAGCAATTAAGCCATTGAACTCGAAAAAGCTCCAAACTAATACATGAACCTAGAAAAAAGATGCAATTAAGCCACTTTTACTTGCTATAGCAGGTTAACATCCGGTCAAAGCTTATTAAGATGCCATGTAAGATTTTTTATACAAATAATTTGAATAGCATCATTTTTTAATCCCATCTCTTCTCCTTAAACCTGCAAAATTGAACAGGACATATTCAAAGATCATGTAAAAACTAAAACAAAATCACGAATTTTCGAGGTCAAGCATTCCAATTTCAGCAACAATTTTGATTAGCACCATCAAGCAAGTTCCCTCTTTAACGATCACGATTGTTTGCAATTAAGCAGTAATTAACAATGCGAGATATAATACACAGTAACTTACAGCAGAACACTCAAAATTGAATCAATTATTAACAAGTGGTGAAAAGTATTCTTGGGTTATGTTTTTTTGTTAATAATAATAATAATAATAATAATAATAATAATAATAATATTATTATTATTATTATTATTATTATTATTATTATTATTATCCAAATAAACATTTAATAGTGAGTTGGTATTCAAATTATTTTAAAAAATCTGACATGGCATCTTAATAAGTTTTAACCGGATGTTAACCTGCTATAGCAAGTAAAAGTGGCTTAATTGCATCTTTTTTTCAAGTTCATGTATTAATTTGAAGCTTTTTCAAGTTCAATGGCTTAATTGCTGTTTTGGTAAAAGTTCAATGGCTTATTTGACATTTATCCCTTTTTTTTAATACTGAAATATAAAAACCAAAACCGGAACTATTAAAAAAAAAATGAACTGTATCCCGAAACGCCCACCCCTATAATATGATTCTCATCGGGACATTTCATGATAAAATTGGCCGAAAGAATTTTTTTTAGAGAAACCAGTGAAGCTGGTTCTCCAAATCCTCACTTTTACTTGCATTGTACACTTTGTGTATAAAAGGCCTTTATCTTCTATTTTTTTTATTGGTAATAAGAATATTAGATTTTTATTTTAAAAGTACAATAGATGAGGCACTGCATGATAATATGTCACGATTTCATGGGTCCATATAAGTACGGTAAATGATGAGGTGGATCAGCTGCTTAACTAAAATTAATGCAAAGCAAGGGTGATTTATTTGTTAACACATTTATGATTACTCACTTTATTAATTCAATTATTTAATTTGAACATGACACACAATGATAAAATTAGCTAACACCATTTAGTTATCATATTACTATGTTTGACATCATATATTAAAAGTATCATCCAAAATTGTTAAATATTTGAAATAAAATTCAAGCGATTATCACCCAACTTGATCTTACCCAAAAGACGTTTATCCCTAAATTCTTAAATTGATTAGAGAAAATACGGTAAATAATAATTAAGGGTAAAAATTAAGTATAGTTGAATTCTTTTTGAAAAAGCTCTTTATTTTGTTAATTTTGTTGAAAATATTTCTTTTCTAAACATGATAACTCCTTTCTTTCTTTCTTTCTTTCTTTCTTTCTTTCTTTTTTTTTTTTTTTCAATACAGACTTTTAGTAAATTACAACTAAACAAGCTAAGCTACATGTTATCCAATTGTAAAAGTAAATTAACTGGAATTATTAAGAATTATATTTAAAAATATTATAATGTATTTCAATGAGCATATCATTAGTTTTGATTTGTTGATTATCAAAACAATATTTGATTGTTTAAAGTTACATAGCATACAGTTGCAAATGTTAATTTAAAAGGAAAATACTATGTGTATTCTCATTTTCTACTCCGAACTTTTACTTCCACATATAAAATCTTGATGTAAATATTTGTATTGGGATCCACATGAAAAAAAATGTAATTTTTCTGAACTCGTCACATCATAATAAAATTGAAAGAGTGCATGTAGTAGAAGTGTAGAACTCAATTTAAAGAACACAATAAAATTAGTTCTCGATCTGGGTCACATACTCACGTGACTGACAAATTAAAATTAGAAACACTTCTTGTTGTGAATAAATTACATATTCTAGTATTCTAGCTACATTATTATATTAAAGGGAGTAATGTAGTCCAATCAAGTGTTATACATCTCTAGGTAGTTAGTCAAATTTTTATTATTATAAATTTTTAATTAAACCGGACCACCATGCATTGTTGTCATTTTTCTTTTTTCTCATCTTCCCTATCTCTTAGCTATACTAGCTAGCTACATAACTAGCTTTCTCCTTCTCCCTATATATCCATCCTTTAATTAAAATAATTTATCCAATATAAATCAATTATCTTATTAAATCAATTAATCTTGACCCAATCAAACAAATTAAATAACCACCTAAATCATACCTTTGTTCATTTTAATATAGTGTGTGTTGTGTATGCATGCATAATGCGCACATAATGATGGAATTATTAACATTAGAGATTAGGATTTTTGGTAGCCTAATGGAATTTTGGTTACAAATCAATATTTGTTTAAGTCATCTTTGGTAAAATAATTAGCCTATCAGTCAATTTTGACTTATTTGATCACTATTAGCTGTTTTACTTGGTTAAACAATCAATATGAGTGTTTGACTAATTAACTTTTTAAAACTTATTGTTCCAAAATGCTAAAATTCAAAAAGTTGCTCAAATTTAACTACTTGACTTGTGCATGCATCGTGTGTGCGTAGTCTGTGCGTGGTGCGTGCGTTGTGTGATATCTGAGCCTGTTAACTTGATGCTAACTTAGTTAAGCTACAGGAATGTTTGACGGTGCATTTTTAGAAATTTGAAAATACTTTTAAGTGCATGGAAGACACTACCTAATTCTCATCATCTTCCTCCCCCATGCCACTACGGTTGTGCATTTAGAAATTATTAATCCGATAATATATTTAGAAATACTTTGAGTACATAAAATGCAATTGTCCCCATTTACATTCTTTGCTACTATACAACACACCTAAAAATTAAAACACAAAGTCATTGGAGAAGTTAAACGTTAACGTTTTCTTACTGCCTTTGGGATTGTGTGAGGAGATCAGAGCCAAAATTTAATAGACACGAAAGGCAATTGTCCCCATTTACATATTGTGCTACAACAAACGTCAAATTAAAACACAAAGCCATTGGAGAAATTTTTTACTGCCTTTGGATTGTGTGGAGAGATCCAAAATTTAATGTTCGTGCTAATGATATAAATTATATAGAGGATTATTGCGCAAATTTTATTGTGAACCACGGTCCAACAAACATTGTGGACAAAGAAATAACGACGTCGTTTTAGGATTATGTAATTGCGCGAGACTGACGGTGCCGTTAACCATTACGGACGGACAATTTTCTTCCTTGGTCCTTCTTTTTCAAGTTCTCGGACAAATTTCTTCCTTCGTAGTTCTTTTTGCAGTCGCTATATAGAGTGGGGATCATAGTCCGCGCATCGCGATTACCATTGTTGCGAATTATGGCGAAACACTTGGTAGAAGCAATCTGATTGATGCGATTGATTTGAATTTGTTGGTTGTTGATGATCACAACATATTAACACCTGGTTTGTATCCTCTTTCTAATCAATTGATTGTGTAATTTAAAATTAATAGGGTTTATATTTGTTTGACATTGTTATTCCATTATTCTATATTGTGTTTATAGATTGTATTGTGTGTGTCGCAGTTGAAGATAATATTTCGGTTGGTGTTGTATTGAATTCATAGTTTGCATATGATGTTCCTTCTTCAAGTTTTGTGGCTGATCACGATCATATTTCAGGTTTTAATCGTATTTGTGTGTTATTTGAATACTCTATTTGTTTCAAGACCAATATAGTTAGTTTTAGTTTGATGTTGAAGTAGTCTCAGTTATGGGACACCGTATTATCAGTTGATAATGTTTGCCATTAGTTTCACTTTAATAATGTTGTAGTTTAGTTTCGCTATATTGTCAATTGATAATATATATTTTATTACTTTGATTTTTTTTTTATTTCTACAGATGGCTGTAACCCTTCTACTAGAGGTGGTGCGACTTCTACAGATTTGATTGAGGAAGATTCATCTATTCTAGGTTTTTATGTTTAGTTGGATTGTTCATTGAGTTTCATTTACAATCAACATTAGTGTGTTTTGAAAAACACTGTAGTATCAGATCAATATGCCTATACTGTCAATAGATTTTTTTACTACGTATGATTGTTTAGGTATAGAAATACTAAAGGTTTATGTTAATAAATCATAGTTAATCAAGAATTGGTGGAGCTTTCTGTTGGTTTAGTTGAAGAAGCATTTGATATGTATAATGATTATGCATTTCGAATGGGATTTAGTGTTAGGAAGGGGAAACAATATTATGTCGTTGGAAGTCAGAATTTGAGGATGAAAAAGTGCCATTGTTCTAAGTCTGGGTTTAAAGTAAGACTAGAGACCACTAATAAGTGTTATTCAAAGATAGAGACTCGGAGTGGATGTAATGCAGTGTGTCAATTTGATGTAAATTCAAATGGAAGTGAGTTGTTACCAAACATGTAATGGAGCATAATCATGAGTTGTGTCCGTCTTCCAGAAGTTATATGCTTAGGTCGCATAGGAATGTTTCTAAGAATCGGTTGACATACTTAATAAAAGACATGAAGAAGAGTGGGGTTCCGTTATGCGATGGTATTCGGTTTTTAAAACATTAGTCCGGATGTTCACCGCTTGTTGGATTTACTGCTAGGGATGCTTACAACACTATGTTTTCAGATTCGCTGGAGCATTTAGATGGGATTGACTCTAACACTTTGATTGAGATATTTAGGAAGAGACAATTGAATGAGTCAGATTTCTTTTTTGATTTCGAAGTTGATGATGATGCAAGGTTGTGTAGCTTTTTTTGGAGGGATGCACAAATGAAGGCGGATTATCGGTTGATTGGTGATTTGGTGGTACATGATACTACATACCGCACCAATAGGTATGATATGATTTATGGTCCATTTGTTGGTATGAATCACCATTACATGAACGTCATGTTTAGTTGTGATTTTTTACTAAATGAGATGATAAAATCATTTGTATGGTTGTTCAAAACATTTCTACGGTCGATGGATGGTAGCCACCCACAAACAATAATGACTAATCAGTGTGTTGTCATGGCTGCTGCAATCAAGCAAGTCTTTCCAAATTCAAGCCATAGGCTATGTATTTGGCAAATTGGGAAGAATTCAAAGAAGCACATCAAAGGATTGAGAAATATAAAGGGTTTCGTAGATTTATTTAATTTCCTTTTAAAGTATACTGACATAGAAGTTGAATTTGAATTTTACTGGAACAGTATGTTTGCAACTTTCACTACAAGAAAAATCGCAATTAATTCCGTCGCGAAAACGCAAAATTCCTTCGCAAATCACGTTTTGCGACGGAATTTTACATTTTAGCGACGGAACCCATTCCGTAGTCTCCAGGCTTGTCGTATTTCATTTCACGACAGAAATAATCCGTCACGAGCAGTGGCGATGGAAAATGGCAACATAATTTTCCGTTGCAAAGTTGGCGACAAAAATCATTCTGTCACGAGTCCGTCGCGGTTTTGGTAACGGAAATGTTTTCTTTCGTCGCCATCGAGTGAAAAAATATTCCATCGGCAAAACTCATATTCCGTCGCATATTTCTATCGTGAAATATAACGACAGAAATAATTGTCGTCGCGATTCCGTCGTTAACTTTTCCGTTGCTAATTTCGTCTTCCGTCACAAAATTCTGTCGTAAGAAAACGACGAAACAAAGTGTCATCGCAATTCCATCGCTAGATATTTTGTCGCAAAGTTTGTTTACCGTCACAAATTTTCGTCGTAAAAAAAATAACAGAACTAATTATTGTCGTGATTTCGTCACGTTTGGACAACAAAAATCTTCATGTCGCCAATTTCGTTACTATAATGATAACAAATATTCCATCGTTAAAATCACATTTAGTCGCAATTCTTCTATTTTTTTCTATATTATTATTATTTTCTTAAAATTGTAATGTTACTATTTAAAATGTTAATATACAATTATATTTGGAAACAAAAAACACTATTAAAAATAAAATACAATATAATTTGTATTATAAAAGTAATACTAGCTATACTTTATAGTTCAAAGAACTTAATACTATACTTAATACCGAATTCATATCTAAACAACAATATAATAATTCATCAAAAAAAAAAAGTCAAAACAAGATGCTACAATTATAAATTGATACTCCACATTAGTTATCACACCCTTCATTTCCTAGCTCTTTCTTCTAAACAACAATATAATAATTCATCAAAAAAAAAAAAAAAGTCAAACCAAGATGCTACAATTATAAATTGATACTCCACATTAGTTATCACACCCTTCATTTCCTAGCTCTTTCTACTAATAACCTCCGCATCACGGCATCAGTGCTTGATCATGCAAATACCTACTATTATAAATAAGGATCAAATTGTCTCTGTCCACTTTCAAATTTGGCTGCAAAGTGTTTAGAAAATCAAAAAGGATTAATGATAGCACTTAATGGAAAAATCATGTAGAATTTATTATATGAAAGCATTTCTGACCAGATAAAATTAATTTTACTAGAAGTATGAGAATAATTTCCTTAGGAGTTTTAGAAATTAAAATGTTAAACTTACATGTTCTAATAAAATTGATCTTGAAGGACTTGAGACAGCAAAGAATGACTCCCACACTACTACCTGGCCATCAGAAAAGTTCCATGCTCTTAAAGTGCTTCCAGGTGACAGACAAATAACATCTGGAAGAAAAGTAAATTAGTCACTGAAATTGTATTTCATAGTAGAGCATGTTATGTTTACATGACAGGCATGTTGAAAGAGTAGATGCAATATAAATCAATACATTATCATTAAATATATCCAAGGGAATACAATCACTTAAACAATATGGTTTTAACATAAATTTAATATCCCAAGAAATTCCACATTCCTACATGAGAAAGTAAGGAAGCTATTTGAAAATCTGTTATCTATAGAAAATTAGAAACCGATATCATCATTATTAGCTAAGTTATTTTAGCTTGAATAGAGAACTGCAATTTAAGTAACTTTTCACTCACCTGTAAGAAACAAAATAGCAAAGAACATATAGAACTAAGAGCGACGTCAATTCCATCAATCACATCTTTGTGCTCCAATACATGCATGCTTCCAAACTGCACATAGTAAAATTAGATCACACACTGTGAATCATCAATGCTATTCATCAACTAAGGAGCCACAAGAAGAAGATCAATTATTCATAATAAATTATTTAGAGCTCATTTGGTAAAGCTTATGTAATTAGATTATTGAGATAATGCATTAACTAATACATAAATAATCGAACCAAACAATTTAGTTAATAAAATTTTAAAACAAATATTTCAGTTCGGTCAATGGTTAAAATTTGTTAAAAACTTTAGTTATCGATAGTTTGGTTATAAAGTATTGGTTAATGCCAAGGACTTTGTGGTCCAGTGGCATCAAACTCTTCCCTTTATACGGGAGGTGGTAGGTTCGAGCCTCAGATGAACAGATACTGCATTCTAATAGAGTTAGTTAAGTATAGTTATTAGTGTGTGTTATTTATACAAAGTACAAGTGTACTTACCTCATTAATTGTCTAGAAATTTGAACTAGTCAAAATGATTAATTGGGAAATGTAAAATGATAATTACGTTTAATTTTAAAAAAAGACATTATAGAGGATGGATGGAGTAGAGATTAAAAACGTTATGCAATTTAGTTATAGCATATGAATTCATATGTAATCTCAATTTTACATTAAATTTTGAAAATTACCCAATTGTAATACAAATAAAACTAGTACAAAATTTAACCATTAAAAAGTTATAAATTTTACTTAAAAAATTAAATATTTTCACGACGGAAAGAACGATCGTCACAAGTTCCGTCGTCAAACTCAAACATGAAATCTATCTTTGCGTCAAACATCGCAACATAATTAATTTCCGTTGCCGATTCCATCGCCATAGCGCCACGGACATGTAGGTTGTCACATTTTTATCGCCAATGTATTAACATATTGGCGACAAAATTAATTATGTTGTCTCATTTAGTAGCGAAAATAAACTTTACTTAAAAATTAAATATTTTAGTGACGGAAAGAACGATCGTCGCAAGTTCTGTCGCAAATGTCAAACATAAAATCTATCTTTGCGCCTAACATCGCAACGTAGTTAATTTTCGTTGCTGATTCCATCGCCGTAGCACGACAGACATGTAGGGCGTCGCATTTTCTATCGCCAACGTGTCAACATATTGGCGACGAAATTGATTTCGTCGTCGCATTCTGTAGCAAAAATAAACTTTACTTCAAAATTTGAATATTTTCACGACGGAAAAAATACCTGTCGCAATTTCCGTTGTCAGCCTTTGTCGTCAATTCCTTGGTGCAAAGATAACATGGGAATATTTTTCACTTTGCGCCAAGTATCACAATGGAATTTATTCTCGTCGCCAATTCTATCGCAAAACCGCGACAGAACCATCGGCCGTAGCCTTTTCTATCGCCATTGTGGTGACAAAACTTAATTCTGTCACAAAATCCGTCACGAAAATGTTGGCGCCAAAATTTATTGGTTTTTTTCTCACTTTGCGCCAAAAATCGCTATGAAATTGAATTCTGTCACCATTTCCGACGCACAATCGCGAGGGAACACATTCCGTCGCAAGAACCGTCATGAATCGATAACGAATTACGTTCCGTCGTGATGTTTCCGTCGCGATTCGTGATTTTTCTTGTAGTGTGTGTATGTGTATTATGAATATGAATTATGTGCATTATGAACATAAATTCTGTACATTATGAAGTTAAATTCTGTGTATTGGATCAGGGTCCACAAACCCCAATGCACTATGAACCCTGGTCCATGATATAAATTGCCCACTTGTGTGAGATCGTATCACGAGTTTCAATCCGTGAGAAGGGTCGGATCTTTGATTAATTGATCAAATGCTTTATTAATGGGTCGAATCTTTAACCTCATTAATAAAAGATCCGATCCGTCTCACAGATTGAGACTTGTGAGACAAGTTTTTGCCTGTAACTAATGTACTAGACCCATTATGTGTGCACCATGGTCTACATAGCTGTGTGGACCATGAATATAATGTACATTTTTAATATACTAAAAATATATTATTTTTGTACTGAAAATACATTATTTGTTAGTATATATAAAATAATGTACTCTACGTATAAAAATTAAGTACATTTAGGGTGTGTTTGGTAACCCGTAAAATGACTTCCGAAAAATGTTTTCAGAGTTTTCGGTGTTTGGCAACGTCCGAAAAATACGGTCAATGGAAAATGTTTTCCGTTGACCAAGGAAAATCAGTTCATTTTTCCAAAAAATGACGGATTTTTTTCCGTAAGTATTTTCTGGAATTGCCAAAATGACCATTCCGCATGTTCTCAACAAAAAGCAACCCATATCCTATATCACCCATGACCGAAAATGGACCAAGAAGTGGGAAACCGCCAGAAACCGACGAAAATCGTCAGAAATCGACGGACAGTCGGACACAGTACAGGTTTCTGCCGGAAATCTGTATGATTTCCGCGGAAACCTGTTGGTTTACTCTTTTTTTTTATTATTTATTTTTGAGTTCTTAATTTTATTTTTTAGTAAATAATATTATTATAATTTTTTATATTTTAAATAAAATAATTACAATGTTTAATTATACAATTCTACCAATTTTTCATAAAATGAACCAAATATACAAAGAAAGTTTTCTAGGATACATCCAAACACGAAATGAAACTATTTTCTGAAAAATAACTCATTTTTCCATAAGTAATTTTCCTGCTTTTCAAACGGACACTTAGTATATTAAAAATATACTTTATGATCCATACAGCTGTGTAGACCATATTTAATGTAATAATGATTGAATTTACTAATACTACCATTTTCCTATTATAATAATATTATTATTATTATATTAAGGATTAAGGACGATGAGAACAATTATGTTTGTATTAGAGTTCACCAAATATAACTGTAGGAATACAAGAGTATATATACAAGAGAATCACAAGTAAACTAGGACTGAGACATCATAAGTAAACTAGGACTGAGACTTATAGTATGACTCTATTATGTAGAGTCCTAATACTCCCCCTCAAGCGGATGGTACGGAAGTAACCTGTAGCTTGTCACGTAAGAAGGAGAACCGGGGACCTGCGAGTGACTTGGTGAAAATATCAGCTAGCTGATCCTTAGTAGAAATAAAGTGCATCTGAATGTCTCCTGCAGCCACTCTGTCTCTCACAAAGTGATAATCAATTTCAACATGCTTTGTGCGAGCATGAAAAATAGGATTAGCACACATATAAGTAGCTCCAAGATTGTCACACCAAAGTTTGGGCACTGGAAGAGGTGAAATTCCTATTTCTCGCAGCAAAGAGAGGATCCATAGAACTTCAGCACATACATCTGCAAGAGCCTTGTACTCTGCTTCAGTAGAAGATCGAGCAACAGTCCTTTGTTTCTTGCATACCCAGGACACTAGATTGGTTCCAAGAAACACAACATGCCCACTAGTAGACTTTCTATCCGTAGAACAACCAGCCCAGTCAGAATATGAGAATTCATGAAGCTCACCTGAACTTGACTTTCGCAATCGCAGACCCAAAGACATAGTACCTTTAACATACCTTAACACACGTTTCAGTTATTCCCAGTGTGCAGTGGTTGGAGCATGCATGTGCTGACAAAGCAGATTAACTGCAAAGGATAAATTTGGTCTCGTGATAGTTAGGTACTGTAGTGCACCTGCAATGCTCCGGTATTGCGTGGGATCATCATATGGATCTGTACAGGTAGATACTGTCTTTGAAGTCGTAGTAGGTGTAGACACAGGTTTGCAGTCCGTCATACCAGCTCGTTTAAGTATGTCAGTCATATACCTGCGCTGAGAAAGCAACACTCCATCTGCACACTTGACTGTTTCAATCCCAAGGAAAAACCCAGGCTCACCAAGATCTCTAATCTTGAAAGTACTAGAGAGCTTAGAGAGCAAAGCCTCCAATGCACCCTACTCATTGCTCATAACAAGAATATCATCCACATAAACAAGCAGGTAAACAGTAGCCGATCCACGAGAATAATAAAATAACGAAACATCAGTTTTAGAGGCATTAAAACCAGCAGATAACAAAAAAGTGTGCAAACGAGTGAACCAAGCCCGGGGAGCCTGCTTCAAACCATACAGGGAGCGTTTCAGCAAGCAAACATGATCAGGGTGCTGAGAATCAACATACCCCGGAGGCTGACGCATGTAAACAGTTTCTGTAAGATTACCATTAAGGAATGCATTATGCACATCCAACTGTCTGACCAGCCAACCAAAAGAAAGAGCAAGAGAGAGCAACAACCTGACTGTAGTAGGTTTAACCACCGGGCTGAAAGTGTCAAAGAAATCTTGACCCGGGACCTGATTAAACCCCTTAGCCACGAGCCTGGCCTTGTAGCGCTCAACAGATCCATCAGCATTTCTTTTCGTGCGAAACACCCACTTGCAGCCAATAATATTCATAGACTCAGTGGGAGGAACCAAGCACCATGTCTGATTCTGCAACAAAGCATTGAACTCTTGATCCATTGCCTCCCTCCATTCAGAGTGTTTGACTGCCTGAGTATAACAAGTAGGATCAACAGAGGAAACCTGCACAGTCAAACCTGCAACCGGAGCCACATACCGACTCCTAGTGGCCATGGAGTGAGACCTCTCCATGGGACGCACAATACGACCACGTGGCCTACCACGAGGCCTCTTCTGAGCCACATCAGCAGGAGGCGAGGGAGCTACCACAGATGGATCAGCCACAAGATGAAAACAGATTCAGCCCAAGGTCGTGCAATAGATTCTGATGGAGCCTGCAAAACAGACTTAGCACCAAAAGGAAACACAACTTCATCAAACCGCACATGACGGCGCACAAAAACTTTATTAGTACGTAGGTCCATGCACCTATAACCCCGAAACGAATCAGGATAGCCCAGAAAGACACACGGAGAAGACCTGTAAGACAGTTTATGACGATTATATGACCGTAAGTGCGGATAGCACAGACAGCCAAAGACACGAAGAAAGGAATATGATGGCTGAGATCTGTGCACTAAGACATGAGGACTAGAGTTATGGAGAGTATGCGAGGGCATTTTGTTAATAAGGAAAACAGCAGCCTCAAAAGCAAAATGCCAGAATCGAGACGGCACAGAGGCATGAGCCATAAGTGCTAGCCCGGTTTCAACCACATGTCTGTGCTTCCGTTCCACACGACCATTCTGTTCATGTCTGTACGCACAAGATTGCCTGTGACTAATACCAAGCTGAACAAAAACAGAATGTAACTTTTTATACTCAGCCCCTAAATTAGATTGAACAGCCTTGATTTTACGATTGAAGGCACGTTCAACTAAACATCGAAAACGCTCAAAAACAGAATATATATCTGACTTTAATTTCATAGGAAAATACCAAGTATAACGAGAAAAGTCATCCACAAATAAAACGAAATAACGATAACCCTCAGAAGAGAGTACATGAGCAAGGCCCCAAATGTCCGTATAAACTAAATCTAGCACATTCGAACTAACAGAGACAACACGTGGCAATGGGAAACGCGCAGATTTACCCATTTGACACGCAGAACACACAGTATGAGAAGTTTTATTCGACTCACTAACAGAACAGGACTGCAAGACTCGATGTAAAACACGCTGATGTGGATGACCCAAACGATCATGCCACGTAGACGCCGAATCACGAGTAGAAAGAAACGCTGAAGGTGAACCAGAAGGAACCGGCAAGGTATAGAGCCCACCGGAACTATTGCCCCGTAAAAGAATTTCCTTGGTCCGAATATCCTTCACAACAAAGAAGGAAGGGTGAAACTCAAAAAAACACCTGATTATTCGACGCAAAGCGCTGAACAGATAATAAAGAGGCAGAAAGACGGGGAACATGTAAAATATGAGACAACTTAAGAGACCTAGAAGGCGTAGAAATAGAAGCATGACCCACGTTACTAATAAGTAAAGGCGTACCGTCACCAACACGTAAAGTGTCGTTACCACCATAATCTTCAGAAGTAGAGAGGGCGGCTATATCAGGTGTGGCATGATGTGTTGCACCAATGTCAGACAACCAGGTATGAGCAGTCACGTTATTCGCCGAATCACCCTGATGAATAAAATTCGCTTGCGGAGAAACAACATAAGGCAACTTGTAACAAGACAAAGCCGAGTGACAAAATGAACCGCAAATTTGACACTGAATGGAAGAACCTCTGCCACGGCCTCTCCCACCGCCACGTGACTGCCGACTAGAATTGCCGCCGCCGCGCCATGCAGAACCTCCGCGACCGCGAGCAGAACCGGAACCAGCACGACCGAACGGTGCTCCGCCAGCCGAACGGCCTCCTCCACGACCACGGGACTGGCGACCTCCCTGAGCAGTGAAAGCCGCCGGTGCAGCACCTCCAGGCAGTGCGTAATCATCACCGGCGATGAAGTCCTGCGCGCCCAGCAAGTCAGCAAGCTCAAGGAGCGTCACCGGATGTCCTCGAACCGCCAGCGAAGAGGTGACACCCTTGAACTCCGGTCGAAGGCCGCGGAACACGTACATGTTCTGTTCTTCCAGCGTTACCTTCCGGCCGGCGAGAGCTAAATCTTCAACAATAAGCCGAGCTCGCCCGAGATACTCTACCGTCGACGAATCTCCTTGCCGGAGACCATGGAGTTGGCTAAGCAAGTGAAGTTGGCGGGATTGAGAGGCGGAAGCTAGGGACTGCTCAATGGCATCCCATAACTCCTTCGATGTCCGACAGCCGACGGCGATGGAGAGCACCTCCTCGGACAGCGAAGAAACAAGGAGAGACAGCAACCCTTGATCACGGCGAGACCACGCAACAAACGCCGGATTCCGAACGCGGGCAGCAGCAGCGGACGAGGTAGCAGCAGACACGGCAGGGAGGAACTCCTCCGGGCAAGGACACGATCCATCAACAAGATCAATGAGATCATGGCCACGTAGAAACGGGAGAACTTGAGTACGCCAAAACAAAAAATTGCGGTGATTGAGTTTGATGCTAATGTAGTGATGAGCAGAAGAGAGCGACGACACGGGAGCCGACGCCGCGGAACTCACAGCAACATCTGAAACGGTCCGCTCAGAGGCAGAGCCGTCATTCGTAGCCATAGGAACAAGAACGAAACCCTAGCGACTGATACCAGATGAGAACAATTATGTTTGTATTAGAGTTCACCAAATATAATTGTAGGAATACAAGAGTATATATACAAGAGAATCACAAGTAAACTAGGACTGAGACATCATAAGTAAACTAGGACTGAAACTTATAGTATGACTCTATTATGTAGAGTCCGAATAAGGACGATGATCAAAATAGAATTAGTCTTTTCTTCTCCCAATAGGCCTGGAAATGTCCTTCCAGACCTATTCCCGCCATTAGTCTTTTGTTGACCGCATAACCAGCGGAAAAATCCTACCACTCGCCCTAAAACCGACACGTCAGTACCGCGTTATTGTCATGTTTGCTTCATATGAAAGGCCTCTCAGACCTATAAATACCCGTCCTTACTGTCTTCGGTCTCGTTCTAGTCTGAATATCTTATTCGCAATCTCTCAAACCTCTCTCTTATTCTAAAAGGTTTCGAATAGCTATTTGAAATTCAGAGTCATGGATCAGTTTGATTAATTTGTGTTTAGTTATCCTATGCTTGATTTTCTGGAAATTTTGGTTTCCGTGTTGATCGGATGCTAAAGATGTCTATTTCCAATTACTCATGTTCGTCTATATGTCTTGTCATGTTGATGCAGCTCAGATCGTGGATTTGATGTTTAGTAACAGGGATTCGGATTTGTTCTAGTTGAACGAAATAGATCGGTTTGATCAATACGCGTTCAGTTATCATATGCTCGATTTTATGGAAATTTAGCGTTTATATTGATCGGTTGCTTAAGATGTCTGATTTTTATTTGTTATTTTTGGCATGACTGTTATGACTTGATGTGATTTGGATTGTGCATTCGATTTCAGCGGCGAGCTTTCGGATTTCTTTTGGTTGAAAGACCTGGATCCGTTTGACAATACGTGTTTGGTTAACCTATGCTTGATTTTCTGCAAATTTTGGTTTCTGTCTTGATCGGTTGTCAAAGATGTCTATTTCCAGTTACTCATGTTCGTCTGTATGTCTTGTTATGTTGATGAAGCTCAGATCGTGGATTTGATCTCAAGTGAAAGATTTCGGACTTGTTCAAGTTTGACAAATAGATTGGTTTGGTTTGTACACCTTCAGTTATCCTATGCTTGGTTTTCTGGAACTTCTCATATATATTGATTAGTTGCTAAAGATCTGATTAATTTGGATTATTTATTGCTCGTATGTCTTTCATGAATTGTTTTAGTTTGGATTGTGGATTTGATCTCAGCACCAAGCTTTTGGATTTCTTTGGGTTGAACGTGGAGTTGGCTTGTATTGATTAGTTGCTAAAGATCTGACTTGGATTATTTATTGTTCGTATGTCTTTCATGACTTGGTTTAGTTCGGATTGTGGATTTGATCTCAACACCAAGCTTTTGGATTTCTTTGGGTTGAACGTGGAGTTGGTTTGATTAATTCGTATTTGGTTATCCTGTGCTTGATTTTCTGGATATTTTGGTTTGTCTTGATGAGGTCCAAAGATTTCTCCTATCATCTATGTTCGTCTATGTCTTGTCTAGTTTATGTAGCTCGGATTGTGGATTAGCTGTGAACTGCAAGGTTTTGGATTCATTTGGGCTGAAATTGGTTTGATCAAGCTCTTTTCAGTTATCCTATGCTTGATTTTCTAGAAAATTTCTGTTTAATTTTACTCTGTTTGCACATTATTATTGTCTATAGGCCTGTCAACACTTGGAAGTTATTGTTTGTTAATCATGGATTATGTTTGTATATCTTTTCTTGTTGATGTAGCTTAGACAGTGGATTTTATACCATCTGTAATGAAACAGAACGGTTTCATCAATACACACTCAGTTATCCTAGGCTTGGCCTTCTTGAAATTTCATATCCTTGTCAATTGTCACTTGTGTTTCTGAGTATTTATTGTTGGTATGCCGGTCTTCGCTTTGATGGTGTAGTTCGGTCTTATTCAATTTCATCTACAAGGTTTTGGGTTACTTGCTGAATGACATGGATGGGTTTGACTAAGTTGTGTTTTGTTATCTTACGCTTGATTTAGGAAGTTCGGTTTTCTAATTGATCTGTTCTTAAAGATTTCCCCATCCAATTACTTATTGTTCTGTCTTGGCTTGACGTAATTCAGATCATGGCTTTGATGTCACCTGCAAGGTCTTGGATTCTTGTCCTGGTTGAACAACATATATCGGTTTGATTAGTTTATTTTGTCTATTTCAAGCTTATCTTCTGGAAATTTTGGTTTGTATATGAATTGTTGAGATATCCATTTTCCACTATATATTGTTGTCTTTTTGGTCTGATGATGCAGCTAAGGTTATGGATTCGATATCAGCTGCACTGTTTTGGATTCTTGTTCTGATTAAACAATTGAGATGGGTTTGGTTAATTTGTGTTTGGCTGTCCTATGATTGCATCTTTGGATACTATTTGTTGTATTGATGTTCGCACTATAATTACCCCATCTCTTATGTACTTCAGAGTTCAGATCATGGATCCTTTTATGTCAGCTACGCAAGGTTTCAGATGCCTTTTCTGGTTAAATGACATAGATTGGTTTAATTTATTCATATCTTACTCTATGTTTTTTTTTCCTTTTTTGGAAAATTTTCTGTGTCTTTATGGGATTGCTAAGAATTTTGTTACCCAATTATTCATCTATCTTTCCATCTGACTTGATGATCAGATTGTGCAATCTATGCCAGCTCTCAGTGATCGGGTTGATTCATGTTTGGTTATTCTAAGTTGGTTTTTTGGTAATATTTTTGTTCTCTTACTGTTCCCCTTATTTATTTCTCTGTCTAATTGTCTTGACTCAACAATATTGTTTAGATCTCAGAATCAGTTATAGCTGCAAGGTTTCAAATGCTTATTTGGTTATTGAGGCCAATTTATTTCATTAGAACATGTTTGTTTATCCTAATGCATCATCATATTTTGTTGATGAGTTTTTAAAAATTTAGTTTCCAATTATTTACAGTTTATGTTGATAATTCTTGTGGAGTTCTTTGGTATTCAGATGTGTATAGTTTTCAACCCTGGCCATTCTCTTCAATTTTTATTTGGTTATTTCATTTCTGTAATCAAAATGATACTTAATCCTTTGAATCTTCTGCTTTTTATAATGTGGTAGTAGGTATAGTTGGTGAGCCATAATGGATTTTTTTTTTTGGTTTGGAAAGGTTCAATCAACTTAATGTATACATTTTAATTTATGTACCTTTATAATAATGATAATGATAATATAGTAAAATTATTTTTCTTCCCTTACATGAATTCTTTTGCATATGTGCAGGTCTAGATGTGTTCTGCGTTTGAAGGTTTAGTTCTGGTCATTTTCCATTCATGAAATAATTTGGTTTTGGTTTTGGTTTTGGTTAATTATTAACTTTTTCTTTGTGCTTTTGCCCTACACATTAATATTTGACCAGACTTAATTTTGTTGGGGATTCTTTGCTCTTTTGAAATTCATTCTAGGTTTGATCTATAAGATTTGGGGTTCACTAACCTAATGCTGAGAGGTTCCACCAGCCAGTCTTATGATTATCACTAGTTGCCTACACTTGAGCTTGGTTCTATTTCTCTAACTTGTGCATGAAGTTCAGTTGTGGTTTCCAAAATTTTCTATACTCTTTTACTACATACTATATTTTATATAATTCAGTAAAATCATATGTCTCTCTTACATATATTCTTCTGCATACTTGCAGGTCTAGATATGTTGAAATCCCAGTTGTATGATTATCATTAATAGCCTTCTTGAGCTCAGTTTTATTTCTTTTTAACTTTTGTCCATGAAGATTCAGTTGTGATTTCCCAGATTTTCTGCACTCTTTTACTACATTACTTACACGATGCACATTAGTAAAATCCATATTCCTTCCCTTATATTCTTCTGCATATTTGCAGGTCTAGAGATATTGTGTTGTAAGGATCAGTTCTGCTCATTTTCCATTTCAATGTGGTTAATTGTTCTTTTATTCTGTGCTTTTGTGCCCCTCCTCTCTCTCTATGTGGAAATAATATTTCTTTATGCTTGTGTTTTTTTGGGGGTTCTTTGGATATTCTTTCTACTTATGTAGTTCTGCTCTTTATACTTATTGTTGGATATTCTTTCTATTTCTTTGGATATTCTTTTCATTTGCTTTTTTTTACTTTTGTCCATGAAGATTCAGTTTTGATTTCCCAAATTTTCTGTACTCTTTTACTACATTACTTATGTACATTAGTAAAATCCATATTCCTTCCCTTATATTCTTCTGCATACTTGCAGGTCTAGAGATATTGTGTTGTAAGGATCAGTTCAGCTCATTTTCCATTTCGATGTGCTTAATTGTTCTTTTATTCTGTGCTTTTGTGCCTCTCTCTCTCTTTTCATGTGGCATTAATATTTCTTTATACTTATGTCTTTTTTGGGGGTTCTTTGGATATTCTTTCTACTTATGTAGTTTTGCTCTTTATACTTATTGGTTGTGCTGATTCATGCAAATTTCAGTTTGATTATTGGTTCAATTGTATCTTCTCCTTTGCCCCCTTCTCTCCTGGCCTTCATTAATGACAAACACATTATATTTGCTTACACTTCATAACTACATCTTTTTGGTTTTTGCTCTTCAGATGAACTTTCTAGGTTTGATCCGATTTAGGGGTTCTTGATGAAAATGGTGAGGCCTTCAAATGAAAAATGCATAAAGAATTTAAGTTTGATTCCTTTTCTATTGGTTATTAGAAATAGTGCCTTTTTGACTTTGATGTGGTGTTATGATGTAAGTGTCTCCTTTCCAGGTTTAGTTTTTGGTGTCATTTTTGATGTTCTTTGGAGGTCTAGTAGGGGACATTGACCTATTTGGTTTGGAAGTGTTTTGTCAAAATTTTTATCTGATTTATTAGTGTACTCATTCTCACAGATTCTTCACAACTTTGTTGAATCTTATAATATTGTGGCTCATAAGAAAGCAGAGAGGTGTAACTAGGGTATTTGAGATAGAGGCCCGACGGAGCCATTGCGAGTGATCATGATAGTCTTCTAACAATCATCGTTACAAACTTCTATCTAGAAATATTTAATGAGTTTGGCTAGTACTCTCTGTTATCTTTAATGCTTGTGTTGGAATTTTGGATGTTTTCAGTTCCCAAAAATTTCTTCTCTTTGGTTACTTCTATCTAGAAATATTTAATGACTTTGGCTAGTACTCTCTGTTATCTTTAATGCTTGTGTTGGAATTTTGGATGTTTTCAGTTCCCAAAAATTTCTTCTCTTTGGTTACTTCTATCTAGAAATATTTAATGAGTTTGGCTAGTACTCTCTGTTATCTTTAATGCTTGTGTTGGAATTTTGGATGTTTTCAGTTCCCAAAAATTTCTTCTCTTTGGTTTTTTGACTGAAATTTTACTAACTTTTTTCATTGTTTCCCCACTCCAATACTAGCCTTATTATTTTTGTATAAATATATATGAATTTATATTGGGTTCTTTGCTCTTTGTATGTTTCTAGGTTTGCTCGCTGGGGTACATGATGGGTTGAAGTAAACTAAGTCTAAATTCTTGATTGTTCTAGTGTGTGGTGTAAGGTGTTCAGCAAAGAACTCTTCCAACCAGCGTAGCTTTCAGGAATCAACTACTAAGTTTTGGAATTTGATTTAATGCCATGTTATTGATTATACACAATCCAGGTCCTGTCTGAGATGGTAATAACCACCTGATTCTTAAGGAACAGTATATGATGTCAACTACTTCTGATGCTAAGTTTTGGGATTTGATTTTAATGCCATCCTATTGATTGATGTGTATGGAGGCTATAATAAATTGGTCTGGTCTGAGACATCCTTTGGTAATGGCCACCTGACTCTGAAGGAACAGTAGATGTTGATTTAGTTTTGTCCTACTTGGAGCTAGAGTCCAGCTACTGAGGTATTATTGTTCGAGATATTATTTTCCCTAGATTGCCAGCCCATGTTTTGTTCTTTGTCTTGTCTCATGATTAATTTTGCCAACTACATTTTCTCAAGAGGCATAATTCTCATACAGAGAAACTAACGAATTAGAGTTAAATAGCGACATGATTATTAGCCCATCCTCTTGCCTGGTTACATGTACTGAAATCTGAAACTGGTTATATTTGGGAGTGTGAAAGAGATGAGCTTTGATTATTTGAACTCAAATCAAAATCCTGGTATACTTCATATGCACCTTTTTCTTCTCTCCAAACCATCTCAGTTGAGCAATGGATATTCTTTCTGGCACATCTGAATTGCATACTCTCTTTGTTGTCTGAGTTGATGGAGGAACCATTTCTTTTACCGTTTTCTTTAGAGTTGACAATGGGCTGTAATGTGAGCTGATGAACTTCATTAACAACAATCTTCTTTCCATGTGAGATGGCATATGTTGTGTGAACTAATGAACTACTTCTTTTACAAAATCAGTATGAACATGAAGGTGCATGATTTGGCCCGCAACGAAATGGATTCTCTGTATAATTGTTTGGCAGTTCTGGTTCATGTCTACTAGAAATGGTTTATCTACAGCATGTTGGCATTTGTCTCTGGTTTTGCTTGTGACTTGTTTTCTGCACTCCTTGAAGAATGCTTTACTCGAGGATGGTTTCTCCCTAGTGAAAGACTGTTTTTCTCTTGACTTTTTAAAGAGTAGAAGGGTAGCTTTGTGTAACTAATGCCTGTCAGAAAGGTGTCAGTTTATGATTTCTCCTTGTGAAGATGCTCCTATTTGGGCTGCTTTTCTAGAGAATGGTCTCTCTTTTTGTGGAAACTTCTTTGAAGTTCAGATAAAGCTTTACTTAATTGTTCATCAACAAGGTTCATTCTTAACTGCATATACATTTTAGGTGGCTCAAGGTGTCCGTCGTATATGCAGTTGCAGTAAAGGTTCAACATAGATATCAACAAAAATGTTATCATAATGTCGGTGATAATTGCTGGTTTTGTTCAAGAATGTGTATTCTTATCTTTTTGTTTTCAATTGTTAAACATATAGTTTACTTTAATGAAACTTTATTTGATTGCTTTGAATGTGGACAGATATTTCTCCATCTGAATATAACAGTTATAAGAGGTTCTAGCAGTTCTCACTTAAGGTTTCATATTCTTGCATGTGTCTCATTTCTGTTGTGTTGGTAGTTGCTTTTGTTGTTAATTTGGTTTTGCTTTTTAACTCTGCCTGTGAAAGCAGCCGGTCCCAAGCCCGGATAAAGGAGGAGGGGAAAGCCTGCCAGCATTTGATTTCAAAGTTTTATTTTACGTAGTGTGGAGTATTTATTAGAAGATATTACCTATTCTAATTAGTGCAAGAGAGTTGATCTATCTTATACTCCACGTATATCTTAAATAAGTTCTAAACAAAAAAACAAATGTTTGATAAATTAGCTGATATATCTTAGATATTGTATGCAATAAATAAATAAATGACTTAAGTTCTGTTTGGTAAATGGCTATTAGTCAAATAGCTATTAGTTACTATCTCTATATATGTAAAGGGAGCCGGAAATGGCCCAATCAGACAGAGCCTGCCACGTTTCAGTTTCAATTAAAAGGCTTTTTTTTTTTTGGGGTTTGACTGGTTGCACGGTATATTGTAATTTGTAATTTTAGGCTGAATTGGTAATGGGGCTATTTTGTAGAGTTAGTACTCTAAGTGGGTAGATTGTGTGTGAAAGTGGTCAATTGGGTATGGGCTTGGATTTTATTTTTTCAAATTCCCTTTGACTTGGTCTATTTCCCGCTCAATCTAGCATTTGAAATCTGTGTATTTCCCCTTGCAGAATCCAAGTGAACCTTTGAAGAGTCCAATTAGGGTAGTGGTCTATTATGGAGTTGGTGTGGTATTGGGCTTAGGTTGTCTGATTTTCTGAATGAAAGGGTATGGGCCTGCTGTTCATTGTACTTTTATTTTATTATTTTATTTTATTTTAATGTCTATCACTTTCAGTCGTAGACTTCTACTATCTTACTTCCACCACTATATATACATGCATAATGAAACTCGAAGCAAACACGCAGGCAACCGAATCCAAAGCAGCTCAGCTACATCCACAGCAGACTAACTAAAAGAGATCACTTCAAGGTGTTGCAGCATGTCTGGGCAGTTCATTGTTGCAGCTCAGCTACATCCACAGCAGACCACTAAAGCCATAAGGTTGAGGTGTGTTAGGAGTTATTCTGTCACTGAAAGCAATCAAGAAAAGTCCATTAGGAGTCTTTCATGATCAAGAGGTCTGATATTCATACATGTATTATTTTGTGTTGTTTTTTTGTTGATCTGTTATTATTATTATTAATTATTAATTTTTTGTTTATTTGCTATAGGGGCAATTTATTCATGTGCACATTCCTAAGGGTATTGTTTCCAAGTACAAGAATATGTTCAAGGAGGGGCAAGTTTATGGCATTCGAAATTTCCTATGCATAACTAACTTCTTCAAGTATAAAACAAGCACTTTGCGTTATATGATCAAGTTCAAGCATGATACTGCTGTAAAGGAGTATAAGCGTATGAAGTTTCCCAAAATAATGTTCCGTTTCAAGAGTTTCGAGTGTATCCTTTCAAAACAAGGAATAGATGAAAAAGTCTTATTTGGTAACACTCTAGAAAAGCTCATTTTAATATGATTATGTTACTATTTTTTTAGTATTGCTATATTCAGTTTTCAGTGTCTAATATGGTGCTTTTTAGTATTGCTATATTCAGTTTTCAGTGTCTAATATGGTGCTTCTGTTTATATAGATGTCATTGGTCGAATAGTGGAAGTTTACTCTCCAATGGAGAAAGTGATTGGTGGAAAACAAACAAGACTAATGGACTTTGTTCTTGAAGATGTTAGGTAATTCTATTCTTTATATTATCTAATTTACACAGAAATCTAAGTTATATTTTCAGTGTTCTAACTCAGTTTTTTTTCAGTAAAAGGCAGATTCATTGTACCCTTTGGGATGAGCATGTTGATCAACTAATTCCTTATTACAACTCTACCGTTGTTGATCCAGTGATACTAATCATCCAACTTTGCCGAGCTAAATTCATGGATAGTGAGTGTTCATTGTGTAATTTACAGCTTAATTCCTATTTCTGTTTTCTACTTTTTAAATTTGTCTTCATTCTCTGTCTTCTTTTTTTTTTAGATGGTGAAGTGCACATTTGCAGTTCGTTTGACGCTACTCAGCTGTTCTTCACTCATACCTCTAAGGAGTTTGTTAATTTCAAAAACAGGTCAGTTTGCATTTCTATTTTGTTCATTAACCTTTTTAACTATTCTGATTCTGATTTTTGCTATTGTTTTGGTTCTTTTTAGTTTCAGGGGCGATTATACCCCTCTAAGGTGTATTGAATCAGCTTCTAGGCTTGCTGTTGGGTTCCCCATTAATGGTGTTGGTTCTAATAATCAAATCATTACTTCTATTGAGGACATCTATAAAAAGAAAGAGGTAGTTAAGTGTATTGTTTTACTTTACTTAACTTAGGCAGCTTATACCTTTTTAAGTGTTCTATTTCTTGCTTTGAATAGTTGGGGAATTATTGGGTTGCTGGCACAATAACTGATGTGGAAAGTCTGTTGGATTGGTGTTATATGTCTTGCAAGTCAAATTCCTGCAAGAGAAAGCTGAGTGAAAGTGGTGGTATGATGTATTGTGTTGGTTGTAAAAGATCTTGGCATGAAGGCATTTTAAGGTATAAATTGGTAGTTCGAGTTGCTGACCATACTGGTGATGCACCAATGCTTATATGGGACCGTGAATGTGCAAGTTTGGTAGGTATGTCAGCAGGTGAATTAAAGGGCAAATATCCTGAGGTAAAAACTTCTAATTAATAATTATAGTGATTATTATTATTTGTTTATTAGCTATTTATATGCTGGGGTTATTTGATTTGTTGTAGGGTGTTCATGTTATTCCTAATGAAATAGCTGCTCTTCGTGGGATGTCTATGTTGTTTCAAATTGTCATGAAAAAGGAGCAAGTGGACAATTACTATTCAGCTTTTACAGTGTTGAGAATCTGTAGGGATGAGGTAGTCTTGACACAACACTGTTCAGGTTAATTTGATAGAAATGAAGGTGATTTGGTTGCTGCTAATGGTGGTGATTGGTTGGATTTTGAAGACAATTCTGAGATTTTTTCCTACTGCTTTTGTGTTTTTTTTTTTTTTTTTTTGTAATTTTCTGGATCTGATATATTTTCTTTCAGGATGGGGTTGTGAGTGATGATGATGGAAGTCGTGGACTGGATGCTATGTATAAAGAAATGGAGAAGGATAAAATTGTTGATTTGGGTGACAGTGATGGGGCTTCCAGCAGTGAACAAGCTACGCTTCCCCTGAAGCGTTGTCTCATTGATGAGTTTGATTGTGTTGGAGGAACTTCAATCATTGATGATTTTGATTGTGTTGGAGGAACTTCAAAGAAGGCTAAGGAAATTGTTGTGAAGCTGGAAAAGATGTAGTTTGGATAAGGTGTTTGTGGTTGTTGTGAAGGTGGAAAAGTAGTACCTTATGTTTAATCTTTTGCTTAATATAATGGTTGTAGTAAGTAAAAATGGTATGTTTGGGGTGTTTTTGGGTGCTGTATTTTGGCAACTGTTTTGGCCATTGAATTGTAAGGGCTGCTTAAAGGCCCTGGTAGGTTGTAAAATGGCTTTCTTTTGGGTTTTGGCAACTGTTTTGAAATTGGCCATTTTATTCTAAGATCTTGGCCATTGTATTGTAAGGGCTGCTTAAAGGCCTAAAATGATCTACTTTGAATATATCCTATATTTGAATCTTATCCTATATTATCTTATACTCCGTTATCAAAGCAATTGCATACTAGAACTATTCAAATACGTAATGTTATCAAATTTGCAAAAAAAAAAAAAAAAAAAAAAAACAATTTTATATGACATAAACATTAAAAAAAAAGGCCAAGGAAATTAAAGCTACCAATAAAGGATTAAAATACAGTATCAGATTTCTTTTTCATCATCTGTCCCTATTTTAAAAAATTAATACTTCTTAAGATGGGATATGCAATTTCAAACTATGTAAAGTAACAACTTAACAAATAGCCAGTTAAGTACAGTTTTGCTATAAAAGCAGACAACATTTAAATGAGAGAAAATTAAGATGAAATCGATGTACAATGAAATTTTACAAGAACATGTGCCTTATTAAGCTTTTAGAAATGTAATACGCATGCAATCAATTTGCTTATTAAACTTTTAGAAAAGTAATACGCATTCAATCAAGTTGCTTATTAAACTTCAATGTCAGGTAAACATAGTATATATCAAACTTGCCAATACTCTAAGGCTTTTTACATTGCAAAACCAGTATGCCACATAGAAAAAAACAGGTGGTATATTAAATAAATTCTCAAAAAATCACGTTTTTGATCTGTCGCTGCCTAAAGAAAAAAACGCATCAGACTCCTTTGTCATCATTTGCGTCTTTTCTTGATTATTAGTGTAAGTTCATGTTCATGAATGATTTTCTGAAAATCATGGTCATCATTTGCATGGCTTTAGATTTATAATACTATACTACAATCAAGTGGCTTATTCAGTTTCAAATTTTCAATGTCAGGTAAATATAGAATCTAACAATCTTTATAGATTGCAATAGCAGTATGTCATGCATAAAAAAAAAAAAAAAGAAAGGCAGCTGCTGGTACACAATACATTCTCAGAAAATCACTTTTTGTACACTGTGGCTAGGGGGAAAAAAAAGCATCAGACTCCTTTGTCATCATTTGCAAGGCTTTTTTTATTATTAGTATAAGTTCATGTCCATGTATTATTGTGTGAACATAAAAAAATATTTAAAAAAAAAAACATCAAAATTTTATTGGTATAATACAACTTTCAGAATTCCCAATACAAAGAAGTAGGACTGTAGGAGTACTTTGCCCATACTCCTATTCCTATCAAGCATTAATTGTTGATTTTAAGTATTGACCCCTATACATTAATTTTGATAGTGACTTCTACACATGTATGCAAGTTGATGTGTATATATATAGCTAACATTTAAGTAAACAAATCAGCATTGTTATTTAAAGGCAATTCAATTTTCTCCAAATACAAAACAAACAATATAAACAACTATGAAAAAGAGCAAAACTTCAAGTAATATATGTGGAAAAAGAAAACTGCATCTTGAAGACAAAGGTAATCTCGATACATACCTTTTTTTTTAGCTATATATATAAACTGCAATTATACCTTCTCATTGATTTCCAAATTTTTCAGATCTTCTTTCTGAATTTATGACTCCTATCTGCCATGCAATTGTAAAAAAAACTATATATTAGCAATTTTTATAGACATATAGCTATGTTAAATGTGAAAAATCTATACGTGAGAAAGTGTAGGTGTATGTAAATTAAAGAATTTAAGATATATTTAGGTAGTTGGATGGATATTGTTATAGTTCCTGTTGTAACCAGAAATGAAAGTAAGAGCACTTTCCTGTATTGAATATTCGATTTGGAGGGTATCTGTAGAAAAAAAAGGAAGAAGATTACATTTACATTTTAAGATCAGGTAAAGTTATTTGTTAAATTCACTGCGAAATTAATTTATGGCATTCTTTGGTGTTTTGATGTTCGCAGTTTATTATCACTAAGAGTTTAAATAAGTGTTTGCAGTTCATTGTGATGTAAGGGTTGCACTGCATTTTCAAAATGCTTACTTATTAGTATTTACATTTTTTTGTGTGTTTAAATATGCACAAATGAGGCAGTAAAATAACATAATTTTCAAATTACTTACAAATTGGAACTTATAGATAATTACTGTTTATATTAAGTGTAAGTGTATAAATTAAGTCAAAGTACATACAAAACATGATTTTTTGCATACAGATTATTTTTGTCCGTATTTTTTTCTGTACATATATTTAGTTTATATACTTTCCAGGTTTTTCGCAGTTATATATGAACAAATAATGAGAAAAATAGCTTAATAATGAAAAAGAATTCCATTAAGAGATAGAAATAACAGATTAGGTTTTACCTTTGGGTTATTGTACTCTGCATGATAATTGATGTGAGCAATTCTTTCTTCTACGATGGCTTTCGATTCTGTCGTTTGTTGTGTTTTTTTTTCCAAGATATGTCGATTACGGTTTGTTGATTCCTCTCCACTGCGTACCGATTAAGTCTAAGGGTTTGAATAAATGGGATTCTAATGTTTTTGTGAGAATGGTGGGGGTGTAGATTTGTAGAAAAAGGTAGATCTGAAGTTCTTTAGGTTTGATTGGAACATATATTTTGCATATGGATGATAGGGTTTTGGGGTTTTTCCTTTGATTCGGTGGATATTATGGTAGATAGGTTGTTTGTGCTTATAGAAGCCATTGGTGACGGGCTTGAATAGGGTCGAAGATGATGAAGTTTGTGTGTGGTGTTGTGAGCTCTGGATTTGGGCGTGAAGTTTCCAGAAATGTGAGAGTTTGGAGAGGACAGAGTCGCGAAGCGTACGTGATGTTTGGACGCGAATTTTTTGTTTTTATATTTGATTTTTTTATTAATATAAAAATGATAACATTTGTGGGCTTTGTATTTTCTTTGGGTTTAGGGTTATTTTTGGGCCTTACATTATATATGTAATATGTTACTGATATCAGTTTTGGGCTTCTGATGGAATTCTTTATATAAAATCTAAACATATATGTATATAAACAAAGAAATTATATATATAATATATATATATATATATATATATATATATATATTATATATATATATATATATATATATATAATATATATATATATATATATAATAATGTAAATAAATATAATAAATGTATATAAATATATAGTTAAATAATTAAAAATTCATATATATATATATATATATATATATATATGTATAGTTTTTATCTTTTGTTTATTTAATTGATTTTAAGATTGAATTATTAATATAATTAAAGATTTATATATATGAATTTGTAGTTTGGTCTTGATTTGTTTTATTTAAAGTTTTTTTTCACTATTTTAGTTATTATTATAGCATTTGTTAAATATTTTGGCTGGTAAATTGTTAATAGATTGGGTTTGTAATTTATTTATTGTAGAAAATATTGGTGCTAAAAGAAATTCTGCTCTTTGTTCTCGAGATGAGGATTTGAATGACTTACTTATTCAAAGAAAATCATCTTCAATTCTTATGCCATCATTATGCCCAACGATGCCTACTGGTAGTAATGGTACATCAATGTTCTTTTCCATTTAATATTGTTTCTCTTCTTCTTCTTTTTTTTAACTATTTTTTTATATAATTCAGTTTTTTAGAATATTATTATAGCATTTAAATAATAATAATAATAATAATAATAATAATAATAATAATAAATAATAATAATAATAAAAGTATGATTTCTCCTATGTGCTATCGATTAAAGTTGTGTTACGTGACTTTAAAATGCATTTGTAATAATAACAATGAAATATATCTTAGTTTTACAGCCTCATTTTTTGTTGAATATTCCATGTTAAAGTATTTGTAGTGATTTAAGTTGTGATTATTTTTAATACATTTAATAAACGATTATTCTTATTAGTAATGGTAGCAGTAAAATGTAAAATAGAAAAGACAAATTGTATTGATTGCAATTAAAGTAACATTTTAAATCGTAATTTTGTTAATAAAAATAATGAATAATAATATTCTGTTCACATTTAATGTATGTTGAGTATAACTTATTATTATTGTAATTGTAATAATAATGAATATGAGACGAAATAATGATCAATAATGTTAATAACAATTGTTGTTTTGTATTTTTTTCAAATAGAAAAAAATAAATTGGTCTTTAAGATAACTTATCAATTAATATTTTTTTATTAATGTATAATGGTGTTGGATGAAGTTCATATTTGAAGTCATGTTTGTCAGTTAAAAAAATATTTATTTTGTTTTTGTAAGTGTGTCATTTGTAATTTATTTATTGCAATGAAATTTTCAATTTTTTTAATAACTCATACTTTTGTTTCATTGTAGTGGGGTATTATGATTTGGGTGACCCCATGCATAGTTGCAACCATTGTGGTGCCTTTTCTTGGTCGGATGAAAAATTGAAAAATGTCAAGGTTGTTGGTGGACCAAAGTATTCAGTTTGTTGTTGTAAAGGGAAGATTGCGTTGCCGAGGTTAACTGTCCCGCCAAAAACCATTCTAGAATTATTTTTCAAACCAACAGCAAGGAGCCGGCATTTTTTACAGCATATTCATTCGTACAACAACATGTTCAGCTTCACGTCTTTGGGAGGTCGTATTGATAGAGATATAAATACTGGAAAAGCACCTCCAGTTTTTAGACTAAACGGTCAAAACTTCCACTTGATTGGTAGTTTGTTACCTGCTCCTGGTACAAAACCAAAATTTGCTCAACTGTACATTCATGACCCTGAACAAGAACTGTTTAATCGTCTCAACTCAGTAGGGTGATTATCGTTCCTTTGATTATTTTGCATTTTTCAACTTGTATGCATCTTTGCTTTTCAATTACTGACATAGTTTTGAGTATAATAACATACAAAGATAAATATTATAATTGAAATACATATGTATACAAACAATTCTCCGCATTTATAAAAATACATACATACATACATTCATATATATATATATATATATATATATATATATATATATATATATATATATATATATATATATATATATATATATATATATATATATATATATATATATTCAACAAAAAAAACCTGGCATTGTGATGTATTAACGGGCTTGCATAATTAATAATTTATTTATTTGACTTCGTTTTGTAGGGGTACTACTGATATTAATCATCTTCATGAAGATATTGTGTCTGATCTTCAATCAGTGTTAGATGAGAATAATGTCTTGGTTCAGTCATTTAGAATGGCACGAAATGCTATTCTAACAAATCCTACAGTTGATGTGAGAATGAAATTGTTGGGGAAACGCAACCATGATGGCAAGACTTACAATTTACCAACTGTTTCAGAGGTGGCTGCTATAGTTGTTGGAGATTTGGATCCATCGATGGGTGAAAGGGATATATTGATAGAAACAAGGTCTGGATTACTAAAGAGGATTAGTGAACTTAATCCAGCATATCTCCCTCTTCAGTATCCAATTCTGTTCCCATATGGTGAAGATGGTTATAGAGAAGACATCCCTTTTGCGGTTGAGAAGGTATTTGGTCAGGGTGGGAGGCACAGTTTGTCCATTCGTGAATACCTTACTTTTCGTATTCACGAGCGACTTAATGAGATTTCAACTTTTCTATATGCTAGAAGATTATTCCAACAGTTTTTAGTTGATGGGTATACAATGGTTGAATCTTCTAGATTACTTTATATTCGCACACATCAACAAAGTTTGCGATGTGGATCTTATAAAGGTTTGTTTGATGCATTGACTCGTGGTGAAGTTGATCCTACGACCCAAGGACGACGAATTGTATTGCCTTCTTCTTTTACTGGTGGTGCTCGATATATGGTTCAAAATTATCAAGACGCAATGGCAATATGTGCTTGGATTGGTTATCCAAATGTATTTATCACATTTACGTGCAATCCAAAGTGGCCAGAAGTGCAACGATTCTTGGATCGCCGACAATTGAAAGCTGAAGACCGTCCAGATATTATGTGTCGTGTTTTTAAAATGAAATTGGAAGCTTTAATGAAAGATTTGCGTTCTGGCCATGTTTTTGGGAAAGTTGTTGCTGGTACGTTTAAATACAAGTTTTTATATGTTATGTTTGTTTTATTTTTTAAATTCCATTTCTCATAAATGTTTCCAATTTGTAGTTATGTA
Organism: Ipomoea trifida; assembly: GCA_003576665.1. NCBI lineage: Eukaryota > Viridiplantae > Streptophyta > Magnoliopsida > Solanales > Convolvulaceae > Ipomoea > Ipomoea trifida. The sequence goes on along the minus strand of CP025644.1, from coordinate 14,211,158 downwards.
CACAATTGAATTTCAAAAAAGGGGTTTGCCGCATGCACACATCCTTCTCTTTCTTGATCGTGCTGATGCTACTACTTTTGGTAATGACATTGATTCTATTATATCAGCTGAGATTCCGAACAAGGATAGTGATTTTGAGTATTACAAAGTGGTTGAAGAGTTTATGATACATGGTCCTTGCGGTCTTGCAAATGTCAAATCTCCATGTATGGTGAAAGGTCGATGCTCAAAACACTTTCCAAAGAATTTCGTCGAGACTTCAAGTTTAGATTCTCATGGGTATCCTATCTATCGGCGTCGAGATAATGGTAATATTATATTTAAAGGTGGTATTCAGATAGATAATCGATTTGTTGTTCCCCATAATAGATATTTGTTGATGAAATATAGAGGTCACATTAATGTAGAGTGGTGTAATCAATCTCGCTCTATCAAATATTTATTTAAATATGTAAACAAAGGAAATGATCGGGTGACTGCACGCTTTTATAAGACTGCTGGTGATGAAGATAGTAATGAAGTTATAGATGAGATTAATATGTATTATGATTGTCGTTACATTTCTCCGTGTGAGGCTGCTTGGCGAATATTCGGCTATGACGTCCATTATCGCAACCCGTCTGTTGAGCGTCTGAGTTTTCATTTGCCAAATGAACAGAGTGTTGTTTTTTATGATGAGGTATCTGTTCAGTCTGTGCTTGAAAGACAAACAATTAAAGACAGCATGTTCTTGGCATGGTTTGATGCTAATAAGAAATACTCTAAAGCTCGAGAATTAACGTATCGGGAATTCCCAAATTTTTTTGTTTGGAAAAAGAAAGACCGTGAATGGCAACCAAGAAAGAGAGGTTTTTCTATAGGTCGGATGTTTTATGTTCCTCCTGCAACTGGTGAGATCTTCTACTTACGGTGTTTATTGAATGTAGTGTGTGGTCCAACATGTTTTGAAGATATTTGTGTTGTTAATGGGATCCAATATTCAAGTTTCCGTGATGCATGTTATGCTCGTGGATTGATTTCTGATGAAAAAGAATATGTTGATGCAATCATTGAGGCTAGCCATTGGTCAACTGCTAATGCTCTTCGGCGCTTATTCGTTACGTTACTAACATCTAATGTGCTTTGTCACCCAGAGAAAGTTTGGGAGGTTGTGTGGCCCCATCTATGTGAGGATGCTGAGTATAACCAACGAAGAGTATTAGTTAATGCAGGTACGTTAAGGAATATTGGTGCACATTTTACGTTGTGATACAGTTTGTTCTAATTAAATGCATTCCATTTTTGGGTTTTTTCCACTTTTTTATTTTATTAATCCACTTGCAGACTTATTATTGTTTGATCATATGAAGAAGATGTATGGCTTGGTTGAATTGGAGAAACTCTTGTCTTCTTGGAGTAAGTCTTTAGCTGATTATCCATGCATGCCATTACCTGATATGTCTTCTTTGCAATTGTCTCAAAATCGCTTACTTTTACAAGAAATGTCTTATGATTGTGATCTTCTTCAACAAGAACATGAGTCTATGGTACAAAAATTAACTACTGAACAACGCCAAGTTTATGAAACTGTTCTCGATTCTGTTTCAAAGGTCAATGGCGGTTTGTTTTTTGTGTACGGTTATGGTGGTACTGGGAAGACGTTTGTGTGGCGCACTTTATCTGCTGCTCTTCGTTCTCAGCATAAAATAGTGCTTAATGTTGCATCCAGTGGAATCGCTTCATTATTGATGTCTGGCGGCCGGACTGCACATTCTCGATTTGCTATTCCAATTGTTGTTAATGAGGATTCAACTTGCAACATCTCACAAGGAAGTGACCTAGCAGAACTTATAATTAAATGCAGCTTAATCATATGGGATGAGGCTCCCATGATGCATAAGCATTGTTTTGAAGCACTTGATAGAACCATGCGAGATTTATTAAGATTTGCCAATCCTTTGAGTTCTACTTTGCCGTTTGGTGGCAAGACAAATATTTGGCGGTGATTTTCGACAAATATTACCTGTAATACCAAAGGGTACTAGGCACGACATTGTCCGAGCATGTGTGAATTCTTCCTACCTATGGAATCACTGTACCGTTTTAAGACTTACAAAGAACTTAAGGTTGCAGCAGACAAATTGTCCTCATGAAATTTCGCGATTGTCTACTTTTGCTAATTGGCTTGCCGATGTGGGAGATGGTCATGTTGGGGGACCAAATGATGGGCATGTTGAGAGTGAAATACCAAGTGAATACGTCTTGCATACAAAGGGAGATCTAATAAAGACAATTGTTGATTGCACATTTCCTGATTTTCATTTGAAGCAACAAGAACCAGAGTTTCTACTTGGAAGAGCCATCTTAGCACCTACAATTGAAGTTGTTGATGAAGTAAATGACTACATGACCTCAATGCATGATGCAGAAGCACGCACATATTACAGTTCTGATTCAGTTTGCTCTACTGAGAGCTTTCCTGGTATTACTGCTTCTTTGCATACTCCCGAGTTGTTAAATGGTCTCAAGTGTTCTGGCTTGCCAAATTATTCTTTGACTTTGAAGGTCGGGTCTCCAGTTATGTTGTTGCGGAATATAGATCCTTCAGCTGGCTTGTGTAATGGCACAAGGCTAATTATAACAAAGTTGGCTGAGCATGTTATCGAAGCAAAAGTTCTATTCGGCAATAATGCTGGGAATCGTGTGTTGATTCCACGATTGACAATCACACCCTCAGATACAACTCTCCCATTTAAATTTCAACGGAGACAATTCCCCCTTATGCTGTCTTACGCTATGACAATTAACAAGAGCCAAGGTCAAACACTTTCCATAGTTAGGTTATTTCTTAGAAAACCTGTTTTCGTGCATGGTCAGCTATACGTGGCGCTTTCTAGAATAAGCAACCCAAGCGGTCTTAAGGTTCTTACTTGCAATGAAGATGGACAAACAGTTTCTTCGACCACAAATGTTGTATACAAGGAAGTGTTTAATAACTTGTGAGCAATTTCCATTGTTATTTGTCAGTTAAAGCGCGGTTTACAATTTGGTTTAGATTGTAACTGCCTCCTACTTTGCTATATTTGCTATATTGTGAGCAATATATATACTTTGCCCAATCATTACCTATGGGTTTGGTTTTAAAGTACAGATTTTGCGTATTTTTTTAGTTTTACACAGCTGCTTCAACACGCTTATAAATACCTACATCATTCATCTACTATGCTAATAGATTACAAGATTCAGGGCTTTGGGTCTTCTCTGAAAACAGAAAACTAAGAATTGAATTTACAACTTGCTAATTAATTCCTAATCAATTGAATATTAGATACTTTGAATTAATAGTTTTAAATTGTATATATTTATACCATTGATTGTATATTTAATTATTCATACCGTGCAACGCACGGGTGGAGTACTAGTTTACTCTATTACAATATAGTATTTGTTCATAGTTACTTTCTCAATCAAATGAAACACAAAGAGCTAATATCGCCTCTACTGAGGCTTGAACTCATGCCCTCCCATGTGGGGTGCAACCGGGTGCTATTAGACCACAAGGTGTTTGGCTTGATAACATTAGTTGATTGTAGAATAACTAGTAGATAACATTGGTTGATTGTAGAAAGATATTGATAAATTAACTAATAGTTATTTGGTATAATTTCTATTCTCAAAAGATTAATTGAGTTATTTTGAATAACTTTTTGAATTTTAGTATTTTGGAGTTACAAAAAACTAATTAACTAAGTACTTATATTGATTTTTTTAACTAAATCAAACAAGTAGTGATCAAATAAGATTATTTTATCAATTATGCCTTTAATAGTTCTTGATAAAACTAACAAAATTACGAAAGCTTATATCTATTAGAGTAGTGTTTACTTATGAACTCTAGTTATTTTATCTTATATGTAATAGTTATTTTATCCTATATGTAATAGGACTCTAGTTGTACATATTATTTACCTTTGAGTAGTGTTTACTTATGAACTCTAGTTATTTTATCCTATATGCAATAGGACTCTAATTGTACATATTATTTATCTTCTTTGAAGGTATTACGTGATATTGAATATACACAGACAGTTCCTAAAACTCTCATTTGGTATCAGCTTAAGTTTTGGTCTTATGGCCTGTTAACATTTTCGTCACTATGGCCTGTTAAAGTTTTCGTTGGCGCCAATGATGATCAGATAATTTCGTCGAGTTGCACTGTGACTGAGGTCTCTTTTGCCCAATCGTTGCCTGCTCCGAATATGTTGTAACAAGCTCATCACTACGTCTCTATCAAGCTTACCGCGATCAATTTCTTGTTTTGGAAGGCGCAACGTGGTTAGTTATAGACTTTAGTTAGTCTATTGTATATATGTAATAGGACTGCAGTTGTACATATTATTTTTCTCTGTATTCCTTCAACATATTGAATATACACAGACAATTCATAAAACTCTCATCATACCCATTAAACAAATTTTGATTTAATGAAGTACGAATTTTGATTTAATGAAGTCTAACATTTTAAAATGAGTATTTTTATTGAAAACAAACATGATATATAAGTAAACAATCCCTTGCGCGCTCAACCGACCTGTTCGTACAAAGAGTAACTAGTCTCAGCCTGCCACAGATAAGAAGTATGGGAGCACTCCGAGTCCGAACGTGTGGTAGAGGGAGTGCCCCACCTCATCCTATCTCGCATCTCAAGTCCTCCAGTTCCTCGCCGAGTCCTTGTGTCTTTTTGCAATGGAGTCTCTCACCCCATTCTTCCATTCAACTACGTATCTTATTCCCGGCTCCGGCTCTGGCTCCGAGCTTCTCGCCCCAGACATTTTGGCGGTAGCGATGATAAAAAAAAACCCTACAAAACCACAGACAATGCTAGAAGGCGAAGTGGAGAGGATCATCCCAAAGGCTCGGTTGCCATGCTAGAGAGCATGATCATAGAAGGAAACATCGATATAATTTCGGCCTGCTTTTTCGGTGTTTTTACCGAGGGTTGAGGCTCGATCTCGATCTCATGACCCCCCATATGGGACCTCCCTATATGAGAGAATCACTAGATGTCATTTGACCACAAGGTGCTTCCTGGCACACACACACACACACACACACACACACACACACACACACACACACACATATATATATATATATATATATAGGCTACTGCTCCTAGGCTACTGCTCCCGTGAGTCCACTCTCCCCCATGAGTCCGTGTGGACAACTGTGATCCATTGATTTTGGAAATACTTATGGCTATGATTTAATGACATTATTTTAAAAATATTTTTACTGTGGTAATTATAAGGGTTGATTTGTAATTTTTGAATGGTTATTTATTTAAATTTAATTTAATTTGGTAAAATATTTTTCACAGTTAGTTTCCAAGATTTTAGGGAGATTTGAAAATATATCACCGTGAAGTTGTTGGAGGTTTGAATGAGCTTTTAATTATTATTATTATTATTATTATTATTATTATTATTATTATTATTATTATTATTATTTTTAAATTTTATTTTAATGTTGGAGTGTGCTACTGTTATCGTGTTATTGTGCAAAGCAACTTGGGATGAACTTCTAGGAACTGTGCATGTTCACGAGTTTTACTGTGCAACTTACAATGCTATTTTTCTGTCTGTGCAATAGTTTTTGTGTGTTACTGTTATCGTGTTATTGTGCAAAGCAACTTCGGATGAACTTCTAAGAACTGTGCATGTTCATCAGTTTTACTGTGCAACTTACCGTGCTATTTTTTCTATCTGTGCAATAGTTTTTGTATCTCTATGCTTTTTGAATCGGGACTATTAGTTCAAATTGTTTGTCCATACACGTGTACAATTGAATACGCTATAGTGCACAGATGTTGCCAATGCATTCTTCCACCGAGCGACATTTACAACAAAAATCCATTTGCACAGAAGGATAGGTCACATTGCACAGTAAAATTGTGTAGTCATTTAACCACTTATGACATAAACAACGGAGCTAAACAAACATAAAATATATGCTAACAAACTATATAAAACAGAATGCCTCTAAAGTAATAAAAAATTCAACAGAAAAGCTATGCATGGAAAACTCAGTATGGCGTGAAATAAAACCAAGCATAAATACTTGATAACAGATTCCCATTACTTGATGTTGACTTCAATGTCTAAAATGTTAAAGACATTTGTTTTTCATACTTAAACTTTACAGTGTAATAATATTTTGTGCTCATTTATCTCTTCACTCTCTACTTTAAAAGACAAATTTAATATAGTGTAAGCATCTTCCAACACATTCAGAAGTGGCACCCATTGACGCGGTGTTAGCATGCTCCGGGAAAACAACACAATCAGAAGTGGCACCCATTGACATGGCGTTAGCCTGCACCAATTCAATAGAGTGGATTTTATAGTCTTGGAACCTGAAAACATGGGGCGTAAGGATTATGTTAGTAATCACACTATAAATGGAAGAATCTACCTTCTATAATCTTGGACACTGTTTAAGTATGAGCACAGTTGAATACGCTACGGTGCACAGAAGTTGCTAATGAATTTTTTCACCTAATGACAGTCACAACCAATAGCAAATTTGCACAGAAGGACATGTCACATTGCACAGTAAAGTTGTGTAGTCATTTAACCACTTATGAACATAACCAGCGAAGCTAAACAAACATAATCTTGGACATCGTTTTAGAATGAGCATAGTTGAATACACTACAGTGCACAAAAGTTGGCACTGCATTCTTCCAACCAGTGACGGATACAACCAATAGCCATTTGCACAGAATGACATGTCACATTGCACAATATAATTGTGTAGTCATTTACACCACAATTAAATTTGTCATATAAACAAAGAAAGATGATTGAACATAAATGATCACAGTTTGTTACATTTAGTTGCACAGAAGATAATGAGCATCCTAACCCCAGCATAATACAAAACCATAGTCGTTTATGGAATATGGCACAGTTAGAAGCAATTAACACAACACAACAAATATTAAGCTAACACCATCAGGAATTGCACACATGTAGAGGAATAATTACACAAAATTAAAAAAACACCAACTCTAAAAAGATGAAAAACAACAAAAATCTTTCATATGCATATGAAAAAAGAACAACATACGGGAAAAAGGGGGGGGGGGGGGGGGAGAGGGAATCCATTTCATAAAACTCAAACTCCGAACAAGAGAAAAATCACCCACAAAAAACACCATGCGATCCACAACCAGATTAAAAAAAATGGAAAGAACAAAATAAAAATCCCAAACGCCTCGCGAAAATCCTGTGACGAGCCGAAAAAAAATATGAACGAAAATTTATAATCCCAGCCCCCACCCCTGGCGAACCTCAGTGACGAACAACAGATGATACCCAAACAAAACGCAAAACCATCCATAAAATTTTTATTAAAAAAAAAACTAAAAAATTAAAAACCAAACCTCCAAACAAGTCGGTGACACCAATACTCCGGTGTCGTCACTAGATAATACGGGCATCAGACATTGTGCACTGTGGACGACGAAGACAGAGATCGATGTGCGAAGAACGATTGTGGTTGACTAGTATAGTATGAAACAGAACCGGCAACTGTGCAACCTAAAAGGAAAAACCCAATCTTTGAAATGAAATAATTAATTAACCACAAATAATTCGGATCTCATCACGATTTTTAATATAAAAAATACTCCTAAATAAATCAGCCCCCAAATTCACGGTCAAAAATAGGTAATTTTTATTAAAAATCTCCTTTTTTATAAACCATTGATCTAAATATTATAATGGATCAGATGTGTCCACAGGGACTCATGGGAAAAAAAGGACTCATTTGATCATAAGTCTATATATATATATATATATATATATATATATATATATATATATATATATATATATATATATATATATATATATATATATATATAAAAGACTTAAAAGTAAAAATTATATTCTATTTTAATCAAACATATTCAAAAATATTTATAACGTTTAAAAATAACTTAAAATTAAACTTGAGTTAATTTTATAACATTATTCTAAAATTGATAAACCTTTCTGCATGTTCTTTCTGCATGATTCAGGCTCTAATGTTTTTTTAGCAATTGATAAACCTTTTTCAGGTAGTTTGTGGTCTGTATCGAGGAGGGAAGATATATTTCCACCCAAGTATTAGAAC
>CP025644.1:14171708-14202359 GCA_003576665.1 Ipomoea trifida | reverse complement strand
TCAGTTGATATCGATGCCTTTTATACATGATATACAATTGTGTATACCAACATGATTGATTCAAGTATAATTGGAATAGAAATTATTCTCAATAATATTCAATAACATTATATATTCAATGAATATATTCTAAATACAGACGGATATAAACAACTTAGCGACCGAACTTTTCCGTCACTAGATTTAGAGAAGGAAATTTAGCGACGGAATTTCCGTTGCTAGATTTAGCGACGGAAATATCCGATGATATTCTCTTACAAATTTTGTCATTCAAATCGTCGTGGAGAGGAAAATAACGACGGAATTTTTTCGGTTAGCGACGGAAATATCCGTCGTTAAATTTAGCGACGGAATTATATTGTGTCGCAAAAATTTAGCGATGAGGGTTTTAGCGACGGACCATTTCCGTCGCTAATCCGTCGCTAAACCCATTAGCGACGGATTTTTCCCTTTCTAGCGACGGAAAATTCCGTCGCTATTTTCGCGTTTTTTTGTAGTGTGAGAATGGAACCTTGATGCTCCTATATTTTTTACTATTCGTTGCCCATATGAGTGGATGGGTAGCATTGAGCAGTGAGCCAGTGACGGAGCCACTGTGGAGGCAGTGCAGGCTGCTGTCCCCACTCACCCCACCCCCACCTCATATATAGTCTTGTATGTATATATGTATATATAGTATATGTTTTAGATATAAATATATAAAAACAGATATTATAGGTAATATATTAGCTAGAGAAGATGGTGAAGTTGTGTTTTGCCATACAAAAGGTTGCATGTTCAAATCCGGTAGGCATCACAATTTTTATGGTGCTTCTTTAATCACTTTTTTAATAATATATATATACATAAAGTAAAAATAGATGAATGTACATAAGATGTTAGGTTGATTAGTTTGTAAATTTGTGTTTATACTAAGTAAGGTTAAGGGTTCAATTCCTTTGTTGTACAAGGTTTATTGATTTTTTAATATATATATGTAATTTTTTTATATTAATAATGAGATATGTAATTTATAATGTGTTTTCTATTTGAATTAATTTATCAAATTAAATATATGTATGTAATTTTTTTAAGAGTCATTTCCATTTTTGGTCCTACTGTTATTGCGGCATTGCCAATTTTAGTCCACTTCATTAATTTTTGCCACATTGTGACCAGTCTTATTTAGTCCTTGCCACTTTTAGTCCACCGTTATAAAATTTTGATGTGTTTTATTTATCGCATACATTCAACAATATTTATGATTATATTTCTTAAGTATTTCTTTTCTTTTTTAACTATCTATTTTATTTTAATACTTTGGTCCCGCTAGAAGAAATTTCTGGCTCCGTCCCTGGCATTGAGGATCCTAAAAGGCCCCTATATAGGTTTCTCGAGAAATTTTTTTCTTTCCCCAAAACGTCAACAACAAACACTGCAAAATGTAACGTTTGTAAAAACAACGGGTTGGAGAAAAATGTTGCTCCAAACTACTGCATTACCAAACATGATTTTTGACATTTAAATATGGTCAAAATGTTTAAAAGAATAGATGTTTGGGTCTTTACCCGTGTTTTGATACTCAAGCTACTTTAAAACTTGTTAGGGAGTGTTTTGTAACTCTGAATTCCTACTCGGCACTAACATGATTAGTTATAGTTTATGAGTCCTAGTGAACAATAACTTTATTTAATTTTTTTTTTATCAAAGACGATAGAGTTGATCCAGTAGAGTCATTGACGGCTCACACTATTACTCCGAGAATAAATGTTGCCATTCCAGTCATCATGCAACTTTCTCTGAACCTCCTCGATCGGGGACCGTGGAATTGGATCCAATTACAATTCCTCCTATCCCAGTGGGCCCGGCCCTGGGCAAGGGCAGGCTGGGCCCTTGCCCAGGGCCCATGCGTGGAGGGGGCCATCCTACTCCCAATATACATATATATAGTGTATATATACATATATATATATATATATATATATATATATATAAATAAAAGTATAAGTACATAATATGCATATGTTTTAACAAATGGTTAAATAGTTTAGATGGCAACATAGTTGAATATTAACGCCCCTATTTGGATTGCAAGGGATGAAACCCTTCCTTATACATTTTAGAAAAAAAAATTCTGTGTTGCTTATTAAGTTACTTTCTAATGTATTTCTTTTAAAAAAAAATTACTGAAATTCCTCAACTCTCACTTTTTTGCTCATTTTCTAATGTATTTTTATAAAAATTATTTTTAATTTATATTTTTTGTGCTTAATAGTATTTTTTAATGTAGTTTTCAAATATATAAATTTTATATACTAATACTAAACATATTATGAAAATTTAATAAAAATAACTTTAATCAAGTCACGTTAACCAAAAAAGACATGTAAAATACGACGGTGGGGTTTATATAATATATTTTGAGATTCAATTATTTAAAAAAAATTAAAAGATAATTTAGTAATTTACTCCGTATTTTTTTTTAATGAATATCTAATCAATGTAATCTATAAGCTTCTATTATGTGTCATCGTAATAAAATTAATCTAAAAAAGTTTGAAAATTATCTAGCTAAAACAAAAGATTTTTATAAAAATCATATAAATAGAAGATGTGTAATTTATAATATGCTTTCTATTCGAACTATTTTATCTAGGTAATTATATTTAATATTTTTTATGAATATTATTTTATCACATTTTGAAATATTTTAATTTATTATATATTAGGATAACAATGCTATTGCTTAAAAGTTTACTCGATTTTAAATTATTTAATTATTTTTATAAACTCTAATTATTTAGTTATAAAGGCACTTATATGATTATTTATTATTTTACATTTAGGAAAGCACCTAGAATTTTTTTCATGATTATTATTGTGTATATAAAATTGTTAAAAACTTGTTAATCTTATTTAAAGTTATTGATTGATATTAGTATAGTTTTCCTTATTTAGGGTGTGTTTGGTTCATGGGTTTAGACACTAAGAATTGGAATCAAAATCATAGTTAGTGTTTGGTTGACAACTTTTTAAAAACACAACTATGAGTTTTGATTACCCCTTCAATAAAAAATTATATTTCCTAATTATAAAGGAGTGCCATTACATCTTATTGGATGTTATTATATTTCCCTTGATTTTTTTTTGTTTTTGTATTTTTAAATATAATATTTATTCCTATTAAAGGGTCATAGACAACCAAACATCAATATTGGTAATCATTCGATTTTCAGCCAACTACTAAACATGCAAAATACGTTCACCAAACCTCATTACCATTACCAAGTATTTGATTCACATGTGCGAACCAAACATACCCTTACTTTAAATTTTAGGTATGAAATATATGTTAACTAGGATAGGGGCCTTTTTTTTTTTTTTTTTTTTTTTATAGCGCCCCGGACCTATAAAATGGTAGGACCGAGCCTGTCCTATCCTCATAACAATCTTGACTAGCTCATTTGCCACCTTGTTCTGCTCCTGAACTACATGCGTAACTTTAACCTCCCAAGATTTGTTCGTCCACTCCTTGCACACCTGAATCATGCTTCCCATGAGACCTCTCAAATTTGTGTCATTCTTCAACCAATTAACAACCTCCTTGGAATCGCATTGGAGCCAAAGTTTTCTGTAGCTGTTCCACCCTCTTATATCTCTTGCCTGCTATTCATTTCTCGTATTAATTAGACCCTACATATATTACAAAACATAAAAAAAAAAACATTATTTATACCCACCGACTCAAAAATATAATGTCAAATAATGGATGATTTTAATGAGAAATTGATGAATTCATGTGTAGATAAATTAAAATCTAAAACTAAACAAGCATCTATTTATCCATTATTACAAATTACTCGGCAAAAGTCAATTCTCAAAAGTCATTACAAATTGCAAGTTAACTTTCAGACATGTAGTTTAATTTCCTTAAATTTGTAAGCTACTAATATTATGTCAGATGTCAGTCGTTATACTGTGGACCGTGGTACACAATGCATTATGGACCATGGGTCATGATTGATACTGCAGTTGTGTTGAACTGATACTGCAGTTGTGTTAAAAGGATACTGCAATTGTGTTGAAAGGAAATTGCAGTTGCGTGGAACAGAGGCCGTGTCATTCATCTGGAACTGTAGTTGTGTTGAACGGATACTGCAGTTTTGTTGAAAAGATATTGCAATTATTTTGAACGGATACTGCAGTTGTGTTGAACGGATGAATGGCCTCTATTCCGTACAACTGCAGTTTCCTTTCAACACAATTGCAGTATTTTTTCAACATAACTGCAGTATCCGTTCAACACAACTGTAGTATCAGCTATGATCATGGTCCACCATGGTCCACAATATAATTTGCGGTCAGATGTGTGGCAAACGAGTTACCAACCTTGATTTAAAAATTACTCAAAAAAACAAAAACCGGCCTTGATTTAAAAATCGAAACAATAAATTTAAATAACATCAACTTACAATGCGAGCAACAACTACGTACAGGTCATATTTTTCGACTACCAGCTATATAATTTGTAATTAAAACGCCAATTGAAGGGTAAACATAGCACTCGCAAACATCTTCTTCCTTTTACCCCTTATACATATATGCAAGTAGCAAATTAAACTTATTACAAAGCTTAAAATAAATAAATAAATAAGAGTCAAATAAGCAATAATCCAACCACAAACGCAAAACACAAGTGAACCTAAAATGACATGTTTATCTCGTATATTTAATATTACTGCAATGGTGGTGATGAATATCAGGTACCATTAGAGATAAGTAAAATATCAGTTAATCGTCCGATAACCGAACCGACTGCAAAAGTCGGTTTTCGGTTATTGATCTTAAAAAATTTCAATTTTTCAGTTTTTGGTTATTTTGCAGTTATAGACTAATCACAAAAAATTCAATTGCCTTTCAGTACTAGTTTTGTTACTTTTAGAAAGAATTCTTTGTGCAAATATCCAAAATGGAAGCACTACCAAATATAAATAAGGACATTTTGTAGAATCTCCCTGTGAAATTATCCGAGGCAAACATATGGGCCATCCTTTTGGTATGTCATTTCGTTGTATGTATAATAGTTGCATCAGTCCATGAAATCATGATTGAAGTCATCATGCAATAACTTTTGGTTAGTGCGTGCGTACGTGAATGGTGCGTGAACTGTGTGATATTAGAGCAATAATTCATAATATTAGAGCAATATATAAAATTATAATATTAACTTTTCTTTTAATGGCAACGTCATGAACAATATTACAATTGATTTGAGGATCCTCTTCTTCAATCTTCTGTTGGTCTCCTACAACTGGATGTGCTATTAATTCGATCGAAAGTAGTAATTATATAGCCTAAAAAAGAAAAGTTAAAAGATGGTTTGGTATAGTAGTTGAAAATAATAAATTGTTTAAGTTAATTACTTCATTTTATTTGTAAATTTTGTTATAGGCTAATTTGATTTATAAGAGACCATATGACTCCCGTAATATTTGTCATTTTGTTCTTTTCCGCATTGTGGAAACTGTATATGCACATCACAAACAAGCCAATCCACGGGAGAATGTAGATTGATATGTTTGTGATGCGCATATGCAGTGATATTTATAAGAGAACATATGACTCTCGTGATATTTGTTATTTTGTTCTTCTCGGCATTGTGGAAACGGTATATGCCCATCACAAACAGGCCAATTCACATTCTTGTAAGTATTTCTTTCAAAAAAAAATTATAAAAATTTTAAGAGTATATATTTGTGTTTAACCATCGGGGATAGACAAATAAGAACAATGCATGGAGAACATATGGCTCCCGCAATATTTGTCATTTTGTTCTTCTTTGCACGTGAAAACTGTATATGCGCATCACAAATAGGCCAATCCACATTCTTGTAAGTATCTAATAAAAAAAAAAACTCATAAAAACTTTAAGAGTATATATGTGTGTTTAAGGCTATGTTTGGCAAACCTAGTTGAAAAGGTAGCTGAAAGCTGAAAAGTTATAAGCTAGTAGCTGAAATATGAAGGGATGTTAAGCTAGCTGTTGTGCTTAAAAGTGTTTGGTAAAATCAGTTTTTTGATAAGCTGATAAATGTAAAAAGACTAAAAAAGACATCTTCATAAAATTTAAATGGTTTTAAATTTAAATAGGTTTGTTTACATATTAAAATATAAAATAATGAAACCAATATATTTTAATAAAATATAAAGTAAGAACATATATTTGAAAATATATAAAGTAAAATAAAATATTTATAGTTCATAAAAAAATTAATGTTCAAGCACACAAATGTCATAAAATAAAATATTTATACTTCATAAAAAAATTAATGTTCAAACACACAAATGTCAAATTGAAATTACAATCAAACAAATTGAAGAGAAAAAAGGCCAAAAGGATTTTAATTGGGAAGGTAAAAAATGTCATTTATTTAAAATAAGAGAAAATTGCCATTTTGGTCTACTGACTATAGGGGTAGTACTGTCAAAGCGAGCCGGCTCGCCCCACCGCGGGCCTAATATTTGGCGGGTTTTTGCGGGCCGGCCCTTTAAGCCCGCGGGCTAGGATTCATACAACCCTAGCCCGCCCCGCGCGGGTTGTTGGGCCCAGTGGACTTTTGATTTTGCTTTTTTTTTTTGTTTTTTTTTTTTTTAAATAATGTGTACACATGAATATATATTCATGTGTACACAATACATAGTGTATATATACACTGTGTACTGTGTACACATCAATATATATATATATATATATATATATATATATATATATATATATATATATATATATATATATATATATATATTTATTTATTTATTTATTTATTTATTTATAAAAAAAATAGTGCCGGTCGTGGGCCTTAGCGAGCTAGACTCGTTAGGCCCGCTCCTTCGCGGGCCATGTTTTTTTGTAGCCCTAACCCACCCCACCGCGGGGTGGGTGCGGGCCAGCCCGCGGGCTTCGACCCATTTTGATAGTACTATATAGGGGTCCTCTTAATTGCAGTCCACGACTTTCAAAAGTGTTAATTGCATACTCTGACTATTCAACTTTTGTCAATTTTTGTCACTCCGGCCAAATTGCCGACCAAATGTTGCCGGAAGTTAAAATAATGAGGGTACTTTAGTCATTTTGCATCTTGTTCTTCTTCTCCGACGAACCAATTTTTTCTACTTCTTCTCTGGTAGACCAGGCAGCCGTGGATTTGTCTCCAGCGAAGCCATCTATTCTTCTTCTTCTCCAACCGAGCTTTTTCTTGCCAATGTCGTCGAGGAGTTGCATCGCCGCCAAGCTCCGTCGCCGTCAAACTAACTAACCTGTTCAGACCTGCTGCCGCCAAGCTCCGCCGCCGTCGACTTCACCAGATCTGTTGTTGTCGTCGAGGAGCTGCATCGCCGGATCTGTTCGCTGTTGGTTGTTGATTTGCTGGAGTTATCGTCGACGAGAGAAGGGAGGGAGAACCACCGCTATCCGCCAGCTGTTGCTCGCCAAGGGAAGACCGTTGTCGCCGTATCAGGTCACCCACGTCGACCTGTCATCGAGGAGCTGCATCGCCGGAGAAAAGTGGTAACTCGCCAGAGAAGAAGAAATAGGGTGTGAAATGACTAAAATGCCCTCGTTATTTTAAGGTTTAAGAGAATCCGGTGACATTTGGCCGGCAATTTGGCCAGAGTGACCAAAATTGACAAAAAATTGAATAGTCAGTGTATGCAATTAACACTTTGTGAAGTCGTGGACTGCAATTAAGAGGACCCCTATAGTCAGTAGACCAAAATGACAATTTTCTCTTTAAAATAATTAGGATAAAGATGGAAAAAAAAAAAGTTGAAAAAGCTCCTAGCTTATTTTTGAAAAGCTACATAGAGTAGCTTTTCAAAATAAGCTCTTATTTTAAGCTACTTGTATATTTTGGAAACATTACCAAATAGAGCTTATAGCTTATTAGTAGCTTAAAATAAGTTACAAACTCCTAAATAAGCTCTGCCCAACCGAGCCTAAGAATATATATATATATATATATATATATATATATTTGTGATGCGCATATACAGTTTCCACAATGCGAAGAAGAACAAAATGGCAAATATCACGAGATATGTTCTCTTATAAATCAAACCTATAACAAAATTTACAAATAAAATAATGTAATTAATAGCACATTCAGTTGTAGGAAACCAACATAAGATTGAAAAAGATGATTTTCAAATCAATCGCAATATTGTTCGTGACGGTGTCTTTAAAAGAAATGTTAATATTATTAATTTTATATATTGCTATGTGATGGTGTAAATGTAAACGGTGGTACGGATTTACACCACGTGTGTTGTTGGATCGTGTATGATGTAGTGTATGTAGTGTGTATGAATGAACACAGAAGGATAAGGATGTAGTGTGTATGAATGAACACAGAAGGATAAGGAGGGGAGGAAAGCCTGTTTCCTCCCCGGTGATGAAGAGAGAAGAAGATGTAAAAGAGAAGGGAGGAGCTCAGTGAGTCCTTCAGATTGAGGATGCCATTACAAGGGAGGGTCGGTCCTTTATATAGAAATAGGACATGACCCTTCAAGAATATAATATTACATTTGACCCTTAATAATTTCTAAGGGACACCCGACCTTTTAAGGTACAATAATACACAGACTATTCATATTATATTTCTACAGTAGTCCCTGGGGGTATTTACCCATCACAAGTCCCCCACTTCTTGAATCTGCGAGAGTCGTCAGGTTCGAGAAGTAAAATGTGCTCCGGGCCATCAACTTGTTACAAACAAAGTCTCCCCGGTCTGAATGCCTTAATAGTCTGTGACGAACCCCTCAAGTTTGAGTTGAGCATGAGGGGCGTGATTTACGCGGGTTGCCTCGTTAAAAACCTTAGACTAAGAAAAACCCTATGGGAAAAAACCTAGCTAAGGGAAAAAGAGTACAACCGAAAGCGTAATCATTAAAGAATGTAAGGCGGCTGGGTTTGGTTGTTTATGCAGCTTTGATCAGCTTTCCTCTTTTGAATCTCTAGCGATTTTTCATGTCCATTGTTCAGTGAGCTTTTCAGAAATTCATCATCCTGCAAAAATAAAATAAAATAATAATGCAAATATGCATGTAATGCATGCCTATCCTGATGTGCAAATCCTAAGTTAGTTCCTAACTCCACTTCTATAACTAAAAAATGAACCCTCACTCCGAGGGATACCTAACGACTTAATGCACCACTTTGGGGCTGTGCGGGCACCCAAAGCCACTATATTGCGCAAGATTTTTTGTGCCAAAGGCATCTTTTTTACCGAGCTGGTGCTTTGACGACCACAGGAGTCTCATCGCTGAGGAGCGGGATTTTTTATAATTTTTTTGCGACCACAATGGTCCTTTTTTCTTTGTGCCAAGGGCATCTTTTTCACCAAGCCGGTATTTGGGCGACCATTTTGGTCTCATCGCGGGAGCGCGGGATTTTATTATTATTATATATATTTTTGCGACCACAATGGCCCTTTTGCGACCTCGATGGTCCTTTTTCAAGTGCCATGACGAAGCATGTGCACAATCAACCGGGTAAATCCGTGCAGGTTGATCAAACCCCAAACGGAAGAGCCGGAGATTTTTCCAAGTGCCATGGCGAGGCATGGGCACACTCAACCGAACAAATCCGTGCAGGTTGGCCAAACCCCAAACGGAAGGGTCGGAGAGTTTTTTTTTTTTTTTTTTTTTTTTTACAAGTGCCATGACGAAGCATGGGCATACAACATACTCAACCGGACAAATCCGTGCAGGTCGGTCAAACCCCAAACGGAAGAGTCGGAGAGTTTTACAAGAGTCTCCTTACAAAGAAATTAGGATACAAAAATCTATTATAAGGGACTACAATCTTCGTATTCGTTGAAGTCTTCATCTTCAATAATCTCCACCTTCATTGGAGTCTTCATCTTCAATAATTTTGATCTTTGGTGGAGTCTTCGTCTTTGAACAATTTTTGTAGGAGCACGATTGTGGGAATATATTGAAAAACAATGTATATAATAACATATTAAAGTGGTACATTTATCTCCCACTATGCTATACATTTTTTTTCCTGATTTCTTTTCCCCACAACATTTTGTCACTTCTCTTTTTTTGTCTTTTCTTCCCACACTCTTCCATAATTTGTCCACTTTCTTTTATTTCTCCCACCATTTTTGTCTTTTTCTTCTCCCACTTTTTTTTCTCACATGGGACATGGGGTAGCCGTTCTACCCCATTAATTTTTTTTTTTTTTTACTTAATGTAATGTGGGGGACAAAACCCCCCACTTTATGCATAGGTAGCAGCTTTTGGCTGTTCTTTTTCATTTTTTTATCTAACAATAATAATAATACATAATAGTATTATAATTATAATAATAATAATATGAAGAAGAAACAAAACTCCTGTTCATCATCTTCGACATTTCTCCATTCTGGTCCGTGACTTCGCGAGGGAGAGAGATGTCGCGGCTGCGGTGGAGGCCGTGGTGTTGGAGCGGCGGCATCATGGAGATTCAGCAGTGGTGTGACGTGACGGCAACTTCGACCGGAGGTCGTTGATAATGGCAATGGTGGAGCTCCGGTGATGGCATAATGAGCAATGGTGACAGCTGGGCGTCTCCGGCGTCAACGCTGTTGTTCCCTTAACGTTTCTTGTTCATGCCATGTTCAGAGCTGATAAGAAGCACAATTTCGGTCATCACGACCTGCTGTCTTCACCACCTTGTATAATATGATCTATCATGTAGTCTGTAGAGGACATATCAAATATAATGTGGGTATTTAACAGAGATATGAAAAATGAACTACAAACAATTTTCCACTTTCTTTGTCTTTTCTATCTCTTTCCTTCCACCATTTTTTTTTGTCTCTTTCCCTCCTTTTTATCTTTGTTTTGTTCCATTTGAAGACAAAGCCATGTGCTCTCCCCCATTTCAAGCCTCCATGCGTGCCCTTTAGCATATATAATTACAATAATAATTAAAATATAATCTCACAATGTGAGGGAAAGGGACAACCATGTTTTGTCTTTATCACCCTTTTCTCTGCTTCTTCGATAGTTCGTGAGGGCGGAGAGAAAAGACCGAGCGAAAGGGAAGGAGATGAAATCCAGCCACTAGATTTGCTATGGTTCGCCGTGAACTCGCTGGTAGACCGTCGTTAATGCTGTTCGTCGATGGGAGGAAACGAGTCGCCATCATCGCTGGTTTCCTCAACGTCGTTCACGCTGGAAAAGAGAACCCAGTTCGAAGGTCGCGGTGGTCGGCGAGCAGCAGATCGGCGAGCCTGATCCTCCAGTCCGACAGCAGTAGCGACATGCACAGACTCCGACGAGAGCACCTCCGACGAAGCTTGATTCGATGCAGCAGCGGCGAGAAGGTTCAATGATGACGGTGATGCTAGGTGGAAATGACAGTGGTAGCAGCTACCATGTGACAGTCCGGTTCGTAGCTTCGCCTCTTTTTCTCGCCTGGACTAGAAGCAGAAAGTTCTCTCGACGCGTCGAGTAAGAGGCTCGTTGCGTCGAGCATACGCCGTACTTGTGGCATACTTTTACCGGAGGTAATTTGTTGCTGGTCGTCTTCGTCGAGGGAACTCCACCCCTCGACGTCAGCCACTGCTCGTTCGGCGGTCCTTGGTGGAAAAAAGGGTGGTAAAGAACTGAACGGTAAAGGTGTTAACGGGCAATGGAATTAACCAAAAGGCGGCAGTAGCTTGATGGCTATGGCTTTTAGATTTGAATGAGAGTGTAAAGGTTCAAAACCCAGCTTGGTTTTGACATCAATTTTTTTTTATTTGGAGGATGGTGAATACCATCGGTTGATTAGAGGAACACGGCATTTCGTCGCATTCCCCACAGACGGCGCCAATGATGGTGTAAATGTAAACGGTGGTACGGATTTACACCACGTGTGTTGTTGGATCGTGTATGATGTAGTGTATGTAGTGTGTATGAATGAACACAGAAGGATAAGGATGTAGTGTGTATGAATGAACACAGAAGGATAAGGAGGGGAGGAAAGCCTGTTTCCTCCCCGGTGATGAAGAGAGAAGAAGATGTAAAGGAGAAGGGAGGAGCTCAGTGAGTCCTTCAGATTGAGGATGCCATTACAAGGGAGGGTCGGTCCTTTATATAGAAATAGGACATGACCCTTCAAGAATATAATATTACATTTGACCCTTAATAATTTCTAAGGGACACCCGACCTTTTAAGGTACAATAATACACAGACTATTCATATTATATTTCTACAGTAGTCCCTGGGGGTATTTACCCATCACTATGATATCATGAATTATTACTCTGAAATCACACAATGCACGCACGACGCATGCATGATGCATGCACACCACAAAGTGTTTGAGATGACAAATATCACGGGAGCTGAGCCATATGGATGTTACAAGCAACTATCACGTAGACTTTTAAAGATGGATGTTTAATTGGCAGAGCGGCCAAGTTTCCTGGTTCTCAAGTCATGTAGCATACAAATATGATGAAAGGTGTGAGAACATGGCAATGACGTAATATTTGCTCCTGCCAAAATCTCTTCCAAACAAATCGAACAACAAGATCCGTCTTCTGCACCATCAGTAGTACTCTTAAACTATTCTTGCTTCCACTTGTTAATTTCATCCCTACTCAAACCCCTTGGCGGGTTCGACGACTCATCACCCTAGTAGCCAGTAGAGTTATTTTATAAGATATAAGATATATACCGTTTGACTTTATTTCAATCGAATAATTTCACCTCCCTTTTTATTTGTTGAAAATTTTATAACTTCTATCACACATATTTATAACTAAGTGTATCTATAAATATCTGCGTATTAAAGATATGATTTCATTTAATAAAAGACGCATGCAATTAATTGTTAAATTTATTGTAGAACTCACCTGATCTTGATCAATTACTGCCTCAAGATTTGCTATTGGTGGAGGCGTTTCATCCTCCTGAAATGAAATTAAACCAATTAATTTCAATAGCGATATTTGAATATAGCAATTAGCAATTGTAAATGAAATATACAAGAACAAAAAATAAAAAAGTTTCTTTTTTTATGTATTTACTTTTGCTTGTGGAAAAAAGACCTTTCCCGATTAGTGTATTAGTATCTGCGAATATTAGAGGTGGCGTTCTAACATCCTGAAGTGAAAATACACCTAAAGAGTAATCTTAGTTTTTTCACTAATACCAAGAAATTTGAAATTAGATTAAAAAGGTAGAAGCTTAAAGCTAAGTATCACTTCTTTTATTTATTTATTTTTTTTTACTGCTATTTTTAAAAATTTGTTTTGAAATTAGTTTAATTGTATGAAATCTCTAAATTGAAAGTAGAAGAAGATAAAGTCACAAAACCTAGGTAATTAGGTATGACGTTTGTGTTTGGTCATTTTAAGGCAATTGAGTATACTAAGTTCGACTTTAAGTGTGTACAACAAGAAGGAAAATGAAAAGTTGGGCTAGCTTGTTCTAAGCCGCCCCATATTTATACTTCTATACTATTTTTTGAAATCTACTTCTATACTATTAATAGCAATAAAATCCTCCATTTTAACTTTTCGCCCAAAACATTCCTATACTATTAGGTTTGCGTAATATTGTAAAATATGGTAATACAGTTCTTATTCGTACTACAATTGTACATCAAAATATGGTAATACAATTCTAATAGAGCAAATACCAATTTTGGTCCCACGAATATTAGCAAAACGACAATTTTGATCCCACGACTATTGTTTTATTATCAATTTTCATCCACGACCATTGTTTTAGTGCCAAAATCCATCGTGTCGGTCATCCATCCGTTTAAAACATGCAAAAATCTAAATTTGGCAAGGGTATTTTCGTCATTTTCAACTTAATATCCCAATTTGAGCATGAATAAATGGATTTAAGACCTAAGATCGATCAAAATTTTTAGTTTACCTTAATTTGAGGAGGAGAACTATGAATTGTGATCGACTTTAGGACTTAAATCTCTTTATTCAATCTCAAATTGGGATATTGAGTTGAAAATGACGAAAATAGCTTCAAAAATTTTAGATTTCGGCACGTTTTAAACTGATGGGTGACCGGCGTGATGAATTTTGGCACTAAAATAGTAGTCATGAGACCAAAATTGGTACTAAAACAGTAGTCGTGGATCAAAATTCGTAGAAATTAAACATGTGGACCATAATTGTCATTTTGCTAATAGTAGTGAGACCAAAATTGGTATTTGCTCAATTCTAATACAATATATTATTTCCTACTTTCCTATTCCTAATGCAATTCTAGATTAAAATTACTAATATATACTACAAATAAAAACAAAATCATACTTTTGCAACTCCCGCCCAAACACTTTATAATAATAATAAGGTTTAAGAATTTAGATTAAAATTACAGTACATATAGTTTCCTATACGTAATACAATTCTACTTATTAATAATGATTGAAATTACAATATAAATATTTTCCTAACCTTAATACAATTGTACATTTAATCTTCAATCTTCAAATTACAGTACATATACTTTCCTATCCGAAATACAATTCTACTTATTAATAATGATTGAAATTTTAATATAAATATTTTCCTAACCTTAATGCAATTGTAAAAAAAAGAAAAAGCAATTTTAAACAACAACAACAACAATAATAATAATACGACAGGTTGTGGGTTTAGTCATATAATAACAACAACAACAACAACAACAACAACAACAACAACAACAACAACAACAACAACAATAATAATAATAATAATAATAATAATAATAATAATAATAATAATAATAATAATAATTTAGTCAGAATAGTAGATAAGCACCATTGCTCCGACTGAATAGGTTGTTGGATAATATCCAGTCATTGTTAGAATCAGCTGTTGGCTCACCAACATTTAATCCAGTTAATCCAAAGTGAATGGTAAGCAAATTTGTTGTCTCAATAGCATGGTTGAAAAAATTGCTAGGTGCTCCGCGGGCACTCGAGGAGCGCCTAGTGCCTAGGGCGCCGAGGCGGGGATTAATCGGCACCTATGTGCCCGTATATTTTTTATTTAATTTTTATTTTTTAAAAAAATTGTTTAAGTATTTTTATTTTTTAAAGACTAATAAGTATAAACTATATGATACTTTAATATTAAATATTAACCTAAAAAATATCTAGAGTTTAAACAATTTAGGATTATTTCGCTCAAAACGATATCGCTTTGAGTAAAAATAACCTATTAAAAAAAAAAAGAACAATAGCTAATCGCTCGACTAGGCGGCCTAGTCGATGCTTAGGAGGTCTAGTCGGTGCCTAGAAGGTCTAGTCTACGCCTAGGAGGTGTAATACCCCGTATTTTCCTAACATTATTATTTTAATAAATATTTTCAAAAAGAGATTAGTATTATTATTTTATATAAATCTAACTATTTTGTTATGGGCATTGGGTCAACTTATTAGTTTATTTTACTACTTAAATCCCTAAGCCCAAATGTGATTATTTCGTAATGTTCTGAACCTAACTTTAGCCCAATTCGAAATCAATTATTTTAGCCCAATTTTTTTTGGCCCATTTATAATTCTCTAATCTTTCTACCGTAACTATATCTGTTTTAACCCCTAACTGGCAAGGGAAGGCTTATTCTTCAAGATTTACCATAGCAATGTGACAAGTGTCATTCTTTCTAGCCACATGTTAATATTAAAATAATTTTTGGAGATGATCTAAATAGAAACTTGATCTCCAAGTTTCTTCTTTCTTCCCTTATAAGAAACAATGTGGCTTACTCTCCAAGCTCCAAATTGAGACTTGATCTCCAAGCATCCTCTTCCTTATCTTACAAGATATAACATATAAACTTATTCTCCAAGTTTCTTCATTCTTATCCCATATGTCTTTCTCTTCAAGATTTGTCTACCTTTCCCTTTTGCCTATAAATAGAGGGGTTGTGTGGTGAGGAAAAATCAGGAGAAGTGAGGAGAGAAATCATATATGTGTGGGAGAAGGATTGGGCAAGTGAAGTAGAAGAGTTGGTAAGATTTATGTCTATCCAAAATTTATTTTACCCCAAATAAAAATATTTAATATGTGCTTATGTGATATTATGTTTAAATGATTTTGTGAAAATGTGAGTACATGTCTTATGAAAATTATTGGATTCATTGTGAATATGAAGTAGTAAGATTTGTCTATCCAAAATTTATTTTACCCCAAATCAAAATATTTAATATGTGCTTATGTGATATTATCTTTAAATGATTTTGTGAAAATGTGAGTACATGTCTTATGAAAATTATTGGATTCATTGTGAATATGAAGTAGTAAGATTTATGTCTATCCAAAATTTATTTTACCCCAAATCAAAATATTTAATATGTGCTTATGTGATATTATGCTTAAATGATTTTGTGAAAATGTGAGTGCATGTCTTATGAAAATTATTGGATTCATTGTGAATATGAAGTAGTAAGATTTATTTCTATCCAAAATTTATTTTACCCCAAATCAAAATATTTAATATGTGCTTATGTGATATTATGTTTAAATGATTTTGTGAAAACGTGAATACATGTCTTATGAAATTATTTGATGAGAATACATATTGTTTGTTCTTATGATTATTAGTGATATTATTAACTTTATAGAGATTATGATAAGTAATGAAATTATGATGTTGAAGAGATTTGGTGTTGAAAAGCCTGCGGGTACTAAAAGTATTTTGAAAATCCTTCAGAGGCTAATGAGGTAGCCAATTTTAAGTATTGGGCTTGAATGAGAAATATGCCCAAAAGAAATGATTTGAGAAAGAAAAACTGAAGGAAGGATCATGTTTTCAAACCCTTAGTTTCTAAAGTGAGTTGAGGAGGACCTTGATTGACCCACGGGTGGCTTTAAGTGCCCTTTGCCCAGTGGTCGTTATGTTATTGTATGATTATTCATACTGCAGGGCGAAGTCTATTCGTCGTTATTGTCGAGATGGGGACCTACGGGAGGGCTTAAATGCCATGGCCCGGGGTTGGAATAAGGGGAGGGACCTACGGGAGGGCTTAAATGCCATGGCCCGGGGTTGGAATAAGGAGACCTACGGGAGGGCTGGAGTGCCATGGCCCGAGGTTGTAGGTCCCACGCTTGCTAATATGAAACTAAGGAAGTTTTAAAGATGATTTATATTGATGAGATTAAAAATTCCATGTTAAGGGGTTGAAATTTATTATGTGGAAATTTATATGCTCCAAAGTGCTATGTGCAAAATGTTTTACGGGGTAGAGTATGTCTTACCAGCCGTCGTGCTGACTGTGTTTCTACCATAAGTGTTTTGCAGGAAATATTTGGCATGGCATTTGACATGAGAGTGAATCGTACGTTGTATAAAGATTTTTATTGTACCATTAGGAATTCCACCATTGTAATAGTAATTTTGATAGTAGGTTTTGCCTATGCGTTTGAGTATAAGAGAGATACTCGAACGTGGCATAACACCCCTTTTTCCTTTTAGTTGTTGTTTAAGCTCCCGCTGTTGTATCAAAAAAATTAAATTATACCCCTATTTTCGGTAGTGGAAAAAGTGGGGTGTTACAGGAGGCCTAGGCGGTTAGCATCTAAGCGGCCTAGGTAGCGCTTAAGCGACCTAGTCGGCCGCCTAGACCACCGATTAATGTGATACGCTAGGCATTTGTCCAGTGCCTAGCGCCTAGGCAGGATATTTGCAACACTGCTCAATAGCCTACCTAACTATTTTACTGAAATAAAATGCATTTTTAAATTTTCCTCCATCCAAAATATTGCAGTTGCGCAACCCAAATAATATATATCCAATTAATATATATCAAATTGATTTACCACCTTTGCCGAAGTGTGGGGGTGTTGAGAATAAGTTTGTTTATTGTTTTTAAAAGAAAGAAAGAAAATGATGATGTTGAGAAAATTGAGAAAAAGTGTTGAAAAGAATGAAAAGAGAAAAAAAGGAAAAGAAGAAGTTGAATAAAATTTTGAAAGTTTTCTTTGAAAGTTGTACTCAGCCCCATTACTTTAGAGTGTTGTTTTGTGTCAATTGTTAGTTGCTCCTTAGTTCATTGATGTTATATCTCTTCCAACCCCAATTCTGAACAAGTGTTAAGTTCTC
The DNA here is from genome assembly GCA_003576665.1 of Ipomoea trifida. NCBI lineage: Eukaryota > Viridiplantae > Streptophyta > Magnoliopsida > Solanales > Convolvulaceae > Ipomoea > Ipomoea trifida. The sequence goes on along the minus strand of CP025644.1, from coordinate 14,184,280 downwards.
TCTTTTGTTTGTTTTCCTATACCTCTTCTTTGTCAACCATTCACCCTTAACTCCATTACAAACCTAATAAAAGTCCTACTTGATCTTAGCATGCAATCTTAGAGTTGAGCTAGTGGAGTATGAAGGGCAAGCCTATGAAATCTCATTCAAAGCTAAATTTTGCATAAACTCAACTTAGTATTTGTGTCACTAGATCCTCACACACTTTAATTGTTTTGGTGCTTAGTTATTGGCATGAGAATGGAACTTGTGTGCCAAACTAAGGTGATTCTTGAAACAAGTTGTGTTGTAGCAAGTTGGTTTGTAGATTGATTGGTTGTGCAAAGTGGGAGTATGATAAATTTCATTACTAGGATGGTAATTTATTTCTTGTTTTTGCTTAAGGACACGCAAATGTTTAAGTGTAGATGAGTTGATAAGTGCATAATGTTCATATTTTTACCTTGCATTTAAGCTTACTTTCCTTGTCATTTGTTATAATTTAGCCTGAAGTATTCCTCATTTGATTCATCTGTATGTTTAGGTGTAATTCTTGATGATTTAGATGAAATGAATGATTTTTGAAACATTTCAGATGCATGTAGAATTAATGAGAGCCAATGAGAAGCTATGAAGATGGAGGCAACACTCATTAGAGAGCCAAATTGTGGTGTCTTCAATGGTCTTGGTCATTTGGACAAACAAAGGCAAAAGTGGAGCAAAAGAGCAAGAAGTTGAAATTCTCGCACAACTCATCCACTACCTGGTATTTTGGCCATATCTCTACGTAGAAATGTTCAAATCAAGTGATTTTGTGCCTATTGGAAAGCTAACTTGAAGGGCTACAACTTTGATGAAGACCAGGGGTGAAAAATAGCCTAGAAGATGGACAATGCATGTGCGCAGAGTATGCACTGCCTGATGGCCACGGGTTTAGCCACTGGCGTGGCCACAAGGCAGTGCAACTTCATTTCTGGCCACGGGTACAAGCCACACCCGTGACTAGCCTCTGCAACATTTGACAGGCCCATTTTTACGTACCCCTTTAAAAGGAGATTTTTTCCACCCCAAACCATATATTTCATTTCCCATTCATTTCTCTAGTTAGGGTTAGCTTATAATAGCTTAGATAGGTGTAGATTTGTTGTTTCTTTTCATTTCCAAGCTCAAGAACATTGCAACTCTTGGATTTCAAGCTATCAATAGAGAATTTTTCTTATTCCTCTCAGACATGATAATTGGGCATCAGCACCCGACCCGAATCACAAGCACTGACCTGAAGGCAGACAAACGGTCACCCGTTACACAAGGACAACATTTATTGAGGAGCCGGACACTTATGAGAAGAGCCGTTGCTCATTATTGTGGTTGCTCATTATGTGGTCGCCATTAATGTAGTCATTAGTATAAAAGAGAGCTCATGTAACAAGTTGATGGGGGCTCTGTTTTTGACACAACATTTCTACACTAGAACTCTTTACTATATTGAGCATTTTGTATTACACTGTACTCAAATATTGATATTAATAATAAAAGATACTGGTAACACATATTTACCGTCATTTGTGCTTTCATTGAGAGTTGATGCCAAATCTCATGCACAGCTCTACATATTACAAAAGGAGGTTGCCCCGGAGCCTTCTATTCACGGCGTCGCCTCCTCTTCCTCCAGCGGCGTCGCCTCCTCATCCACGGCATCACCTTCTCATCTACGGCGTCGCCTCCTCCTTCTCCAGCGACGCCCCCTCGTCCACGACATCGCCTCCTAATCCGCGGCATCGCCTCCTCATCCACCAACGGCGTCGCCTCCTCCTTCTCCAACGGTGCCTCCTCATCCACGGTTTCGCCTCCACATCCACGGCATCGCCTCCTCATCCGCGGCATCGCCTTCTCATCCACCAACGGTGTCGCCTCCTCATACACGACTTCGCCTACGCATCCACGGCATCGCCTCCTCATCCACGACGTCGCCTTCTCATCCACGTCATCGCCTCCTCCTTTTTCAGCGGCGCTTCCTCATCCAGGGCGTCCACCTCCGGCGTCTAAACAGTGCTGGGGCGCACCTCAGCTCTGTGTCGAGGTGAAAAAAAAAAGACCTCAGCTCTGTGCCGAGGTGCAGCACTTCAGCACAGTGCTGTGGTGCAAAGCTTCGGCACAGTGCTGGGGCGCACTTCAACTCTGTGCTGAGATGCAAAGCTTCGGCATAGTGCTGGGGCGCACCTCAGCCTTTTGCCGAGGTGCAAAAAAAAAAAAAGACCTCAACTCTGTGCTGAGGTGCAGCACTTCGGTCCAACGCTGAGGTTCAGCACTTCGGCACAGTGTTAAGGTGCAAAGCCTCGGCACAGTGCTGGGGCGCACTTTAGCTCTATGCCGAGGTGAAAAAAAAAAGACCTCAGCTCTGTGCCGAGGTGCAGCATTTCGGCACAGCGCCGAGGTGCAAAACCTCGGCATAGTGCTGGGGCGCACTTCAGCTCTATGCCGAGGTGCAAAGCCTCTGCTCTATACCGAGGTGCAAAGCCTCTGCTCTGTACCGAGGTGCAAGTCCTCGGCATAGTGCTGGGGCGCACCTCTTCTTTGTGTCGAGATATAAAAAAAATAATAAAATACTTTTTACACACGTCATTACTCTCAAACCACCTCAACTACCCTCGTTGGCTAGGGAGTGGGGGGACTGGTGACAGGATAATTGGGCATCAGCACCTGACCCGAATCACAAGCACTGACCGAAGGCAGACAAACGGTCACCCGTTACACAAGGACAACATTTATTGAGGAGCCGGACACTTATGAGAAGAGCCGTTGCTCATTATTGTGGTTGCTCATTATGTGGTCGTCATTACTATAGTCATTAGTATAAAAGAGAGCTCATGTAACAAGTTGAAGGGGGCTCTGTTTCTGACACAACATTTCTACACTAGAACCCTTTACTATATTGAGCATTTTGTACTGCACTGTACTCAAACATTGATATTAATAATAAAAGATACCGGTAACACATATTTACCGTCACTCTCTTTCCTTTGACACCTTTAATATTGTGTATCTATTGTTATATTATGAGTAGCTAAGTGTTTTAAGACTAAGAGTTGGTTTGATTTTTTGTTATTTATGCCTATTTGAGTTGTATTGCATAAAGAAGATTATTTGGGTGCTCTATGGTTGTTGTGTGAAATGGTTGGATATTAAATTTGTGTATGATTGTTGGATCCCAATTTTATGCATGATTTTGGAGTGTGTTTGTTGTTACGAGAGTAGAGCTTGTACACTAGCCACACATTCACGCACTTGATGCCAGTACTAGAGTATTTCGAGTGTTAAGGAGAATTTATGTCTTGTGTTCTTGTTTGAGTAACCTTGGGCTGAATTGCCACAAGAGTGGAGTTCAAGGTGAGGTTGCAAGTCCAAATAGCCACGAGAGTGATATTTAGACACTTTTGTGCATATCAGTTACCCTATGCCTTGTTTTAATTCCCTAATCTTTAGTAGAATAATTGACATCTTAGATTGAATATAATCAACCAAGTCTCGGTACTTTGTTTTACTTGTCTTATTTATTACTCCCCCCATCCCATTTATGTGTCTGGTTCGGTTAACGAGGCTTGACTAAAGTGATTTTTAATTCAATTTTCATAATATTAAATTTAGTACTAATATACAAAATTTATATATTTAGAAACTACACTAAAAATACTATTAAGCACAAATAATCAAATTTTAAAATAAGTAAAAAATAATAAAGAAAATAAACAAAGAAGAAATAGTTGGTTTGACCAATGAATAGTAAGTAAGACAAATAAAATGGGACAAAGGGAGTATTAGCTTAACCTTATCAAACCAACTCATTAAGGATATGCCTAGCTTTTATAAGGATAGTTTTAGCTTGTGCTTAGCTCCGCTTTGCATCAATTCCTAACATTACAAGAGCTATCTCCAGTGGAATGACATCTTAATCCTACATTGTGATTTGATACTTGATAGATGTGATTTGGTAGAAAGATAATAGTTTTTTGTGGCGATTGTAGATAGATTCTTCCTATTATTTCGAAAGCACCAAGACCACTAGTTGTTAGAGCCACTATTAATTCTTCGTACATGTGGACGAATTGCAAGGTATTGAGGGTCACGAAGAACTTGAGACTACGGAGCTTAGCTTTAGAGGAAGATAGACGGATGGTTGATTCGTTTTCAAAATGGATTGCAAACATCAGAGATGGGATTGCAGGGGGATAAACGACGGTTCGTCTGAGATCGATATTCCAACATGATTTTTGTTGAAGTGAGACCCAATCCCATAGCAACTATAGTTCAAAACATCTTCCCAAGCGCGAGATATGGCATGCTTGATGAGTCGCACCTAGAAGGCCGAGTGATCCTGTCGTCGACTTTAGATGTCGTTGATCAAATTAATCAGTGCATGTGCGACATAAACACTGTAGAAGGTCTAGCATATTTGTTTTTGAGTTCTACTGACTCGGTTACAATGCAGCATCTGTTCATAGCTACTTTCTCAACCTACTGAGGTACAAAGAGTCAACAGATGCCTCCACTGAGGTTCGAGCCCACTCCCTTCCACATGGGAGTGTACACCGGATGCCGCTTGACTACAAGGTCTAGCATATTTAAGTTGTGACTCTTTGTGTAAGGCAGAATCAGACGTTGAAAATCTTTCAGAAGTACACACTCTTGAATTGTTAAATAGTTTGAGATTGTATGGATTCCTTATCATTTATTGACATTAAATATTGGTGCACCTGTTATGTTATTGCGGAACATAGACCACTCTCTTGGTCGTTGCAGTACACGCCTCATTGTCACAAGTTTGGCAGATCACATTGTCGAAGCCAGAATAGTTAATGGGACACATGTAGGAACCAAAGTTCTTATCCCTCGAATGTCTCTCACTCATTCTGATACGAGATTTCCTTTTAAGTTCCAGCCTAAACAATTCTCATTGATGCTCGCATATGCCATGACTATCAACAAAAGCTAGTGTCAAACGCTAATTCACGTTGGGTTATTGCTAAAAAACTGGTCTTTAATCACAGCTAATTGTACGTGGTGTTTTCTCGAGTCGCCCATCCTGATGGCATGAAGGTGTTAGCTCTAGACGAGGATGAGCAAGATTCTATTGCTACTACCAATGTCGTTATAAAGAGGTTTTCAATAATGTGTAATTCTAACCGATGATATTATGTTTTCTTTCTATTTCATAATATTATTGTTAACTTTATAATCAATTCCTGAGCGATTGTCAAGGTAATTGCATTGCAATTAGTTTGATTATTAGAAGACTATTCGTATTATATATTTGAATGGGTATATGTAATATCCTTTAGACATTTGTATCTATTCAATTGTATGGGCCTCAACTCGCAGGAATTAATCGGCGCTGGAAACACATTATTTTATTCCATTTTATAACTTATTATATATTAATTATTTTTTTATTAGTCAATATAATAACAATTCCAATTTAAAATGTGATTAGAATTTTTTTTCTGTTGAAAATCACATTTCTTAAAACCTGTTTAAGTTTCATAACTGCTAAGGTAAACAGAAATAACTCAATAACATATTGGAGCTTTCCATGGAGAGATCGGATCAACTCTTTGTTGGGATGGATGAGTTTCTTTTGTTGTAGAATTGGACGACGGTGAGGTGTAAAACCACACAAAACCAACCAGCTTAGGTTGCTCATCGGGGCTCGAATTGAGAGTCAAATTTGTAACTTTATGTTTACAAAATCAAGACCTAATCAACAACCAATCAAATAGAGATTGATTGAGAATTCATGCCAAATATCTCGTTTTGGAGGGTGCTTGACTTTTTTGTGTAAAAGAGAAAAAATGTAGACAATTTTGTGTAGAAATTAGTGTTTTCGTGAACATGTGTAAAGTATCAATCCTATACTATCACCGTTTTATGTTGAGAATTTTTCAAAAATCGGAGGAGAGCCAAACCACTCCGTCACTCCATACAATGACTAAACCACTCTAACTAATTCATGAGTTGCTCGGTTCGCAAACGACAAACAAAATAGAACTTAATACATAAGCAAATGACAGGCACGACGAAAAATTGCCAAATTCAAATAGAATACTAGCTACTATTCTTTGACAGTAACAAGTTTTCAAATTAGTTTCCAACTAGCTACTAAACATACAATATTACAAGTGAACTAAAGTATGGATACATATAAGGATAGAAAATAGAACTCAATATTGCATTGCATATACATCATGCATGATTCAGAAACTAACAGAAGCTACATTACATCTATTAAAAAAGCAAATTAAAGCTGATGAAATGCCTAAACCAAACACTGGGATGCTTTCTTTAAGCTAAGCAATCTTCTTAGTTAGTTTGTTAACACTCATCATCATCAACTCCAACAATATGTCTGCATATATATGCATCAAACACACACACACACACACACACATATTGCAAATCTAAGCTTCGAATTCAGTACTAAAATACAAGACATGAAGTTTGAGCACTCCCCAGAGTTTTACGATTGTCTGATATGATTACAACAACTAAACTCCAAGAAATAGATAGCATACATGCATGCATATATTCATTATCCATGAATTGTTGCAAGCATTGGATTCTTGAATGAGTTTCTAAAAACGCCTGGCCGTCCGGGCTGCAATACTCTCTCTCTGGCCATCAGATTTGTTCAGCTCTTTGCCTCTGAGCCAACACATTGAAAGGTTCCAAATATCACCTAAAGTCATTTCAATTGGGAATATAATATAATATAATATAATATAATATAATGTAGTACTTCAATAACCAATTTTATTTCAATTTCATTTAATTTGTGGAATTAGCTAGGTTGTAGAAGTAGATATGTATAGCCACAACAGCAGTGAAAATATAGTATGAAGTGTATAGTAGAAGAAGCATAAGAAGTCTCTGTACTGGACTAGCAAGTGAAAAGTAGCATTACACATTGGGTCTCTCTATGCAGGCCAACAGTGAAAATAATCTATATGTAATTAAAACATCTTCTTCTTGTAAAATAATGTTGTTGCCTGTCATGTGACAAATTCATGAATCAAACTACAAATACAGTCCTGAGTCCTGTATGTATGTATGTAATTACAATTCTGTGTTCTTGAAAACATACCTTTGTTGTCTTCTGCCTAAAAGTGAATACAAGGTATCAATTATCAGTTATCCACTTCTGGCTCTTCTTCACTTAGACTTTTCTCAGATTCCGAAACCTGTCATGAGTCACTGAATTTAATTAAATTTGCTTGGTACAAGTTGAAAAAATAGAATTCAGAAAGAAAAAGGATGACATACATCTAATGTTTGTTTTTCGATAACAACCATATTGATGTTTCCATAGTCACGTTGCTCATCTTCAATTTTCTTGGCTGATTCCACAGAAGAAGGAAGACAACTCCTTAATTTGATTGACTTCAATGTTGAAATTTCAGCAAAGTCAATTGGGATCTCTCTCAATTCATAGCAATACCCAATATATAGGTGCTCAAGTTTTGGAAAATTATGACTACTAGCTTTCCAATGCTTAAGATCACAATAATAGATATCTAAAGCAATTAACTGGCAAAATATCACTTCCTCTTGTATTTCCCATTCTTTGCATACACATGACTGCCCTAGACACTTGAGCACCTCAAGCCTAGGCAACTTGCTAAGAATATTAATTTCCTCCCACTCGAATCTCATACCATCCAATTTCAACTTCGTAAGGTTTTTCAAGAGAATAATATCATTAATAATTGGAATATGTGTTTCACCTCTACTTGAAATGCAAAGTCTCTCGAGATGCTCTAAATAGGCTAAGTACGTAATGTAAGCATTACTCTGGTTGCCTTGATCTACAATATGTACCTTCTTCAAGCATGGAATATTGGTAACGTATTCTTCTGAGCAATCTTCAGGTCTTATCCAATCAACTTTATGAACAAAATTGGGAGGATTTCCAACAAAATAGTCTGCACAACTAATATGGTGTAGTTGTGGAAACTCCAAATACTTCCTTCCTTCATCTAATCTATATATTACATTTCCATAAGAATAAAGTGTTTGAAGATTCCAAGACCTTGACAATTCTATACTCTCTCCACATCTTGATTTTAGAAATCCTTGAGCCTTGGACAATTCTATATCCTTTCCAACTCTTACAAATCTCAAATGGACAGCATCCACAATATTTTTGAGCCTGACTCTTATATCATAATGGAAGAGTACTCTCAGTAGATTGCTATTTCTAAAATCTGAAAATGATTGACTCCCAAAAAACATGAAGAATGATCTATAGCTTTTCAAAGTATAATGCGGTATTGTAGACATCTTAAAATCTACATATTGGATGCTTACCCAGCGAAAACCTTTTTGAGAAAAATAAGAACTATTTTCACACTGGACAACATGCAAGAGTTTCTCGCTTTGAGCCTCTCTCACACAAAAGGCATGCAATAAATCATGCACCCTAAAACTCTTAATTTTTCTTCCACGAGAGCATAACCTGCTTAAAAGTATTAGGTTTCTATCCATAAGTTCTTGCATGTACCTGTTAGCCACTGCATCAAAGTTTTCATTCTCAAATGCCTTTACGAGTCCTTCGGCAAGCCATAACCTTGCAAGATTATTAGCATTGATCTTGTGATCTTCTGGAAAAACTCCCAAGTATAAGAAACAAGCTTTCAAGTTGTGGGACAAATGATTGTAACTCAATGAAAGTATTCTCGAACATTCTTCATCATCTAGAGTAGTTGCAGAAGATCTTAGAGCATTAGCAGTATTCTTCCACTCATCTAGAGTGTTGAGTTTAGAAAAAAGGCCTGCAACCACAATAATTGCCAAAGGTAGTCCTTTGCATTTTTCAACTACCGGTCTCCCAATCGTTTCAAATTCAGCACCTCGAGATTTACATGCCTTTTCATGAAATAGCTTCCAACTCTCACTTTGTTCTAACAATTGCATTTGATGAGAAAAGTCATTTTGGGTGCAGATACGATTAGCCACCTCAGCAAGGCGAGTAGTCAACAATACTCTACTACTATATCCATCATCCGGAAAGCAATTTTTGAGAGCATTCCATGCCTCTACACTCCATACATCATCTATTACAACCAAGTACCTTTGACACTTGAAACTTTGGTAGAGTCGTAATGCTAGGTCGTCATCACTGCTTTTGTCTGCATTGTCTTTGGAACCAAGAAGATCTAAGAGCATTTGCCTCTTACTGTGATGTTGTGATGCGACAGTCCATGCTCGCCTATCAAAGTAGGAAGTGATTGATGGATCTTCATAAATTTTCTTTGCTAATGTTGTCTTACCAATACCTCCCATACCTTTAATTGAGACCATTTCTCGCTGCTTAGATGGATGTTGGATTAGCTTGTCCTTTATAATCTCGAACTCATCCTGTTTTCCAACCATTATTTCCTTGGAGTGTGAAGCAGTGTGGGAAGAATCAGGCATGGTGATAACTTGATCAGTAGGTATTGGTAAAATATGAAGGGAGGCAGGCTGCTTTGTTCCTGCTTGTAGATGATGTTTGAATAGCTGATACTCCTCCTTCACTTTCGCCAACTCTTCAGTGATGGAATCAATGTCTTGTATTGCTGGATGCAAAATACGACGAAATTTGAGACAAGGATGTGATTTTCTGGTGGCTGAAATGTCTGATCCACAAATCTGTCAAAAATATCAATAATTCCTGCAAAAACTCTGTTTTCCTCTTCTTCTCCTTCATCTCGCTCTTCCTCATAAAGATCCACTACTTGGAGTTCAATTTCATCCTCAATCCTGAAAGCTACATCTCTGAGCTTTGTTTCCAACTCTTTTATTGCTTCAACACCATCCATTCTATTCTCATCGAATAGTTCCATCAGAAATCCAAGCTTGCTGTGGAGAGATAGGACCAAGTGTTTGTTGCAAGGGATGAGTTGGTTTTGTTGTAGAATTGGACGAGGCAGGGGTTGCAAGAACTCAAGCTCTAGCGTCCTCATAAGAGAAAGTACAACCACACAAGCCATTCTTCAATTCTCTATGTGTCTCCTCTGGGTGGGTGGGAGGGAGGGGGGGGGGTTGTTTGAGTAAAGGTTAGCAGAAGGAAGATGAATTGGGTAATGGCGCTGATGATTGATCTCAGTGCAATAATTCCATGCCGGCCTACAGCTTTGTTGCAATAATTCAAGAGTAGGGGCCGCCGTTTTATTTTTATTTTGATTTTTTGAAAACTCATCAAATAAGGAACCAATAGAATCTCCATTAAATTAGTCTCATTCTGGGTGATATGGGATCTTTCTCTGTCCGTGTAACTGGAGAATCGAGGTCACTTGTGAGAATCGAACCGAATTCTCCCGAAATTCTTCCATACAAAAAGAGCTCACTTGTCACCTGAACTACCCCATTAGGTTAAATCATTGTAATACTTAATATGGAAAATTTGTATACTCCGTTGACTTCAACCTGTCCAGAAACTCATTACATGTCTTGGGCCTTCCATACTCACCAGTCACAAATATAATTGAACAACTAAAACACGTTTGTCAAAAAAACTATAACACGTAGATTCTATACTCACCAGTCACAAATATAATTGAACAACTAAAACACGTTTGTCAAAAAAACTAAAACACGTATATTAAATACGCGTGTGACTTGTTTAACAAAATTTGCTAATAATTTTTATTTAGCCATAATTGGTAAATGACTGTTAGCTAAAACTGTTAGCTGATTGTGTTAGAATGTATTATTAGTAGAAAACATTAGCTGATTGTAAAAAAATGTTTGATAATTTAGCTGTTTTGGTATAATTTCTTTTTTCGAAAAGCTAATTGAAAATGTTGTTTTGAGTAGCCTTTTGAATTTTAATATTTTAGAGTTACAAAAAGCTTATTAATCAAACACTTATATTAATTTTTTAATCAAGTCAAACAACTAAAAGTGGTTAAATAAATTAAGATTGACTGATATGCTAATTATTTACCAAATAGGGCCTTAGTGCTATATGAAATATTATCATCTCTACCCAAAATCTCAAAATGATATTTATCTTTAAAAAAAATGAAAATTGTACAAGTCCACCAGCTGAGTTAGGTGAAACTGAATGCAATAATTCCATGTTGACAACATTTTTAGAGCATTAACATTTGTGAATTTTGGGAGTATTTTGCAGACAAAAAAACTTATGCTTTGATTTTTTACTAATGGGATAATGGGTTTTTGGAGAGTTTTTTCAGCAATAAATGGTTTTTGAGCGGGAGGGAAAAAAAGGGTAAAGCGCGCTTAAGTTGACGCATGCACATAGTGGGCGCATATTCGAAATGCGCTCAGCTCATTGAACGTTTCAGAGTGTCTGATAGTTGAATGCATGCTTTGTTTTATTTTCATTTTTTCATGGCCATGCAACAACCAACTTCTCTTTTGTTTTCTTTTTTGCTTTTTAAATTTTTCTTTATTTAATTTTGTTATTATTTTTAAAAAAATTTATGTAATGTAATTATTTTAATGTAATATATAATTGTAATAACATATTACTTGGATCTAAAATTTATAATTGCATCATTTTATTGTAAATAGTCGTGGTTTTTCATACGTATTGATTTTAATTTTTAAGTAATTAGTAGTTTAATTTTAAATTTATAATTATCATTTTAATTCAAGGTAGGTATGTTTATTTTAAATAATAAAATATAATACAGTAAAATTGTAGGTCCATAAAAAAATTGAAAAAAAATCTAAAACTAATGGGGATAAACTAAGAGTTTTTGAAATTGAATGAGATGGATGATGAGAAATGTTAGAGCATACAAAAAATTTATACAAAAAATTTCACTAATGAAATTGCTCTGATATTAAATTTTAGCCTTAAGTCAAAAAAAAAAATCCCGCCCATTTCTTTTCTTGTGCAATAATTGTAATATTTTAATTGCAAGATGGCATGCACCATTTTTAATTTAATTGCAGCATTCAGTATTTTATATATGCTGCACATTTTGGTGGCCTCTGCAACTTGCATTACTAATTCAAATTAATTATAGGAATATATATATATAGAGACAAATTAAAATGCTTGGTTACGTTGTTGGATTACTTGGATAGATAACAATACATTGTTTTTTGCGTTGTCAAGTTTTAAAATAGCAATGCATACCTCCCCGATCCGTTCCATACGACATCCATCACAACCAAAAGTAACTTTGACACTTCAAACTTTGGTAGAATCGTAATGCTAGGTCATCATCACTGCTACTGTTTGCATTGTCTTTGGTAGAGCTGGATAGGGATTTCACCAAGTCCATTACTCATAGGCAATTTATATTACTAAATTAAAGGTAGTTAATTAGTGCAATCCTCCTAAAGAGTTTTTAGGGGAAGAATGGATGTAGGCTGGGGTTTGACCGAACCACTTAAACATCTCTTTGTTTCTTTTACTTACCGCATTTACATTTCTGTGCTTATTTACTAACATTGTCCATACTCACGGCACACAACACAAATTTTAATTTCTAAGACACAATAATTATTTCCGCTGCGTAATCACTCACTCAGGGTTAATTCTAATATTGGAGTGAGATTGAAATAAAAAAAAAAAAAAAAAA
>CP025644.1:14152664-14170722 GCA_003576665.1 Ipomoea trifida | reverse complement strand
AGTGACAAAGACTGGTGTTACAGTTTTTGCAAAACAAGTGGGTGTAACAAAAAACTTGCACTTAATGATAAGGAATTTTTAGACTGTGATAAGTGTAAACCGACCTGGGGAGAGGGGATATTGCGCTAGAGGTTAAAGGTTAGAATAGTAGATAGGGATGGTAATGCATCATTTCTTCTATGGGATGGGGAATGTACTGAGACATCAAGTGATTTGAACGAAAAATATCCTAAGGTATCTATATATGTATATGTGTGCAAAGACTTATATTTTATATTCCTTCTCATTATACCTAAAACCGTGATAGTGTGTCTTTAGGGTATGAAAGCATGGCCAGCAGGTAAGTTTGCCACTACAAGTATCACAATTTGCAGAAAGAAAATTCTGCAAATCTGCGAAGGACAGACAACAGTGATATATGATCGTGAGGTTGAACCTATTAGCTCATTGCTTAATTTGGACTTATCTCTGTAATAGGGAGCCCGTTTCTGACTTATTTCTATGTATATATACTATTAATATAAAAAGAAAATCCTCCATTTTAACTTCCCGTCCAAAACACTCCTATACTATTAAGATTTGCGTACTATTGAAAAATATGATAATATAATTCCTATTCGTACTACCATTGTACATTAAAATAAAATATGGTAATACAATTCCTGATAAAATATACTCTTCCTTACTTTCCTATTCGTAATACAGTTCTAGATTAAAATTACTAATCGCAGTACACATATTTTTCCCAGCAACGTAATCTATGAAAACTGTAATCGTGAATCTTGAATGTACGAAACCTTAAGATTCTACTTAATTTTAGAACATATTATCTTATCCTTTAATTAGTTTGATTTAATCATAAAGAGATAAAATTAAAGATAAAGAAAGTAAAACCAGGACACAGCAAATGATTACGCAGTTCGGAGCTAAATCTCCTACGTCTGCGGGGCACCCACGACAGCCCAATCCACTAGATGTTTGCCAAGATTTCAGGGAGATGAAATACTAAACATACACAAGGTTCAAAACCTACTACATCAACATTCATCAAACAATCTTCAAAACATCTTCAAGTGATTGGATTCGTGCAGCCTCAACACGCTGAATCAGCACTAGATCATGAACAAGAAACCAAGTAGAAAGAACACAGATTAATTCTGCTGGAACAGCGTTAGGAAAGTCTTTAGCTTAATATGTCACGGAAATCTCACTTATCAAAAACTTGCCAAATGAAGCTTCATAACCCTTCCTTTAAATAGAAAGCCACGTAACAACATTTCTCAACCAAAAGCTTAAAAGTCTCCCTTGAAAAGATAATGTCCACACATTTTAAAACAAACTCATAAATCTTGATAAAACAAATCAGCCTTTGTTGGGATCCAAGAGCTTTGAACACGTCAACCTAATAAAATAAAATAAGATAAACTATCCTAAGGTTTGTCAAATAATTAAGCCAATATAAATGTGCATCATTTGTGCACTTACAAACTCCCCCTTTGGCAATTATTTGACAAAACCTAACATACAAATATACCATGGGCCAAACAAAGATAACACCATATTTTATTATAAAAAGCCATAGGTATATTTGTTTTTACAATCAAAACCTAGATAAAAACAAGACATGTTTCAAAGCTCATTATATCAAAAAATCATCCTCGAATAGTCTTTGTTGCAAGGGATGAGTTGGTTTTGTTGTAGAATTGGACGAGGCAGGGGTTGCAAGAACTCAAGCTCTAGCGTCCTCATAAGAGAAAGTACAACCACACAAGCCATTCTTCTATATGTGTCCCTAGCTAGCTCTGTGTAGGTGTAGGTGAAAGGAGGGTTGTTTTCTGAGTTTTTTCGAGTGAAGCCGTGAAGGTTAGCAGAAGGAATTAACATGAATTGGGTAATGGCGCTGATGACTGATCTCAGTGCAATAATTCCATGCCGGCCTACAGCTTTGTTGCAATAATTCAAGAGTAGGGGCCGATGTTTTATTTTTATTTTGATTTTGATTTTTTAAAAACTCATCAAATAAGGAACCAATATAATCTTCATTAAATTAGTCTCATTTTGGGTGATATCATATCAGCGCCTCAAATCATTGTTAATACTTAATATGGAAAATTTGTATACTCCGTTGACTTCAACCTGTCCAGAAACTCATTACATGTCTTGGGCCTTCCATACTCACCAGTCACAAATATAATTGATGAACAACTAAAACACGTCTTGTCAAAAAAACCTAAAGCACTGCACGTAGATTAAATACGCGTGTGAGTTGTTTAACAAAATTTGCTAATAATTTTCATTTAGTTAAAGCTGTTAGCTAATTGGTTAGAAGGTATTATTAGTAGATTGTAAGATTTTCCCTAATAATATATATATTATATATTATATATTAGGGCCTTAATTAAGTGGTGCAAGTTAACTAGGTTTATTAAGTGGTTTGGTTGGACCCAATAACTAGTAGTTGTTATTCAACCAGACTCTGTGCCTATATAAACCTGTATTGATGGGATACAAGGTAAGCATTATATAGCACATACAGTTCACGGTACTCATACTGCTCAGTAGACACCAGTATACCATCTAGGGTTTTGAGTTAAGTATGAGACAAATATGGCTGACGGTCTACCGTTCAAGAGGCATTACATCAACTGTGGCTGGAGATCAATACGGCTTCCGCTTCCGCTACTACGAATCAGGTTTCTCGTATACTATTCTGTTTAGTTAGATTATTTATGTCTAACATTTGGTATCAGAGCCTTTATAATCTCTGCCCGGTTAATTGTTTTGCCTAAAACAATATTAAGTATAATATACACCAGGTTTTGTATATATTTTGATTTCAATTACATTCGTTTTAATTTTTTTTCTTTTCAAAATTTGCATACAGATATATCTATTTGGTTTTGATATATTTTAGCAAACTGTTATGCATATTTTGAAAATTAGATGAATTATTTGTAATTGATTCTATACGGTAGAATTAATTGGGGTTGTTTTGAATTACTGAAAATCAATTCAACATTAAGCACATAACAATTTTTCCCTGTTTTGGACTATGGACGACGGTTTTATTTGGCCGGAGAAAGGAAAAAAAATGGGAGGTTTACGGCACTGGCTTGAATGCAAGTCGCCGGCGACCTTGGAACCGATTGCAGAAGTCGTCGGTGCTTCTTCTTTCAGGCGACCACCTATATTTTTTTTTCTGTTTCGAGCGAATCAGGCGGTGCCGTTGTTGTATCTCCTCCTTCAGGTGACAAAGACTCCGGTCGTTGCTCCGGACGGCGCAGGTTCTTGTGGTGACGACGAAAGGGCCGTTGGCGACAAGCGGTGAGGGTGAACGGCGGCTGTCACTGGCGTTGAGGAGAGGAGATGCGGCGGAGGTCCCTGGCGACATCACTGCTCCGTTGCATCCTTCAAGCGACGCCGGCGACATCAAGCTCCTGCTGCTGCTCCTCGTTTTAGTCGTCTCTGTACGACTATTCATATGAGCTGCTAGGGTTTCGGCTTGGTTGATTGAACGAAAAAAACAGAGGATGATGGTATGAAGGTTTGGGCCGGGTCAGGCCAATTTGGGTCAGATTTGGTCCAACAAAATCTTGGGCCTATTATGGTATTTTGAGCTCAATTCAGTTTTTCTCCTTCATTATATTTGGCCTTCCTCTCAATTTAATTCCTCCTTAATTCATTATTAAATTATTATTTAACTTCAGGCAAATATTAAGTATTTAATTTTCTATTTGAATTTTAATTTAATATTGAGGAATATATATTAAATTGCCTAAGGTATTGCAATTTATTTAAGGATATATGGGTTAATAATACATTAATATGCAAATTCGAGCATGCTTTGTATATTTGTCTAATATTTTATTATTGGTTGAATTATACATTCATTAAAGCGTGCATTAAGGTTTAATTTAGCATATTATTAACTCATATTATATATCATTCAATTTTTGGATCCTTAGGTCAATTTAAGTTTTTATGGCCTATTAAAGTAGCTTGTTTGGTTTCTCATTTAATTTTGGGCATATTCTAGTCCTATATTTCACTTGGAACTATAAAACATATTTTGAACAAGCTAATTCGGGACCTATCTTGGGTCATTAAAGTATGAATCCTACCATTATTGATTGATATTTGAATAATAATTATAGCTCATTTTGGATTTATAACATGGTTATTAAGTTTTTATTATTACTATCTACCATATTTTGTTAATGGTATTCAGTGATGGTAATAATATTCAGTTTGGATCTATTTCAGTAGCAGATCATTTTTCATCCATGTTATAGCTCACTTGGACCATTAAGAATTATAGGTCCAATTTGAGCATATAAGTGCTATAATTATTGTTTTGGCCTGATTTTGAGCCATAAAGGATTTAAGAATTTAATTATTATTTTGGCCATTAAGAATTACAACTATTGTTTAAGTTGGTTATGGTTTTCAATTTATCAATGGTTTTCAGGGCCTTAATAATAATATTAATTCTTTAGTTTTAAAGTAATATAGTCATGTTAATTATTATGTGGTAAATTGAGATTAGTATATGGCATCCCTTAATTACAGTTTTGCCTTTATTTTAGTTATTATTAATTGGCATTATTAATTACTGTTATCAAGTTTAGGGGCTAATCTCATTTATTACTTTTTCATAATAATTATTGTTTCATGATAATCTGCCATATTTGGTACATTGGTAAGATTATCCATGACACTCTGTTTTATTACATGACTATTAATGTTGGTAATTAAGTCCTACCAACAAATCTTTCACATACCATTGGACGCTGCATTGAGGTTACTGACACCAACGCTATTACATTGTAGTATATGTTCCTGTTGAAGCACAAAGAGACAAAGAGGTTCCGTTGAGGCTCGATCTCATGACCACCCATATGGGACCTCCCTATATGAGAGAGTCACTAGATGCCATTTGACCACAAGGTGCTTCTTGGCATATATATAAAAGACTTAAAAGTAAAAATTATATTCTATATATTTTAACCAAACATATTCAAAAATATTTAATATAACGTTTAAAAATAACTTAAAATTAAACTTGAGTTAATTTTATAACGTTATTCTAAAATTGAGAATGGAACCTTGATGCTCCTATATTTTTTACTATTCGTTGCCCATATGAGTGGATGGGTAGCATTGAGCAGTGAGCCAGTTACGGAGCCACTGTGGAGGCAGTGTAGGCTGCTGTCCCCACTCACCCCACCCCCACCTCATATATAGCCTTGTACTTATATATGTATATATAGTATATGTTTTAGATATAAATATATAAAAACATATATTATAGATAATAGATTAGCTAGAGAAGATGGTGAAGTTGTGTTTTGCCATACAAAAGGTTGCATGTTCAAATCTGGTAGGCATCACAATTTTTATGGTGCTTCTTTAATCACTTTTTTAATAATATATATATATATATATATACATAAAGTAAAAATAGATGAATTTACATAAGATGTTAGGTTGGTTGGTTTGTAAATTTGTGTTTATACTAAGTAAGGTTAAGGGTCCAATTCCTTTGTTGTACAAGGTTTATTGATTTTTTTAATATATATATGTAATTTTTTTATATTAATAATGAGATATGTAATTTATAATGTATTTTCTATTTGAATTAATTTATCAAATTAAATATATGTATGTAATTTTTTTTTATTATTAATGAGATATATAATTTATAATGTGTTTTGTATTTGAATTAATTTATCAAATTAATTATGTTTCATATTTTGTTATGAATATTTTTATAAAATTTTGATGTGTTTTATTTATAGCATATATTCAACAATATTGCTGTGGAGAGATAGGACCAAGTGTTTGTTGCAAGGGATGAGTTGGTTTTGTTGTAGAATTGGACGAGGCAGGGGTTGCAAGAACTCAAGCTCTAGCGTCCTCATAAGAGAAAGTACAACCACACAAGCCATTCTTCAATTCTCTATGTGTCTCCTCTGGGTGGGTGGGGAGGGGGGGGGGGGTTGTTTGAGTAAAGGTTAGCAGAAGGAAGATGAATTGGGTAATGGCGCTGATGATTGATCTCAGTGCAATAATTCCATGCCGGCCTACAGCTTTGTTGCAATAATTCAAGAGTAGGGGCCGCCGTTTTATTTTTATTTTGATTTTTTGAAAACTCATCAAATAAGGAACCAATAGAATCTCCATTGAATTAGTCTCATTCTGGGTGATAAGTTAGCTGTTTTGGTATAATTTCTTTTTTTCAAAAAGCTAATTGAAAAGGTTGTTTTGAGTAGCCTTTTGAATTTTAGTATTTTAGAGTTACAAAGGTTATTAATCAAACACTTATATTGATTTTTTAATCAAGTCAAACAACTAAAAGTGGTCAAATAAATTAAGATGGACTGATATGCTAATTATTTACCAAATAGGGCCTTAGTGCTATATGAAATATTATCATCTCTACCCAAAATCTCAAAATGATATTTATCTTTAAAATTAAAAAAAATTGTACAAGTCCACCAGCTGAGTTAGGTGAAACCGAATGCAATAATTCCATGTTGACAACATTTTTAGAGCATTAACATTTGTGAATTTTGGGAGTTTTTTGCAGACAAAAAAAACTTATGCTTTGATTTTTTACGGGATAATGGGTTTTTGGAGAGTTTTTTTTTAGCAATAGATGGTTTTTGAGAGAAAGGGGAAAAAAAGGGTATAGCGCGCTTAAGTTGACGCATGCACATAGTGGGCGCATTTTCGAAATGCGCTCGTTCAACGCTTCAGAGTGGCTGCTAGTTGAATGCATGCTTTGTTTTATTTTCATTTTTTCATGGCCATGCAACAACCAACTTCTCTTTTGTTTTCTTGTTTGCTTTTTAAATTTTTCTTTATTTAATTTTGTTATTATTTTTTAAAAAATTTATGTATGTAATGTAATTATTTTAATGTAATATATACTTGCAATAACATATTACTTGAATCTCAAATTTATAATTGCATCATTTTATTGTAAATAGTCGTGGTTTTTCATACGTATTGATTTTAATTTTTAAGTAATTAGTAGTTTAATTTTAAATTTATAATTATCATTTTAATTCAATGTAGATATGTTTATTTTAAATAATTAAAATATAATACAGTAAAATTGTAGGTCCATAAAAAAATTGAAAAAAATCTAAAACTAATGGGAATAAGAATTTTTGAAATTGAGTGAGATATAGTGGATGATAATATGAATGTTGGAGCACACAAAAAATTGATACAAAAAATTTCACTAATGAGATTGCTCTGAGTCAAAAAAAATCCCGCCCATTTCTTTTCTCGTGCAATAATTGTAATATTTTAATTGCAAGATGGCATGCACCATTTTTAATTTAATTGCAGCATTCAGTATTTTATATATGATGCACATTTTGATGACCTCTGCAACTTGCATTACAATTCAAATTAATTATACCATTTTTAATTTAATTGCAGCATTCAGTATTTTATATATGCTGCACATTTTGGTGGCCTCTGCAACTTGCATTACTAATTCAAATTAATTATAGGAATATATATATAGAGACAAATTAAAATGCTTGCTTACGTTGTTGGATAGATAATAAATTAATAATAGATTGTTTTTCGCGTTGTCAAGTTTTAAAATAGCATCCCATACCTCCCCGATCCATTCCATAGTCATCCATCACAACCAAGTAACTTTGACACTTCAAACTTTGATACATTCGTAATACTAGGTCATCATCACTGCTACTGTTTGCATGCATTGTCTTTGGTAGAGCTGGATAGGGATTTCACAAGTCTATTACTCATAGGCAATTTATATTCAAGTGGTCTTGTTTTCAAAAAAAATATATATATATATTCAAGTGCTCTTTATTGCAAAATGCACATAGACAACACTAAAAAGGCAACATCACTTAAAGGTAGTTAGTGCAATCATCCTAAGGAGTTTTTAGGAGAAGAATGGACGTAGGCTGGGGTTTGGCCGAACAACTTAAACATCACTTTGTTTCTTTTACTTACCGCCACTACAAGAAAAATGCACATAGACAACACTAAAAAGACAACAGTTTTTGACAAAAGTGTTGTCTTTTGTGTAACAGACAACACTTTTGGACAAAACCGTTGTCTTTGACGCAACACTTTTATCAAAGACAACGGTTTTTACCGAACCGTTGTCTGTGTTGTCTTTGTACATTTTGTCAAAAGACAACACCGCAAATTAAAGACAACGATTTTTAAAAATCGGTCTATGTGCATTTAAAAAAAAAAACAACAGTTTTATGTAACCGTTGTCGTTGGTGTGTTGTCTTTAAGTGCACTTGAATACACAACACTACAAAGACAACGGTAAACCGTTGCCTTTGCGCGATTTTTCTTTTTAAGACAACGATTTTTTTAACCGTTGTCGTTTGTGTGTTGTCTTTAAGCACATTTGAATAGACAACACTTCAAAGACAACGATTTATTAAAACCGTTGTCTTTGTGCACCCGTTTTTTTTTTTTTTTTTTTTTTTTTGTATTTAGACAACGGTTTTATTTAACCGTTGTAGTTGGTGTGTTGTCTTTAAATGCACTTGAATACACAACACTACAAAGACAACGGTATTTTAAAACTGTTGTCTTTGCGCATTTATTTTTTTAAAGACAACGGTTTTATTTAGCCGTTGTTGGTGTGTTGTTATTAAACGCATTTTAATACACAACACTTCAAAGATAACAGTTTTTAAAACCGTTGCCTATGTGCATTCGGTTTTTTTATTAAACAACGTTTTTATGTAACCATTGTCATTGATGTGTTGTCTTTAAGTGCACTTGAATACACAACACTACAAAGACAACGATTTTTTAAAATCATTGTCTTTGCGCGTTTATTTTTTTTAAAGACAACGATTTTATTTAACCGTTGTCGTTTGTGTGTTGTCTTTAAGCACACTTTAATAGACAACACTTCAAAGACAATAGTTTATTAAAATAGTTGTCTTGGCATGTGCACCCATTTTTTATTTAGACAACGGTTTTATTTAACCAACGAATTGTATTGTATTAGCGGGTTTGACTAACGGATAATATATATTAGTGTTTTGTAAAAAATTATTTGATAAAATTAGCTGTTTAGATTAGCGATTAACATGTAAAATGACCTAAAAGGGTATACATAATAATAATAATAATAATATTAATAATAATAATAATAACATTAATAGGTTGAATAATAATAATAATAATAATAATAATAATAATAATAATAAACAACATTGTGTAATAGGTTAACCCACTATATTTTTTATGTTTTTTTTTTAAAAAAAATTCATAATTAAAAACCGAAATATCTTTGTATTTAATGACATTCAAGTTGTTTTTATTGATAGATGACCAAATTAAAAATGGTGATGTCACAATAATAATATAATACTAGAACCAAAAGTGAATGTTCTCATAAAAAAGGGACTAAAGTGAACTGTCACATATAAATCTAGGACAAAAAATAGAGGCAAATAGGAGCCTCAAGGCTCTATTATTTTCCAATCCCATTAAGAGTCGAACCTCAACTCTAACGTTTTTTTAAACTAATTTTATTAATTTTATTAATTAATTAATTAATTAGAGATGCTTTGAGAAAATTTATTTTCTCAAAATGCCATATGCAAATGCTGCTAATGTAGCGTTTGCAAAAAATTATCAAATAATTAATTTGGCGTTTTAACAATACTAGTTTCAACAACAATTTTTAATCGTAGTCATTCAAGAAAAGACAACGGTTAAAAATCGTTGTTGTTGCGCAGGACTTACAACAACATCGGTTTCAACAACACACTCAATAGACAATGGTTTTTAACCGTTGTCTTTTCTTGAAAAGACAACGGTTAAAATCCGTTGTCTTTGCACGGTACTTACAACAACACCGGTTTCAACAACACTCAATAGACAACGGTTTTTAATCGTTGTCTTTTCTAGAAAAAAACAACGGTTAAAAACTGTTGTCTATATGCGTGACTTTCAACAACACCGGCTTCAACAATAGAAAAGACAACAGTTAAAATACCGTTGTCTTTGCGCGAGACTTACAACAACACCGACTTCAACAACAGAAATTTTATGTTATAGACAACAACACCGGCTTCAACAACAGAAATTTTACCTTATAGACAACGGTTAAAAACCGTTGTCTATGAACATTTTTCTTGTAGTGCGCATTTACATTTCTGCGCTTATTTACTAACATTGTCCATACTCATAGCACATAACACAAATTTTCTAAGACACAATAATTAT
Source organism: Ipomoea trifida (assembly GCA_003576665.1). NCBI lineage: Eukaryota > Viridiplantae > Streptophyta > Magnoliopsida > Solanales > Convolvulaceae > Ipomoea > Ipomoea trifida. The sequence continues at coordinate 14,160,465 of CP025644.1, read as the reverse complement.
TTCTACTGCGTAATCACTCACTCAAATTTAATTCTAATATTGGAGTGAGATTGAAAAAAAAAGTGTAAAAATCTATTCACCCCCTCAAGACTTTTATCTTGTCTTAACTGGGACAAAAAAGTATATATTTACTAGCCTTATTGTTTAATACAATATCTGATGGATTTAATTACCCGGGGTACCCCGAATTAATAAACCCAATGAATTAAGGAAAGTATAAATGAATATTAGAATAAGTAAAGCTATAGGAAAAATATGTGATGTAGGCCTCGGAGACCAAATGTTGTATTGATTCATAGTCACAGAAGATGTTACAAAAGGAGTGTGATGCCGTTACAGAAATTGCTTGGATAAAGTATGAAGAAGATGTCCTGTAATGCTAAGACTGTTGGATATTTGTGTAGTAATGGAGATTAATGGTTCAGATGTCTACCATGAAAGCTCAAATAATATTTGAAGTTGTGGAGTAGTAAATATTATTGAGTTTGGTAGAGATGATTTTGGGATACTTGAGAGATCTCGAGAGGTGTTCGAGAGGTCGACGAGAGGTCGCGAAAGATGCACGAGAGATGGTTTAATCTCTCTCACATATGCTTCGTAAAGCTTTATCTCTCGTAGGAGGCACGTCTCTTAAGTCATGCAAATTTCCTCTGTGAAGCAAAACCTTATTCATGGGAAATGGTTTGTGTTTTGCATCCAGGAAGCTAAGGATCAGTGCACGTGTATATTCATATGTTATCTAGTTTGCATGGTTCTTGCATCTTAAGATATTAATATATGAATATATACTTTGTATGGGTACACTTCTCCTATTTTACCTCTCGAAGGCATGAACACACTTTGAGCATCAACCTCTCGAATGGATAAGTTTATGTCTCGCATGAGGTGAAGTGTGGCCTTGCTGCACATCATTGTAAATATATTACATGACATATTTGCATGGATAAAATGCATCAAAAGTCATTAGTATATATTTATATATGTTGCTTGCCAATTTACGTAAGATTATTATTACGTATGTTGATTTCTTCTAATCCCAAAATCAGTTATATTTTCATATATATCTTTGGAAGTTGGTTTATTAACTGATGTGAACTTCCAAGTAACTGTTCCTAACAGTTAGAATTTATCTCTATAAATTCTAGGAGTGTTATTTGAAGATAGATAATATACAAAGATATTATCATGCAATTAATTTGCATGAAACCTTGATATTTCACAGTTCTATAATTCTCTAGGAAATTCTTAATCAAAGCTACTTAAGAATTTCATTATCTTCTTGTATCCCATAAGATTAAATCTGTAACCCTGTTGCATTTCTAAGGGAGATTTAAAGCCTATAGGAAAGTGATTACACGCATGAAGATACCAGATGATCCGATTTTGTTCCCTTGTTCTTCTGTATTATATTGTATCTCTTTTGTATTACAGATATCAGCAACACCTTTTTCCAACAAAGACAAAGCCCTTTTATATAGGGAAATCCCCACCGAATTAGGCTGAATTAGTGGAGGACAACGGCAAATTATGCTGTGGACCCAGGTCCACCTTGCAAGGTGGACCTGGGTCCAAAACTACGTCGTTTTTGTCTTCTTCTTCTTTTTTTTTTTAGTAAACATATTGCTGAATATAGAGTTGTCAAAAAATGTGTGAATGTAGAGGTTTCAAAGTGTGAATGTAGAGTATAGAAATTGTGAATGTAGATTTACGATTGTGTGAATGTAGAGTTGCTCAGAAATGTGTGAATGTGGAGGTTTCAAATTGTGAATATGGAGTATAGAAATCCTGAATGTAGAGTTATGCATGTGTGAATCTGTAATAGAGTTAAGAAGTTATAGCAACTTGTAGCCCTGTAATGTGTGAATGTGGTGTTCTCAAGTTGTGAATGTAGAGTATAGGACCTGTGAATATAGAGTTTTGAATGTGTGAATGTGGAGTTTACAAATCGTGAATGTAGAGTATAGTGTATGTGAATGTAGAGTATAGTTACTAAACATATAATCCTGTAATGTGTGAATGTGAAGTTTACAAATTGTGAATGTAGTGTATAGTGTATGTGAATGTAAAGTATAGTGTATGTGAATGTAGACCCAGGTCTACTTTGCAAGGTGGACTTGGGTCCACGGCATAACAACCCGCCACACATGTGGTGGGCCATGAGACTAAGTCAAGGCCCATACGGTGGGCCGTAAGACTAAATCAAGGCCCACCATTCTGGGCCCTAGGTTTGTGACTCTTCTTCGGCTACTCGAGTTATGCACCTCCGGACCCCGTGTCTCTATCATTATTGGGCCGTTTCCAATATCTCCATCAATATCAATGGAATGTAAACTAATTTTAACATTTTTTTTAATCATGATACTGTACAGTTAGAGATGTGTAGCTATCTAGTTCGTATGATGCTACGCAAATATTGATTAATCAAGATACACCTGAGTTCATACAATTTAAGGAAAGGTGAATATGAGTATCACTTTTCATTTTTTTTTTATGTATTAATTCTAATATTTCTTCCAGTCTAATTTATATTACTGTTTGTTATAGTCTTAGTGATGTGCAGACTCCATTAAGGAGTGTAAATACAATTTCAAGCATGTCACAAGCGAATTCATTTGACGAATTCTCGAGTGGTTCAATGGTAATTAGTTCGATTTCTGAGCTTTACGCGTTGGGACAGGTAAGTGTTATTTATGGTTATGATTTATAACCATAATCTTCAGATTAGTTTAAATTGTCGTTAGTTAAATCTACAATTTTTTTTCCTTATAGTACGCCGATTATTCAGTCGTTATACTGTGGACCATGCGTATGGTTGATACTGCAGTTGTGTTGAACTGATAGTGCAGTTGTGTTGAAAGGAAACTGCAGTTGTGCGGAACAGAGGCCGTGTCATCCATATGGAACTGTAGTTGTGTTGAACGGATACTACAGTTGTGTTGAAAAGATAGTGCAGTTGTGTTGAACGGATATTGCAGTTGTGTTGAACTGATGAATGACCTCTGTTCCGTGCAACTGCAGTATCCGTTCAACACAACTGCAGTATCTTTTCAACACAACTTCAGTATCCGTTCAACATAACTGCAGTATCAACTATGATCATGGTCCACAATGCATTGTGGACCATGGTCCACGATATAATTTGCGGCGATTATTGGGTTGTGGTAAAAATTGTTGAGATAGAAAGTGACAAAGACTGGTGTTACAGTTTTTGCAAAACAAGTGGGTGTAACAAAAAACTTGCACTTAATGATAAGGAATTTTTAGACTGTGATAAGTGTAAACCGACCTGGGGAGAGGGGATATTGCGCTACAGGTTAAAGGTTAGAATAGTAGATAGGGATGGTAATGCATCATTTCTTCTATGGGATGGGGAATGTACTGAGACATCAAGTGATTTGAACGAAAAATATCCTAAGGTATCTATATATGTATATGTGTGCAAAGACTTATATTGTATATTCCTTCTCATTATACCTAAAACCGTGATAGTGTGTCTTTAGGGTATGAAAGCATGGCCAGCAGGTAAGTTTGCCACTACAAGTATCACAATTTGCAGAAAGAAAACTCTGCAAATCTGCGAAGGACAGACAACAGTGATATATGATCGTGAGGTTCAACCTATACTATTAGCTCATTGCTTAGTTTGGACTTATCTATGCAATAGGGAGCCCGTTTCTGACTTATTTCTATGTATGTATATATACTATTCATAAAAAGAAAATCCTCCATTTTAACCTCCCGTCCAAAACACTCCTAATTTGTGTACTATCGAAAAATATGATAATATAATTCGTATTCGTACTCTAATTGTACATTAAAATAAAATATGTTAATATAATTCCTGATAAAATATATTCTTCCTTACTTTCCTATTCGTAATACGGTTCTAGATTAAAATTACTAATCGCAGTACACATATATATTTTCCCCAGCAACATAATTTATACTATTAATCTATACTTAGAGCAACTTTTGAGCCAAACATGAATTATCCAGATTCGCTACTCAATGCGACTAGGGGTACATGAATTATCCAGAAGACAAACAAAACATAATCATGTTCATTCATAGAGTTGTGGTTCAAGATCCGCTACTCAATGCGATTTTGTGGCTAATCCTTGGAGTAGAGATCAAGTGTTGAAGATAGGTGGGGACATCCGGATCGACGAAACATTACTGCGATCAACAGTGCTTGATGGATACACTGTGTAATCAGTTTCACTTGTATTTTGCATAACAAGAATATTAGTGAAAACCTCCTTGGACATTAAGGAGAAAAGTGGAGTAGGCACTTGCATGCCGAACCAATATAAATATTTCTCTTTCTACATCTTTTTACATGTTGTGCATTATTTTTAGTTGATTGAATCGTTGACACACACAGTGTTGCAAAAATCCCGCCTAGGCGCCGATTAATCCCCGCCTAGGCGCTAGGCGTTGGTCGACCGCCTAGCGTATCACATTAAATGGTGGTCTAGGCGGCTGGCCGGCTAGGCGACCGCCTAGGCCGCCAAAGCTCCGCCTAGGCCGCCAAAGCACCGCCTAGGCCGCTTAGGCGCTGATCGCCTAGGCGTCGACTAGACCGACTAGGCACCGACTAGGCCTTCTTGTCGGTCGATTAACTATTGTTCTTTTTTTGTAATGGGTTATTTCACTCAAAACAATATCGTTTTGAGCGAAATAATCCTAAATTGTACAAACTTTAGATATTTTTTAGGTTAATATTTAATATTTTATTATTAACTATTAAAGTATTATATAATTTATAATTATTAGACTTTAAAAAATTAAAAATACTTAAACAAATTTTTAAAAAATAAAAAATACACGAACGCCTAGGCGCCGATTAATCCCCGGCTAGGCGTCCTAGGCGATAGGCGCTCCCCGAGCGCCTAGGGGGCGCCTAGCGATTTTTTCAACCATGGACACACACGCAACACACTTTAAGCTGCTTAAAATGTATGTGTTGGGATTTCAATTTTTTTAAATTAAAAACAAATACGACGTCAGCTTTCTTGGAAAACCGATGTCATTACTTAATTTTTTAATTAAAAAATATACAACGTCGATTTTAAAAGAAAATCAATGCTGCATATTTTTTTAATAACGACACGACAACGATTTTTAAAAAACTAACGTCGTTTCATAAAAAAAAATATATCAAAAGAATGACGTTTCATTATTTAAAAAAGTACATATATGACGCCAATTTTATAAGATGTCGATTTCCTACAAAACAGATGTCATATAATTAATGATAAAAGAAATTAAAAAGATAATCATAATCATACGAGGTCGATGTTGTTAAAAATCGACGTCGTATATAACTTATAAAAAATTTAACCAAAAAAAAATTATATGACATTTGTTTTATAAATGATATACGACGTCAGTTTATACAAAAAATTGACCTTAAATTATTTTTAAAAGATATTATAAATTTATTAGAACAAAATTTTTTCTCCGAAGTAAAAATAATTTGGCGCATGGAACGTGAGAGTCACGCTCCAATCGCGTGTTGTCTGACGATCATGTGCCACGTAGACGCGCAAAGGGTGGCCATCTGTTATATATTACTCCGTACTAATTTTTTTGTTTTGTTTTGTTTTGTTTTGTTTTAATTTGTTAACCAGCCGTCCTCATTTTTGTTTTGTTAATCCAAAATCAAGCCACAACCACTTGATTTTTTTTTTTTGTTGTTAAATTTTTATATTAAAATTTACTTTTAAATTTTTAAATTTTATTAATTATTGGTATATATAGTATTTCAAAAAAAAATATAATTTTTAAAATTTGATTCCAAATTTTTATTTCATTATTTAAATTTTAATTTATTTAAAATAGAAATCATAATTATGTAGGCGAGTTTTAATGAATCTGATTGGATCTGTAGTATATACCAACTTAAAAGAAGTGATCCAGGATTACATTCTTGATTTACCTCCAACTATGACTCTGTCTGACATGAGAGGCAGAGTGGACAACACATGTAAATGTTTGGGGTGATAGTTGAACATGGGTAACCGGAGGATGGAGAAGCCTATGCAGAAGGAACCTTGTTGGAGAAGAAGATATAGGTGCATTTGTAAGTTACGTTCCTGCCCCATCAGATGGGTAATAATAATAATAATAATAATAATAATAATAATAATAATAATAATATTATTATTATTATTATTATTATTATTATTATTATTAATGTGGTGTTGTAGGTTATGAGAAATGAATGAGGAAGAATGAATGCAAATGCCATACTTTAATGTAATTTGATGATGACATATCTTTTCAATTTTATTTTGGTTTTTAATTTGGCTTAGGAACTTGTAAATAGATAATTGTTAAGTTGCTGAATGCTAAATTTCCCAACCGGCTGATCGAATTATTGCTTTGCAAGTCCTCCTAACTACAACCGTGCAAATTTGTTGCAAAGTCCGTGCAAGTTGGTAGCACCGCCCGTGCATGAAGCTCTGACCGAAAACCTCCTCCACTCCAGGTCATGGTTAAAAACATGAAGCAGCAAGATAGTTTGTTAGACTTAATTGAAGTTGAAAAGATCAGATGAGAGGATCATCCACAAGTGCTGTGCTTTCAATGAAGGAATTGGATCCGATCCTCTTCCAACGATCGGGACCTTGCCGGAGTTGATGATTCCGTCCATCGCCCAAGTAGCCTGAAAACACAAGTCACGAGCAGTGTATATATTCCCCATCTGCCCAAGCAAATTGCCAGATTTGCCACACACCATAGACTATTGGAATATATTTACAGCCATGCCTCACACTTGTGTGAGACCGTCTCACGGATCCTTATTCGTGAGACGGGTCGGGTCGGGTCAAAACACCATGCAAATGTCATACTTATATGTGCAAATCTCACACTTATATGCTCAAATATAACACTAATCAAAAATACAATTTTTGTTACTTATCAGAGAAAAAGTAATACATTTTTCATAATAAGTAATGTTGACAAGTGCCTCTCACTTATAAGAGCAAATATAATACTTTTGAGGAAAAATGTAATACTTTTAAATCGAAATGTAAAAGTATTGTATTTTCCCTTAAAAGTATTACATTTACCCTAATAAGTAACAAAAATTATGTTCCTGATTAGTATTACATTTGAGCATATAAGTATGGCATTTGTGCATATAAGTGTTACATTTGCATCTTGACCCGACCCGACCCGACCTGTCTCATGGTGAGACGGTCTCACACAAGTTTTTGCCAATAGTAAATATATAAAAAATATTAAATAATTTATTTGTGAGTTCCTGCCTCATCAGATGGGTAGTAATAGTAATAGTAATAGTAATAGTAATAGTAATAGTAATAATAATAATAATAATAATAATAATAATCTTTATCTTTTTATATATATATATATATATATATATATATATATATATATATATATATATATATAAAAACAAAATCCTCCAAAACGAAATCTTCCTTCCCGCCCAAAATATTGTACTTTAAAACAATTAAAATAATAGAATAATATTAAAACAATACAATTCCTATACTACAATTCCAATACAATTCGTATAAACAATAGAATAATATTAAAACAACACAATTCTTATACTACAATTCCAATACAATTCGTATAAAATAAATCTGCTATTAAAACACGAAATCCAATACTACAAAATCTTTATTTTATCTTTATCTTTATACTAGTTTTATACGCGCATAGCGCGAATGGGTTAATGCCCAATGTTTATATCTAAATAAATATTTGAAAGTATATCAATGCAAGATTATATATGAGAAGTTTATACATGGGTAATTGAATG
>CP025644.1:14131084-14144747 GCA_003576665.1 Ipomoea trifida | reverse complement strand
GCTGGCTCCGGCAGAGGCGTGGCAGTTTCCGCGTCCCTTCGCCGGCGGCGGTAATGGAGGGTTGGCGGCATGTGAAGACTAGCGTGCCTCTCCTCTGCTTTCGGCGATCAGCAGCTAGCGGTGGAGGTTAACGGAAGTCCTCTTTCCGTTCGGCCGGCAGCAACGGTGGAGGAGAACGATGTCCTCTGTTCCGCATGATCTGAATCGGCAGTTCGCGTGAAGGCCTTACCTTGGTGATCCCAACTACAACATTAAGTGTTGCAGCGACTCAGTGGTGAGGCACCTGGTGCTTTGGGCTAGGAAGCTTAGGTTCGAACCCTTGTTTAGCATAATTAGTAAGGTAATTATCCTTTTAAGCTTTTATGATCCTAGCTATCAATAATTAGTTTATAACATAAGGTTTTTGATCTTCGTTCAGTATTAAGGTCATTATTAGTTAGTAATTAGATTAAATCATATGATCATAGTATGTTAGCCTTGAGCATGGGTTATAGGTTATAGTGGACCGATTAGGGATATCACTATTGTTTTAATAGTCTTAGTAACGGTGTAGAATTATATTAATTCTTCAGGTTCGTGATTATGAACCGAGCTTTGAGTTTGATGTGGCTTTGGATTAGAATGCTTTTGGGTTAAGTACGCTTCAAAGGTAACCATCCATGTCCATCAAAACTATTTTATTCACTCCTATTCTATATGATATTATTTGGTGGATTGGAAATCCTGAATATCCTCGATTATTAGCCTATTATTGATTGCGTTGTGGATTCATGGACTCGTGTCCTAATCCTTTGTCTATTTGATGTATATGATCAGTTGTTGGTTTGGATTTCCATGTTATTGGCCTCTGTTATATGAATATTGGTGTACTGTGATATGATCTTTGTATTCTGGAGTATCTCTTTGTATTCTGAGCTGAGTCTGATTCGGTATGTGGGAATTGCTCTTGCGGGGTTCTCTAGCGTGACAATGTAAGCGCTAGGGTTTTCCGTGAGAGTAAGGTGGTGGCGGTTGGTGAGTGATCCGTTGTTTGTTTCCTCTTTGTTCTGAAGTTTGTTGGAGTATTCTATTGAATATGTTACCTTGATTCTGAGTATTTATTCATACCTCTTAGTCCTTTGAATGAGTCTATATTATTTGGAGTTGGTTGGTGTTCATATCTGAGATGAACACTCTGAGTGATGATTCTTGGGCTGAGTTGAGTATGAGTATGTGGTTGTGGATTCTTTGAGTATCTTGTGGAGATTGATGGGTGGATTGATTGTGCTATTACTGACTTTGGGCTTCGGTCCCTGCGTACCAGTTATCTGGGTTTGGCTACTATTGATTATATTTGGGTTCATTACCCCTGTGATTGGACTCCGGTCCCTGTGATTGGGTCGACGACCCCTGTGATTGGACGGTCCCTGTGATTGGGCTTTTGCCCTGTGATTGGGTTCATTACCCCTGTGATTGGACTTCGGTCCCTGTGATTGGACTTCGGTCCCTGTGATTGGACTACGGTCCCTGTGATTGGGTTTTTACCCCTGCGTACCGGTTTTCCGGGTTTGACTCTCGATTTGTGATTATGAGATTGGTTTGGTTTGGTGGTTGGTTTTGAGGGTTTGGAGGTTGGAGTTGGGATTCTTTCTTGGTTGGTTGTTGTAGGTCCTTTGTACTATTCGGTTGATATCTTGTTGTTCTCGTTGAGGTTGGTTGGTTCCCTTTGGATTGTGTTCAGTTGGTATCTTGGTTATGATTCGTTATTGTATTATGCTTTCCTTGTTGGATATGGGCTTTGTTTGACTGAGTCTTGGTTATTGATTCGTTCAGTTTATCCTTGTTGAGTATCCGATTTGAACGTGGAACAGTTTGTTGGTGTTTATATTCTATATGGGTGTGTAAACCTATTTACAACTTATATGTATATCTATACTTCCTTGCGGGTGTGAATGGTGGTTACTTAGCAGTCTTTTGCTAATGGTTCTTTGTGTGTTTTCCAGGTTTGCCTTAAAGCCTTGCGTGAGCGCGATAGAGATACACCCGTATGAGGAGGCTTAGTTAGTGGTTATGTTTTAGATTTATGCTTTGGCCTGTGAGCCATTTGAGACTTTATATACCCTAGACTAGTACTTTGAATATTGTTAAACATACTTTAAGGATTGTCGTTTATACAGTTAGCTCGTTTTTATGTTTAGCCTGTGCATCTAGGCTGTGTTATACCTAGATGTGGCATGACGCCCTTAGGTTTTAAATTCGCTTCCGCTATGTTTGGTTTGTTGGTTGAGATTGGCAGCTTTTATGTTAAGTTTTTAGCTATCTCAGCCTGTGTGAGGTTGGGGTGTCACAGTTGGTATCAGAGCCTGTGTTGAGGTCTGAGTAGAGATCCTAGGGTTGAACTTTTGAGACTCTAGGACTTGATCAGTAGAAGTTAAGGAGTTTGAGAATCCTAGGACGTGTGAATTCTAGGAAACGCGGTGAGGACGCGCCTTATCTGTTTATATTATATGTGCTTTGTTAACCTTGTTGTTGCAGCTTGCGGCTCGTCTTCCCGGGTAAGTCTTAATCGCTTTTAGTTACGTTGCTTCGTTTTAGTTTTGCTTAGGAGCTTGCTTGCCTGCTTAGAATAGGAATGAGTAGTTAGTTAAGGCAGAACGATGGTCAGCACCGCGCGTATCGAAGCAACCAGAAGGTTGGCGGCTCGTTGAAGAAGATTACTCTACTCGTGGTTCGGAGTCAACGGCAATGGTCTACGTTCTTCGGGAATGGCGTTTCGCGTGTAAAGCATCGTTGGCAAGATCTTCGTTAACCTCAAGACTTGAAGAACACGTTCTGTGTAGTTGAAGTTCGACACAAGATGAAGAAAGCAACTGGAGCTCGAAGACTGAAGACTCGAAGACCCTCGGTCTTGAGGGAACGACAATAGCGGATGCTGACGCGTCAAGAAAGAGTCAAAGCACGCCAGTAGAAGCTTTCGGATCAGCAATGAAGAATCTCGTGCGAGCTAAACTCGGAGATAACGTTACATGAAGAATTATAACCCGAGGTCGTGATTCGCGAGCCGTAAGATGGTCCTACCTACCCCTGAAGCGACAACGAAGGAACGAGTTAGAAGTTGCAACCTTCAAGACAAAGAAGATCAAGTCAAGTAGAAAGGGCACGTGAACGCTTAAGATCCCCGAAGATAAGAGGAAACGCCGTAAGTAAAGTGGTGTATGGCTTCGTGAAGTGAACCTCGTGTAACCTACTCGGTGTACCTTCGCAAGTAATCCCCTTGCGCAAGAGCTTAAGGAAGTAACCTCAGTTTCTAAGATCACTAGTAACCATAATCGAATCTCCTTTCAAAATCGGGCGTTACCTTTCCAAATGAACCTATCTTTTCATAAAGCTCCCTTAGAATTCTTTCGTTCTGCACCAACCAGTCATCAGTAATTCATCACCTTCAGCCTCTTTTGGAGTAATAAGGTTATGCGAACCGTGGCGGAGCTTGTTCGGACCCCAGGTCCACGTTGCGTGGGAAGCAAGGCAAGATCTATCAATCAGTCAGAATGTCGTAATCGAATCGTCAACCCGAAGAAATCGCTTAGGATAGAGAGACTTCCTTATCCTCCTTAAAACCAAATCCTTCACAGTTCCTTGCAATCCTAAGTACCATACTCGTTGAGGAATCCCCTCTATCTGTTGTAATCTTCGTTCCTATATCCTTGTAGAAACCAAATTCTCCTCGACTCCTCGAAACCCTAATTACCTTTCCATTAGGAAATCCCTTCTCTCTGTTCTAATTAGTATTCCTATCTATTCTTGGAAACTAAATTCTCCTTGATTCTTGAAACTCTGAATGCCTTCTTGTTGAAGCATTCCTCCTACCTATTCTAAATCCCTATCTCATCTTAGTTTGGAACTGAATTTGTCTTTTCCTTTTTAGAAGTGCATACCCTATCAATAAAGAATCCTTTCCATCTTTCTAGACCTCATTACTATCGATTCTTGGAACCGAATCTCTCTCATTCCCATGGGGATTGCACACTCTCTTTTATTAAGGCATCCCTTTCTATCCATTTTAAGTCTCCTTCTCACCTTCGTTGGGAAATAAACTCCTCTCTTTTCTTTGGGAAAGTGAATACCCAACCATCGAGAAATCATTTCTGACTCTCTAAGACCTCGTTCTTAACTCATCTTGGAACCTAATTCTTCCCTTTTCTTGAGTAAGTTGAATATTCTACCGCTGAGAAACTCGTTCTGCGTTTTCAACCTCATTCTATTCTTCTTTCAAATTGAATCTTTTTCTTACCTTGAAGAGTCGAATACCTTATCAATGACAAACCGTTTCTGTCTTTCGAAACCTTATTCTTAATCCCTTTTGGAAATCTAATTTCCTTCTTTTCCTCGAATGAGCTAAATACCTTATCATTGGAAAACTCCTCCGTGTTTTCAATCTCGTGCTCATCTGCTCTCGAAGCCAAGTTCTTTCCGTTGTCTCTCTTTTGTTGAAAGAACTCGGTACTCCCTTGAATATAGAAATTCTTTTGACCTCTTCGAACCTTGTCCTTATTTTCTTACGAAGTCGAGTTCTCCCTTCTCCTTAAAGAACTTAACATTTCAGTAACCACCCCTATCCTCTCGAACGTTATTCTCGTTTGCTTCTTGAAAATATCCTGTACAAGGTGACAACCGTATTCTCTAAGCCGTAATCTTGATAACTCTCGGTTCTATTCCTAATCGGTGATCGTTCTTGAACCTTCCACCTTAAACCTGTCATTCCCTGTTTCAGTTGGGTCAAACTTTTCAAAACCGGGCGTATGCTATATAGATATTTTCCCTATATGTATTACCGTACTACTTTTAGCTCTCTGTCCCCAAAACGTTTTTCTGAGCTTCGGGGACGAAGCTCCTTTTAAGGGGGGTAGAGTGTAACACCCCGCAATTTCCTTATTATTATTTTAAATATAAATATTTAAAATAAGGGGTTATTTACAAGATTCTTCCTAAGGTCCGGAACATACAGCACATTGTTCAATGTCAGTTCCTTCCCGGAAGTCATCTTCAGAATCACCTTGCCCACGCCCTCAACATTGGACTGAGCAGAGTTTCCCATCCAGACCTTCTCGCCCTCAGCGGCCTCAAAGGTGTTGAACATCTCCCGGTTGCAGCATAAATGCTTCGTTGCACCGGTGTCGATGAACCACTCGCGCGGGTTGGAGCCCACTAGGTTCACCTCCGTGACCATAGCCGAAAGGCTAATATCAGCCACTTTTTGGCTCACATCACCAACTATGTTGGCTTCAGAACCCTTGTTCCTTTTCTTTGGAGCCTTGCACTCCATGGACTTGTGGCCCATCTTGCCACAATTGTAGCATTTCCCTTGGAACTTGCCCTTGGAAACACCACCTTTCGGACCCAGTTTTTTCTTGCCCTTCTTGGCCTTCTTGGAGCTTTGCCCGTGCTCCACCACGTTGGCTTTGGCACCTCCCACGAGAGGTCCTCTACCATCACTGGTCCTGTTTCCCTCTTCGACTGAGTCGCTGGATCAGGTCCTCCAGACTCATCTCCTTTCGCTTGTGCTTCAGGTAGTTCTTGAAGTCCTTCAATCCCGGAGGCAGCAAGTGGATCATGGACGCCACTTGGAAGGCTTCACTAATCGGCATGCCCTCATCACGAATCTCGTCAAAGAGTAATTGCAACTCTTCAACTTGACTCAGCACGGTTTTTGAATCCACCATTTTGAAATCAAACAACCTGCCAACAACAAATTTCTTGGCCCCGGCATCCTCGCTTCGGTACTTGTGGTCCAAAGCTTCCCACAGTGCCTTAGCCGAGCCAATTTTACGATAAACATCGTAAAGGGAGTCAACCAACCCATTCAGAATGTAGTTGCGGCAAAGGAAGTCAGAATCCTTCCAAAGCCCAACAGCCATTACCGAGTTAGGGTCTTGTTCCTTAACCACTGGAACCGTCTCGGTCAAGAACCTTGACAAGCGAGAGTAGCGAGGTAAAACAGCATCTTTTGCTGCCACCTCTTGAAAAATGCTCCGAAAACTTATCCGGTTTTCAGCCGAACCACTTGGTACCGTAGGTACCCTCATCGTGGGGATATACCCCTCCGAACTGACACCCCCTTGTGAACCTACGTTCACTGGTGCCTGGGATTGTGCAACATTGTTGCCATTCCCACCGCTGTTGTTTTCGACAACATTAGGATTTTCATCCCCGACGTTGGCTACTGGCAACACGTTTTCCATTTCTTTTCAGAAAACCGAAAGTCAGAAGGAGTAGAAGAAGTAATAAGGTTTTAAGAATGTTAGAGAAGATATCCTTTCTGACAGTCGGAAATACAAGAAAATGGAAAACTTAAGCAAAAACAAATTACAACGAAAAATAATCCACGTAGGATTAAATAATTACTTGCGATGAAGATACCACGCTCGGTTGAGTGGCCTTGGAAGAAGACGGGTGAGCTGTATGGACTACGGGGTGGTTGGAAGCACGAGTCGTGTTGTCACTATCCTTAAAACCTTATTTGCCGCTTCCCAAGGTGCTGGAACGTTGCGGCCTAGGCTTCCAGGATAAAACGTGCTACATCCGCCGTTTGGCACTCAAACTTGGATCCGGCGAACTAAACCGTGGGAAGAACGCAGATGGCTTGAAGGAAATATGAGCAGGGTTTTGAGGAGAAAGAGTGTATTCGTGTGTTCTTGTTGTGTGTGTTTTTCAAACCTGCTGCTCACAACGAATATGTAGTGAAGGATGGGATCATTGCATTAAATCTGGCATTTAATTCCCATTCGTAACCACTAGCAACCTATTTACACCCACTCTTAATCCATTTAATCAAGAAATAAACTCTGAAATAAAGATTGGAATTAATCATATTAACTCCGTGATAATGAGAGTTATTTCTGAACGGATCCAGAAGGTGAACGGTCGCAAAGAGAGGTTACCAAAATCGCTGTTCGAGACGTCGTTCATATCTGCGTACCGTCGAGACATAGCTCGTGCCGCGAGACGTCGAGAAGTGCTAGCTTCGAGACATCGCACTGCATCGAGACATCAGATTGGTCCGCGAGACATCGAACGCGCGCGCGCCGACCGGGGCTGCGCGATATCGCTCTCGTACGCGACTTGGTTCGAGACATCGAACTACCTCTCGAGAGGTCAGTTCGTTTGATGTCTCGAACGAGAGATCAATACGATCTCATGTGTCTGAGACGGAAAACTCGTTCGAAATATGGCATAACTTAGCCCGCAAGGCCAGCCACTTTTCCGGACGACATTCGTGCCCGCAGGTGCAGGCGCACACAAGTTCAAGCCTTTCGAACTCATTTTGGAATTTGATTTGCACCCCCCCTGCGCGCGAGAGAGAGCATCTATGCTATACAAGTTACTTAGTCATAAAAAGTCCCTTGTATATATAGTGGTGCAAAAGTTCATTCCAAACCAATGTGGGACAAAGCTACATAAGCTTTCCACACTTGAATTCCATCTCAAATGGGTCTACTTTGAGAATCAATTTCTCATTTCACCCATTATCCATTTTGAGCGTATAATATATCGATTTCTTCGTCTAAGAACGAAGAACCCGAATCCACTTTGACCCGACCCAAAATCGGGAGTGGACCCGCAAATATTATACCACAAAATGGCCACAAAAATGCCATTTTTAGTGCAATTTTCCAACAATCCCCCACATGAATGAAAATGATTTTCAAGGGTATTTTAGAAAACGGAAACAACTGCGTTCAACAGTCAATTCCTGCATAGCAAAGGTAGGTGTAACCCTTTGAACCTTGCCTCATGAGATCTATGTACTCTACTAGCTGTACGGTAGAACGTGATGTCTTTGAACCGACTGCCGTTTGTGTAGACATTGACAAATCTCACACAGGAACCTTCCAACCACGGTTTGTTCTCATGACTGTGCCCATTTTGGTCGTGGGTCACCGTTCCTGGTTCTGCAAGAGTTTCTAAAGAATTAAGCCCCTTCAATTCTCCTTTGAAGCGACCCTCACTTCTCTCTCACATAGGTGATTCTTCTCGAGTTTCCCGCAACTCAACATGTGTCAATTGACATTGCATACATAGCATATGTCAAATACACTCGAATCATTAAAGCACTAGTGTGCTAGCCTCAATCGGAGTCACTGTTTTAACGAGGAGTGGTGGGGAGTCCGGGGAACCCCACAGTGACACGCTATTCCACAATTTAGTTGTCCCATTGAACCTAGGTGCCAGCTAGGTTGGGTATCCACTATGGAATTTTTAGTCCAAGGGCTTTAGACCCATTCCTCGTGCCAACTTCTCGACAACTTCTTTGCTCAACCCTTTGGTTAGCGGATCCGCTATATTGTCTATTGACCTCACGAAGTCAATCGAGACAACACCAGTTGCGAGGAGTTGTTTAATGGTGTTATGTCTACGACGCATATGTCTAGACTTACCATTATACATATGACTTTGAACTCTCCCAATTGTTGCTTGACTATCACAATGCACACAAATTGGAGGTACAGGTCTTTCCCAACTTGGAATATCTTCCAAAAAATGGCGTAGCCATTCAGCCTCTTCACAGCATTTGTCCAAGGCAATCATTTCTGATTCCATTGTGGATCTAGCTATTACTGTTTGCTTGGAGGATTTCCATGCAACGGCTGCACCGGCTAGTGTAAACACATAACCACTCGTGGATTTAGAATCCTTAATGTCAGATATCCAGCTGCGTCGCTATACCCTTCAAGTACAGCAGGATATTACATAGTGCAATCGAGATCACGAGTATACCTCAAGTATCTCATAACCCTTACTATTGCCTTCCAGTGAATCACACCGGGATTGCTAGTATACCTACTAAGTTTACTAACGCAAAGGCAATATCCGGCCTTGTACAACTCATAAGATACATCAAACTACCAATTACCCGAGCATATTCTACTTGAGAAATACACTCTCCGTGGTTCTTGGTTAGTTGAATATTTGTATCAAATGGTGTATTAGCCAATTGATTATCATCCTTATTAAACTTTCCAAGGATTTTATCAACATAATGAGATTGGCTCAACACAAGACCATCAGGTCTTTTAATGATTTTAATCCGAGATTAAATCAGCCAAACCCATATCCTTCATGTCAAATCTTGCATTTAACATGTTCTTGGTGGATTTGATCATTCGATCATTACTACCAACGATGAGTATATCATCCACATATAAACAAAGAATGACATAGCCATCTATCGTTTCTTTAACGTAGATACATTTGTCACTTTCGTTTATTTTAAACCCATTAGTTAACATCGAGTGGTCAAACTTCTCGTGTCATTGCTTAGGCGCTTGTTTTAAACCATAGAGCGATTTAACTAATTTACATACTTTCTTTTCTTGGCCTGGAACCACAAACCCTTCGGTTGGTCCATGTAGATTTCCTCATCTAACTCACCATTTAAGAAAGCTGTTTTACATCCATTTTGATGAACTTCCAAATTCCGCAATGCGGCTATGGCAAGGATCATCCTAATGGAGTTTATTCTCGTCACAGAGAATAAGTATCGAAGTAATCAAGGCCTTCTCGTTGCCTGTAACCCTTGATTACAAGTCTAGCCTTATACTTCTCGATGGAACCATCCGGTTTCATTTTCCTTTTAAAGACCACTTGGATCCTAAAGGTTTACACCCTGGAGGAAGATCAACAAGTTCCCAAGTGTGATTCTGTAGGATAGAATCCACTTCACTTTTGATCGCTTCCTTCCACATTGGACCCTCCGTAGAAGTCACAGCTTCTTTATAAGTCCGAGGTTCGTTTTCAATCAAGCAAGAGAGAAAATCTGGTTCATTTTCTATCAAACAAGTTAGAGTATTCGAGTCATACTCTAATAAGTAAGTTAGAAAATCGGGACCAAATGATTTTCCAATTCTCGCTCGTTTACTACGTCTCGGCTCAAGCTCGGGTATTTCCTCAGAATCCGACACCATTGTCCATAGCAACATCAACTCTCGAAGTGATGTACCTGGTTCGTCCATCTCTCGAAGTGACATAATCGGTCCGTCGACCTCTCGAAGTGACATACTAACTCTCGAAGTAACGTACTTGATCTGTCGATCTCGAAGTGAACGACTTGTCGTCTTCAAGTGACGTGCTTGGTCTTTTAGACCTACAAGGAAATACATTTTCAAAGAAACTTGCATCCCTTGATTCGATTATAGTGTTCTTATGTACATCCGGATTATGGACTCGTGTACTAAGAACCTATAGCACTACTATTGTGTGCATATCCAATAAAGATACAATCCACCGTCTTTGGACCTATCTTTATTTTCTTGGTGTTGGAACCAAAACCTTGGCAAGACACCCCCACACTTTGAGGTATTTGTAGGAAGGTTTCCTACCTTTCCACAGCTCATAAGGAGTCTTATCGAGCTTCTTGTGAGGTACCTTGTTCAAAAAGTAATTACTTGTCAAGATAGCCTCACCCCACATGCTTTGAGGTAGGCCCGAACTTATAAGCATCGCATTCATCATCTCTTTCAATGTGCGATTCTTACGTTCGGCAATACCATTCGATTGAGGTGCATAAGGTGCAGTACTGTAACACCCAATTTTCAACTCTTACATTTATTACAATCGTAATAATACATCAGCGGAAGCTTACATCTTATCATAGAAAACTGGGTGCTACCGCACACCTAGAGTGAATTCTATCACCTCTTGACAAACTCCACTCTAAGTGCACAGGCTAAACTTACAACATCGACATCCACTTTCATCTTGATTAGATCTCATCGGGCTACTGGAGTCCACACTAATCTGCATCTAATAAAGGGCACAATGAAGTGCAGTTAGCACGACGGCTAAGTAAGGTCATCCAATTGTCACCTTTAATTAGGTAAAGGTTTTGGCAAACAATTACAAAGATAGTACACATTACCATATATCATGACTTCGTCCTGCAGAACTACACTCAATTGTCAATGTCATATAAATACAGGAATATAACAAGTGTTCATGTCATCATGCAATTCCTTTGGCAATTTCCCTAGTTTATCAGCTAGATTGACTTTGGCTTCCTTTCAAATGGTTTAGGTTTTAAACCCTATCAATGCATGGCTAACACATATGGCAAACACGTAGGGCAACACATATGGCAAACACATAGGGCAAACACATATGGCATTATGACAGTTATGACTTTTGTTGTCTTTAATTACGAAAATGGCGCTTAGTTCCTGGCTAGAAGCAAGAGGCCTTAGAGGACTTGACGGAGATTCTAGGCTAGACCGAAATGGATCTGGACAAGGGGGTTACGGCCCTACCCCAAGTCTCGTTCGTGATCCCTTGGCGAAGGTTCATCATTTTGATCCCTAGTTTGGCCCCACCTAGGTCCATAAAGCTGAAACCAACCCGAAAATGACATGAGTATCTATACTTAAGGGTGCACACCCCCACGGCATACGCCTGACTGAGTGACGTAAAGATATGGCGAATATTATAGAAAAACTCCCCTGCGCCTGACTGAGTGACGCAGAGGTCCCCTACACCTGACTGAGTGATGTAGAGACTCCTTACGCCTGACTGAGTGACGTAAAGATATGGCGCGCGAATAGACTTCGCATGGCATTGATGACAATATTGATGACCACCTACGGTACTAAGCCCGAGGTATAATGGCAAGGTCCTCATTGACTTCTGGAAGCTAAATTTTTGTTGGCTTTTATGTCTCATGACTTCATATCCATGTCCATAACAATTTTCCTGACCGAATTCCTTCGGTCATATGACTTATATAAATAATACTTTTTAGTTTTCAAGGTTGATCCAAAGTTGACATTTTTCCCTTTTTAGGTGTATAACAATTCAAACACTTAAACTTTACTTGGCATGTACTTGTCTTGAATACAACATTACATATATATACCTATGACATATTCTAACCGACATGCGTACATAAATACGGTGTATATACTACACATTCGTACACATAAAGTCATACTCATAATATAATTAATTGGCATATTAACACTACAACATGTCTTGTGGCATATAGTATCATAACATGTCTTAAACATATGCATTATACATACTTGTCAATAGTGCATAATAAACATAACACATATTTCCATTTCTTATACACACCAATCAATTACGGCATATATATATATTAGGCATATATATATCTAGTATTCACTTACTTTGTGCGTAATTTGTAACATGTACACACATACGGTGTTTATATGTTGACTAGGGGCAAAGATGAACAAAAGGATACAAGCTGGAAATTTTCGCAGAAATGACCACAGTTCGGTTTTTGGCTCATATCTTGGGCTATGAATGTCCAATTGAGGTGATTTTTACACCATTGGAAAGAAGGCTCATACCTGGTTCGTCCATCTCTCGAAGTGACATAATCGGTCCGTCGACCTCTCGAAGTGACATACTAGGTATGTTAACCTCCGAAGTAACTACTCTTGATCTGTCGACCTCTCGAAGTGACGCACTGGGTTTCTCGACTTCTCGAAGTGACGTGCTTGGTCTTTCATTAGACCTACAAGGAAATACATTTCAAATCAAAGAACTTGCATCCCTTGATTCGATTATAGTGTTCTTATGTACATCCGGATTATGGGACTCATGTACTAAGAACCTATAGGCACTACTATTGTGTGCATATCCAATAAAGATACAATCCACCGTCTTTGGACCTATCTTTATTTTCTTTGGTGTTGGAACCAAAACCTTGGCAAGACACCCCCACACTTTGAGGTATTTGTAGGAAGGTTTCCTACCTTTCCACAGCTCATAAGGAGTCTTATCGAGCTTCTTGTGAGGTACCTTGTTCAAAAGGTAATTACTTGTCAAGATAGCCTCACCCCACATGCTTTGAGGTAGGCCCGAACTTATAAGCATCGCATTCATCATCTCTTTCAATGTGCGATTCTTACGTTCGCAATACCATTCGATTGAGGTGCATAAGGTGCAGTACGCTCGTGTATTATTCCAACACTCGCACAGAAGTCACCGATAGGTACTTCGTACTCACCACCTCTATCGCTTCTAACCTTTTTAATCTTTCGATTAAGTTGGTTTTCCACTTCATTCTTATAAAGAATGAATTTTTCCTTGGCTTCGTCTTTGCTCTTTAGCAATACACATAGCAAAATCGTGTGCAATCATCGATAAACGTGATAAAATATTTATTACCACCTCTCGATTGAACCGATCTAAAATCGCACAAATCGCTATGTACCAAAGTTAGTGGCTCAGTCTCCCTTTCAACCGATTTGAAGGGAGTTTTCGTTAGTTTTGCCTCAACACAAATTTCACATTTATTTGTATTAACTTGAAAATTAGGGATATGGTTCATGCTAATTAATCTACGCATAGAATTTAAATTAACATGACCTAGTCTACCATGCCACAAATTGGAAGACTCAAGCAAGTAAACAGAATTAACTTTGCTTTTATTGATAATCGGCATTACATTGAGCTTAAAAAGCCCGTCAGTTACATAGCCCTTACCAACAAACATCCCTAACTTTGACAAAACTACTTTGTCAGATTCGAAGACCATCTTGAATCCATGCTTGTTCAACAACGAGCCAGAAACAAGATTCTTCCTAAGGTCCGGAACATACAGCACATTGTTCAATGTCAGTTCCTTCCCGGAAGTCATCTTCAGAATCACCTTGCCCACGCCCTC
>CP025644.1:14072268-14131059 GCA_003576665.1 Ipomoea trifida | reverse complement strand
TGAGCAAAGAAGTTGTCGAGAAGTTGGCACGAGGAATGGGTCTAAAGCCCTTGGACTAAAAATTCCATAGTGGATACCAACCTAGCTGCACCTAGGTTCAATGGGACAACTAAATTGTGGAATAGCGTGTCACTGTGGGGTCCCCGGACTCCCCACCACTCCTCGTTAAAACAGTGACTCCGATGGGCTAGCCACACTAGTGCTTTAATGATTCGAGTGTATTTGACATATGCTATGTATGCAATGTCAATTGACACATGTTGAGTTGCGGGAAACTCGAGAAAGAATCACCTATGTGAGAGAGAAGTGAGGGTCGCTTCAAAGGAGAATTGAAGGGGCTTAATTCTTTAGAAACTCTTGCAGAACCAGGAACGGTGACCCACGACCAAAATGGGCACAGTCATGAGAACAAACGTGGTTGGAAGGTTCCTGTGTGAGATTTGTCAATGTCTACACAACGGCAGTCGGTTCAAAGACATCACGTTCTACCGTACAGCTAGTAGAGTACATAGATCTCATGAGGCAAGGTTCAAAGGGTTACACCTACCTTTGCTATGCAGGAATTGACTGTTGAACGCAGTTGTTTCCGTTTTCTAAAATACCCTTGAAAATCATTTTCATTCATGTGGGGATTGTTGGAAAATTGCACTAAAAATGGCATTTTTAAGTGGCCATTTTGTGGTATAATATTTGCGTGGTCCACTCCGATTTTGGGTCGGTCAAAGTGGATTCGGGTTCTTCGTTCTTAGACGAAGAATCGATATATTATACGCTCAAAATGGATAATGGGTGAATGAGAAATTGATTCTCAAAGTAGACCCATTTGAGATGGAATTCAATGTGGAAAAGCTTATGTAGCTTTGTCCCACATTGGTTTGGAATGAACTTTTGCACCACTATATATACAAGGACTTTTTATGACTAAGTAACTTGTATAGCATAGATGCTCTCTCTCGCGCGCAGGGGGGGGGTGCAAATCAAATTCCAAAATGAGTTCGAAAGGCTTGAACTTGTGTGCGCCGCACCTGCGGGCACGAATGTCGTCCGGAAAAGTGGCTGGCCTTGCGGGCTAAGTTATGCCCATTTTCGAACGAGTTTTCCATCTCAGACACATGAGATCGTACTGATCTCTCGTTCGAGACATCAAACGAACTGACCTCTCGAGAGGTAGTTCGATGTCTCGAACCAAGTCGCGTACGAGAGCGATATCGCGCAGCCCCGGTCGGCGCGCGCGTTCGATGTCTCGCGGACCAATTGATGTCTCGATGCAGTGCGATGTCTCGAAGCTAGCACTTCTCGACGTCTCGCGGCACGAGCTATGTCTCGACGGTACGCAGATATGAACGACGTCTCGAACAGCGATTTTGGTAACCTCTCTTTGCGACCGTTCACCTTCTGGATCCGTTCAGAAATAACTCTTATTATTACGGAATTAATGTGATTAATTCCAATCTTTATTTCAGAGTTTATTTCTTGATTAAATGGATTAAGAGTGGGTGTAAATAGGTTGCTAGTGGTTACGAATGGGAATTAAATGCCAGATTTAATGCAATGATCCCATCCTTCACTACATATTCGTTGTGAGCAGCAGGTTTGAAAAACACACAACAAGAACACACGAATACACTACTTTCTCCTCAAAACCCTGCTCATATTTCCTTCAAGCCATCTGCGTTCTTCCCACGGTTTAGTTCGCCGGATCCAAGTTTGAGTGCGCAAACGGCGGATTGTAGCACGTTTTATCCTGGTAAGCCTAGGCCGCAACGTTCCAGCACCTTGGGAAGCGGCAAATAAGGTTTTAAGGATAGTGACAACACGACTCGTGCTTCCAACCACCCCGAGTCCATACAGCTCACCCGTCTTCTTCCAAGGCCACTCAACGAGCGTGGTATCTTCATCGCAAGTAATTATTTAATCCTACGTGGATTATTTTCGTTGTAATTTGTTTTTGCTTAAGTTTTCCATTTTCTTGTATTTCCGACTGTCAGAAAGGATATCTTCTCTAACATCTTAAAACCTTATTTCTTCTTCTACTCCTTCTGACTTTCGGTTTCTGAAAAGAAATGGAAAACGTGTTGCCAGTAGCCAACTCTGGGGATGAAAATCCTAATGTTGTCGAAAACAACAGCGGTGGGAATGGCAACAATGTTGCACAATCCCAGGCACCAGTGAACGTAGGTTCACAAGGGGGTGTCAGTTCGGAGGGGTATATCCCCACGATGAGGGTACCTACGGTACCAAGTGGTTCGGCTGAAAAACCGGATAAGTTTTCGGGAGCATTTTTCAAGAGGTGGCAGCAAAAGATGCTGTTTTACCTCGCTACTCTCGCTTGTCAAGGTTCTTGACCGAGACGGTTCCAGTGGTTAAGGAACAAGACCCTAACTCGGTAATGGCTGTTGGGCTTTGGAAGGATTCTGACTTCCTTTGCCGCAACTACATTCTGAATGGGTTGGTTGACTCCCTTTACGATGTTTATCGTAAATTGGCTCGGCTAAGGCACTGTGGGAAGCTTTGGACCACAAGTACCGAAGCGAGGATGCCGGGGCCAAGAAATTTGTTGTTGGCAGGTTGTTTGATTTCAAAATGGTGGATTCAAAAACCGTGCTGAGTCAAGTTGAAGAGTTGCAATTACTCTTTGACGAGATTCGTGATGAGGGCATGCCGATTAGTGAAGCCTTCCAAGTGGCGTCCATGATCCACTTGCTGCCTCCGGGATTGAAGGACTTCAAGAACTACCTGAAGCACAAGCGAAAGGAGATGAGTCTGGAGGACCTGATCCAGCGACTCCGAGTCGAAGAGGGAAACAGGACCAGTGATGGTAGAGGACCTCTCGTGGGAGGTGCCAAAGCCAACGTGGTGGAGCACGGGCAAAGCTCCAAGAAGGCCAAGAAGGGCAAGAAAAAACTGGGTCCGAAAGGTGGTGTTTCCAAGGGCAAGTTCCAAGGGAAATGCTACAATTGTGGCAAGATGGGCCACAAGTCCATGGAGTGCAAGGCTCCAAAGAAAAGGAACAAGGGTTCTGAAGCCAACATAGTTGGTGATGTGAGCCAAAAAGTGGCTGATATTAGCCTTTCGGCTATGGTCACGGAGGTGAACCTAGTGGGCTCCAACCCGCGCGAGTGGTTCATCGACACCGGTGCAACGAAGCATTTATGCTGCAACCGGGAGATGTTCAACACCTTTGAGGCCGCTGAGGGCGAGAAGGTCTGGATGGGAAACTCTGCTCAGTCCAATGTTGAGGGCGTGGGCAAGGTGATTCTGAAGATGACTTCCGGGAAGGAACTGACATTGAACAATGTGCTGTATGTTCCGGACCTTAGGAAGAATCTTGTTTCTGGCTCGTTGTTGAACAAGCATGGATTCAAGATGGTCTTCGAATCTGACAAAGTAGTTTTGTCAAAGTTAGGGATGTTTGTTGGTAAGGGCTATGTAACTGACGGGCTTTTTAAGCTCAATGTAGTGCCGATTATCAATAAAAGCAAAGTTAATTCTGTTTACTTGCTTGAGTCTTCCAATTTGTGGCATGGTAGACTAGGTCATGTTAATTTAAATTCTATGCGTAGATTAATTAGCATGAACCATATCCCTAATTTTCAAGTTAATACAAATAAATGTGAAATTTGTGTTGAGGCAAAACTAACGAAAACTCCCTTCAAATCGGTTGAAAGGGAGACTGAGCCACTAACTTTGGTACATAGCGATTTGTGCGATTTTAGATCGGTTCAATCGAGAGGTGGTAATAAATATTTTATCACGTTTATCGATGATTACTCCAAGGCCCCGAGCTACGGTACTCTCGACTCGAGAAGGTCGTGTTCGCATTGTACACAACTGCGAAGAAGCTCACACCCTACTTTCAAGGCCGAGTGATCCGAGTACTCACCGACCAGCCCATGGGTGCCATCCTACGAACGACTACATCCTCCGGTCGGCTAATTAAGTGGGCGATGATGTTAACCCAGTTCGTGATTGAATACACGCCCAGGCCGGCCATTAAAGGACAAGCTTTAGCGGATTTTGTTGTGGAATGTTCAGCACGGGATAACAACACCTCGCCGACCGCCGACCGCGCTCCGGCAGAATGGGAAATCGCAACTGACGGATCGAGCTGCAAGCAGGGTGCTGTGATAAAGAACGCAGTAGCAAAATGGGTTTAATAATTCATTCAAACTGAATAGAAAGTACATTCAAAATGATTTCAAGTCAGTCATTCTGGCTTACAAAATAGCCTAATATATAGGCATGCAATTAAGAAGCAACAGAACATTTAAATTCTAGGAATTGTAAAAGACACATGGAAAATGAAAATACATTTAATATAATCTAAGATATTCTTGAGCCTCCAAACAGATATTACTCAGGTTCCTTGGATTGCGTTGCTGGTGTGAACGCCATCATACTCCCCCGCCTGCGGAAAACTCGTCCCCGAGGTAGCTTCATCAGGATACAACTCTTGGCCAGGATAAAACTTGAAGATATCTGCAACATTGAAGGTTTTTGAAATCTTCCATTCATCTGGTATGTCCACAACATAAGCATTATCATTGATCTTTCGTACAATCTCAAATGGACCATATTTCTTTGGACTAAGTTTGTGAAAAGTGCCTGCTGGATACCTCTCCTTGCGTAAATATATTAACACATGTTCTCCAACTTGAAACACTTGTTGTCTGCGCTTTTTATCGGCTGCAGCTTTATACTTGGCATTTGAAGCAATCAACTTTGCCTTAACTTCTTCTTGGACATTCTTGACTTGTTCAGCCATGTTTGAGGCAGATTTGTGCATCCCGTCAACCTTCGGTAAGTGAAGAAGGTCCACCGCATGCCGCGGAGTTTTTGTATACACAACAGAGAATGGAGACCGCCCAATGGACATATGAACAGAGCTATTATATGCAAATTCAGCTTGGGACAAAGCAAAATCCCACTGCTTAACATGCTCTCCACAAATGCACCGAATCAAGTTCCCAAGAGTACGATTTGTGACCTCAGTTTGACCATCTGTTTGAGGGTGCGCAGAACTACTGAAATTCAAACTTGCATCAAAGCGTTTCCAAAGAGTCGTCCAGAAATGAGAGAGAAATTTTGAATCTCTGTCAGAGGTGATAGATCGAGGGACACCGTGAAGACGAACAATCTCTTGAAAAAATAGTCGGGCGACATGAACAGCATCAGAAGTTTTTTTACAGGGGATGAAATGAGCCATTTTGGAGAACCGGTCCACCACCACAAAGACCGAATCTACTCCCCTCTGTGTTCTGGGGAGGCCAAGCACGAAATCCATGGATAAATCTTCCCAAATATTCTCTGGAGTTGGCAAAGGTGTATAAAGACCAGTATTTTGCACATGCCCTTTAGAGGTTTGACAAACAGAACATCTCTTCACAAAGGTGCCAACATCTCTCTTCAATTGTGGCCAATAATACCTTTCTTCTAGGCTAGCAATTGTTTTATCTCTGCCCATATGTCCTGCTAAACCTCCACCATGCAAGTCCCTAATGAGCTTTTCCCGTAAGGATGTCCTTGGGATGCATAAACGATTTCCTTTGAAAAGATATCCATCTAAAATATGAAAGTCTTGAGTTGAGTTGTGTTGTTGAGCTTTTTTCCATACTTCTTTGAAATCTTCATCAGAATCATAGAGGTTTCTTAGTAGTTCAAACCTAATGAGCTCACCTTGTAATGTGATCAACAGGTTCCTCCGTCGACTAAGGGCATCAGCCACTTTATTTGATACTCCAGATTTATGCTTAATCACAAAGGAGAATTGTTCAAGGAAAGATGACCACCTTGCATGCATTTTATTCATGTGCTTCTGACTTTGAAAGTATTTTAGAGCTTCATGGTCTGAGTAAATCACAAAATCACAGGGCAGTAAATAATGTGTCCACACTTGCAAAGCTCGTACCACTGCATAGAGTTCCTGCTCGTAAGTAGACCATTTTACACGAGCTGGGCTTAGTTTTTCACTGTAGAATGCCACTGGTTTCTTTTCTTGAGACAACACAGCACCTATTCCCACTCCACTGGCGTCACATTCAACTTCAAAAACTTTGTTAAAGTCTGGCAATGCAAGAATAGGGGCAGATGTAATTTTCTCCTTCAGTTCATTGAAACTAGCATTAGCTGCTTCATCCCATTTGAAATTTCCCTTGCGTAAACAATTAGTGATAGGAGCTGCAATGCTACTAAAATCCTTAATAAACCTTCTGTAAAATGTGGCTAAACCGTGAAAACTTCGAACTTCCCCCACGGTCATCGGAGTTGGCCATTCTCGTATTGCCTTCACCTTTTCTTCATCAACTCGTATCCCATCTGCACAAATCACAAAGCCGAGAAAGACAAGTTTTTCAACCATAAAAGAGCATTTCTTTAAGTTGATGTACAACTTATGTTTCTGAAGAGTCTGCAATATCAACTTTAGATGCCTTAGGTGTTCTCCTCTGTTCTGACTATATATCAGAATGTCGTCAAAATATACAACGACGAACCTGCCATTGAAAGGCCTTAGGATTTCATTCATGAGCCGCATGAAAGTACTCGGTGCATTGGACAACCCGAACGGCATTACCAACCATTCATAAAGACCATCTCGGGTTTTGAAAGCTGTTTTCCATTCGTCTCCAGGTTTAATACGCACCTGGTGATATCCACTTCTAAGGTCAATTTTTGAGAAAACAGTAGCACCATGGAGTTGGTCCAGCATGTCATCTAGTCGCGGAATTGGGAAACGATATCTGATGGTGATCTTGTTGATTGCCCGGCTATCAATGCACATTCTAAAACTGCCATCTTTTTTTGGAGCCAGTAATGCCGGTACAGCACACGGACTTTTACTTTCCTGAATAAACCCCTTCCGTAAGAGTTCAACAACTATATTATTTAGAGCCTCATTTTCCATGGGGTTCATGCGGTAATGTGGAAGATTAGGTAGACTTGCTCCGGGTATCAAATCTATTTGGTGTTGAATGTCCCTTAAAGGTGGCAATCCATCAGGAAGCTCTTCTGGTGCAACTTCTGAAAATTCTTTTAGCAAGGAGCTCAGCTCATCAGGAACAAAATATTGAGAATCCCTTTCCTTAGCAACCACTAGCAGGATAGTTTTGAATTCTTTAGTTTCTACAATAAATTCCTTCCAATTTGCAGTAATGGTGACAACACATGTTTTCCTTTGGTCTGCAACACTCCAAGAAATAGGAGGGATTAGTATCTTTTTATTTTTCCACACAAATTTATAAGTGTTCTGCCGCCCGTGGTAAATGGCATCTACATCAAACTGCCATGGTCTCCCTAAAAGAATATGGCATGCATCCATATCAATGACTTCACAAGTCACAGTGTCTTGATAGCTTTTCCCAATGGAAACCGGCACGTGGCAAACCTCCATCACCATAACAGATGGCCCTTCCTTTATCCAGCCCAATTTGTAAGGTTTCGGGTGAGGCTCAGTTGGCAGTCCTAAACGTTGCACAAGTGCCTTGGATACAATGTTATCACAACTGCCATTGTCAATAATAAGTTTGCAAACTTTTCCCAACACACTGCAATGAGCTCGAAAGATGTTGTTTCTTTGGGTAGGATTATTTTTTTCAGTAGTGTACAAAAGTCTCTGTACAACACAATTTAAGTGTTCTCCAACTTCTTCGGCAACCTCTACTTCACCTTCATTAATGTCTCCTTCTTCATCAAACTCATCTTGTTCTTCCACCATGTTGACATATTTTCTAGCTCGACATTCATTTGAACGGTGTCCTGGTTCACCACATTTGAAGCACTTGCCAGTCATTGGTCGGGCATAAGGATTTGGTGCAATGCCTTTAGAAGGGATTTCACCACCTTTTTGACGCTGGAATTTAGAATTATTACCTGCTGCCTCCTGCGAATTATTAGATAATGAAGGAACAAAATTTTGGTTTGGAGCAGTTCTCTGGGAGTTGGCCTCTGTAGTATTTCTAGTTGGTGCTGCCATGGACTGTTTACGAGAAGTGGCTTGAGACAATAACTCTTCAGCCCGCAAAGCCATATTATAGGCTTCATCAACCGTCCAAACTGGAGCCAAAGCCATTCGTTCCCGGATATTAAACCTTAACCCATTCAAGTAGCGTGCAGTTTGTTGTTCAGGAGTCTCAGACAGATTACAACGCGCTCCAAGCCGATAGAATTCTTCTGTGTATTCGTTCTCAGGATACAACTCTTGGCCAGGATAAAACTTGAAGATATCTGCAACATTGAAGGTTTTTGAAATCTTCCATTCATCTGGTATGTCCACAACATAAGCATTATCATTGATCTTTCGTACAATCTCAAATGGACCATATTTCTTTGGACTGAGTTTGTGAAAAGTGCCTGCTGGATACCTCTCCTTGCGTAAATATATTAACACCTGTTCTCCAACTTGAAACACTTGTTGTCTGCGCTTTTTATCGGCTGCAGCTTTATACTTCGCATTTGAAGCAATCAACTTTGCCTTAACTTCTTCTTGGACATTCTTGACTTGTTCAGCCATGTTTGAGGCAGATTTGTGCATCCCATCAACTTTCGGTAAGTGAAGAAGGTCCACCGCATGCCGCGGAGTTTTTGTATACACAACAGAGAATGGAGACCGCCCAATGGACATATGAACAGAGCTATTATATGCAAATTCAGCTTGGGACAAAGCAAAATCCCACTGCTTAACATGCTCTCCACAAATGCACCGAATCAAGTTCCCAAGAGTACGATTTGTGACCTCAGTTTGACCATCCGTTTGAGGGTGCGCAGAACTACTGAAATTCAGACTTGCATCAAAGCGTTTCCAAAGAGTCGTCCAGAAATGAGAGAGAAATTTTGAATCTCTGTCAGAGGTGATGGATCGAGGGACACCGTGAAGACGAACAATCTCTTGAAAAAATAGTCGGGCGACATGAACAGCATCAGAAGTTTTTTTACAGGGGATGAAATGAGCCATTTTGGAGAACCGGTCCACCACCACAAAGACCGAATCTACTCCCCTCTGTGTTCTGGGGAGGCCAAGCACGAAATCCATGGATAAATCTTCCCAAATATTCTCTGGAGTTGGCAAAGGTGTATAAAGACCAGTATTTTGCACATGCCCTTTAGAGGTTTGACAAACAGAACATCTCTTCACAAAGGTGCCAACATCTCTCTTCAATTGTGGCCAATAATACCTTTCTTCTAGGCTAGCAATTGTTTTATCTCTGCCCATATGTCCTGCTAAACCTCCACCATGCAAGTCCCTAATGAGCTTTTCCCGTAAGGATGTCCTTGGGATGCATAAACGATTTCCTTTGAAAAGATATCCATCTAAAATATGAAAGTCTTGAGTTGAGTTGTGTTGTTGAGCTTTCTTCCATACTTCTTTGAAATCTTCATCAGAATCATAGAGGTTTCTTAGTAGTTCAAACCCAATGAGCTCTCCTTGTGCTTACAAAATAGCCTAATATATAGGCATGCAATTAAGAAGCAACAGAACATTTAAATTCTAGGAATTGTAAAAGACACATGGAAAATGAAAATACATTTAATATAATCTAAGATATTCTTGAGCCTCGAAACAGATATTACTCAGGTTCCTTGGATTGTGTTGCTGGTGTGAACGCCATCATGCTGGGACGGGGATAGTTCTCACCAGCTCGGAGGGCTTCAAGGTCTATTACGCCCTGTCGCTTACCTTTTCACCGACCAACAACGAGGCAGAATACGAGGCCTTCATAGCCGGCTTATGTCACACCCGTTCTCTAGGGGCTAGACACGTGAGGATCCGGACTGACTCAGCCCTGGTGGTCGGACAGGTAACCGGTGCCTTCGAGGCAAAGGGAGAGCGTCTAGCCCGATACCGTGACCACACTCTATCAGTTATGGGATCGTTCGATGCGTGCGTCGCTGAGCATATCCCGCGGGCCGAGAACGCGGACGCAGATATGTTATCCCGGTTATCGCATGAGGCCCCAGAATACATCTCCAATGTTGCCCGGGTAGAGGAGCTGTCGACCGCCTGTATCGATGTGCTGCCTGTGGCCCGGTTGAGGCAGGGACGGACGAATGGATCTCCGATCTCCGGGCATTCTTAGAAACCGGAACCTTACCGGAGAACGAGCAGCGAGCTAGGAAGGTGAAACTACGTGCCCCACGGTTCCAGATAGTCGACGACCGCCTGTACCGACGGTCATATGGGGGGCCGTTGATGAGATGCTTGTCCCACTTTGAGGCCGAACTTGTGATGACCGAGCTGCACTCCGGACTTTGCTCCGCTCATCAGGGGGGCCGGGCCTTGGCAAGAAGAATAATGTTGATCGGCTATTATTGGTTGTCGATCCAGTTAGACTGCGAGGCGCTGACAAAATCGTGCGAATCGTGTCAACTGTACGCCTGAGTCCCGGGGGCCGACCGGCCACCTTTTATCATCCGGTCAGCACCGCAATACCATTCGCTAAGTGGGGGGTGGACATCTTGGGACCCTTCCCGCAGTTGACCGGTCGACGTCGCTTCATCATCGTCGTCGTGGATTACTTCTCGAAGTGGGTCAAAGCCGAGCCGTTGGTGACGATCACTTCTCAGCAGTGCGCCCGGTTTGTATGGCGAAATGTGATTTCCTGCTTTGGGGTTCCAGTCCAGTTGGTGACCGATAACGGGAAACAGTTTGAGAGCGAATATTTCCAAAACTTCCTAGCGACTGTTGGCACCAGGTCGGTTCGGTCTTCCGTAGCGTACCCCCAAGGGAACGGCCAGGTGGAAAACGCAAACAAGACCATTTTGGAAGGGCTCAAGAAGAAGTTGCATTCGGCCGGACGAAGTTGGGCGGACGAGCTCCCGTATATCTTGTAGTCATACCAGACTACGCCCCGTGAAGCCACGAAGGAAACGCCTTTTGCATTAGTCTACGGTGCCGAGGCCCGTCTGCCGGTGGAGGCGTGGATACCGACCTCACGAGAGCGGGATTATGATGAGAACGACAATGATTCCCTGATGGTTACCGAGCTGGATTCCCTGGAAGAAAGGAGAGATGTCGCAGCCCGGAGGGTCGAGGAGTACCAGAAGAAGTTGAAAGTGTACCGCGACCCTAAGGTGCGACCCCGGTACTTCCAGGTCGGGGATTACGTGCTGCGAGAGAGACAGGCCAGCAAGCCGCTTGAGGGCGGGAAGCTGGCCCAGAGTTGGGAAGGACCATACGTCGTATCGGCCGTAGTGAGACCGGGAACCTATCGGCTCGAAACCACTACTGGCAGGCTGGTTGACCCTGTGAGGTTGCGTGCCCCAGTTTACTTTCGCCCTACGCGGCCGATTCGGTTGACCCTGTGAGGTTGGTCTGTTTGAAATGTAGGACCGACCGGTTAGGTCGGCTTTTCTTTTAAAATGTTTTAAACCTAATGGTGAGAGCAAGGTGCTCACCCCGGGAGTAAGGTTCCCGGTTACCGGTCTTCGGACCTTGATGGTGAGAGCAAGGTGCTCACCCCGGGAGTAAGGTGCCCGGTTACCGGTCTTCGGACCTTGATGGTGAGAGCAAGGTGCTCACCCCGGGAGTAAGGTGCCCGGTTACCGGTCCTCGGACCTTGATGGTGAGAGCAAGGTGCTCACCCCGGGAGTAAGGTGCCCGATTACCGGTCCTCGGACCTTGATGGTAAGAGCAAGGTGCTCACCCTGGGAGTAAGGTGCCCGGTTACCGGTCTTCGGACCTTGATGGTGAGAGAAAGGTGCTCACCTCGGGAGTAGGGTGCCCGATCTCCCGCAAGAACGGCCTCCCCAATCTCCCGTCCTCGGTAGATATGCTTGGCCAGAAGGACGGGATCTGTAAGGATCATCTCACCGAAGTCCGCCCGGTCTCCTCACCCGTCTTCAGTTTGCCCTCGAGTTCCTTAATCCGCTAATCCCTCTTAGCGAGGGACTTCTTGAGCGGGGCAACGTCCCGACGATGGATTTCGTCCCCGTCTTTAGCTCGGGAACAGGTCGGCCACCGAGTGGGCCGTTTGCAAAAAAAACCCTGAATAAGAAAACTGAACTTAATAAAGCGGAACAAACGTTCTCGAAGTACCTGGATGAGGTCGCGAGCGATGCGCTCCACCACGAGAGCGGTCGACCATCCGCTCGTTTTCTCCGGAGGAGGAGCCGTGGCGCAGATCATCGTTAGCAGAGCGGCCGGGGATTCGTCCCCATGCTTCATGAGCACGTCGATCACAAGCGTCGTGGACCCGGACCCGTCGCGCCGAGAGCGCTTCACGATCGCGACCTCCTCGACCTCGAGGACCTCCTTCTCTTTCCCTCGCTTCGTAGCCCGGGTCGCGTCCTATTCACCGCTTAGATCGGCGAGGTGGGTCGCGGTCAGAGGTAGACCGGTGGGAACTGGCGCCTCGCCGGTAGAATCCGCTGGC
This sequence comes from Ipomoea trifida, assembly GCA_003576665.1. Lineage (NCBI taxonomy): Eukaryota > Viridiplantae > Streptophyta > Magnoliopsida > Solanales > Convolvulaceae > Ipomoea > Ipomoea trifida. The sequence goes on along the minus strand of CP025644.1, from coordinate 14,118,694 downwards.
TTCGAGGGCTCGGCCTTCTTAGATCCCAGACTGATCTTTTTGGCAGGCGCAGGCGGACGAGCCGATACAGGGAAGCTTCTCATGGCGCCTAAAAAGAAAAAAAACAGAGAACGAATAAAAACAAGCTTAGTATATCGACCTTCGTAAAACCGACCTCAGATCGGTAAGTCTTACAAACCTTGCGAACCAGCCTCCGGAGGGGGGGGCCCGACGGCAATCGTCACCTCCGCCCTCTTGGGCGTGTACTACTCGCGCAGATCGTATCTGGGGGGCTCGAGGTTTGCCTCTAGGTATTCCTTGGGAGATCGGAAGACCTCGTACTCGTATTCCTCGGCAGAAATTTTTAGGGTCGTGTCGTCTAGAGCCCGGCTTTGCCTAGGTCGTTTGTGCTCCGTCGCGAACTCTAGCCATTCTCTGTCAATGGGAAGCGGCCACGGGTATTGAACCGACAGGACCCGATCTTTCCAGCCTCTATTGTTTTCGGGCAAGTGTAAGATTTTGCAGAAGTGCTCGCGAGACTGTATGCACAGGACGCCATCCCCGTGCTTCATCGATAGAGGCCGGACCGAGAAAATGTACCGGAAAAGCTCTAAGGTCACTGGGAGACCGTGGCGACCACATATTTGCGGGAAGCATGCTAGAGTACGGTGGGCGTTAGGGGCAATTTGCCCGGGCAAAACTCCATAGTACTTCATGAAACCCAGCAAAAAGGGATGGAACGGAAAGGTCAGCGGGCCTTGATGGAATCCAAGTGCATCCCGAGCCAGTCCCCGTTCGTCCGGTCGACGACGCTCCCCAACGACCGTTTGGTCTCATACTTGACGATTCCAGTTAACAGGGCCGAGACTTCCTCGATTTCCCTGCGGGTAAGGAGACTGGTATGTTGCCGCAGGCCGCTATTGTCCAGTCGGATCCTGCTGGCGGTCACAAGAGGTGTAGAATCAACCGGTAGACCGGCGAACCAGTCCCTACCATAGGTTGTGGGGGCCGGTTTCCCTCGTCCTGAGGGCCCTGCCTCTACGGCGAGGGGCCCTACGGCGGGCCGGGAATCCGCTTCGTCATTCTCGGACTCCGGCCGACTACGAGGTTGGGTTAAGCCCTCGTTTTCTCTGGAATAAGTGTCTATGGCGTTGATCACGGAATCGTAGGTCGAGACCGTGAATGATCCGACCTCAACCGAGCCGCCGTAGCTGTGAATGGATAGATTCTGGCTATCCGATCCGCTCATGGCTGTACCTAGCAAGAGCAGGGAAGTGTCTTACTAAGGGCAGCCCGGGACCCAAAACTGTAAACTAAAAATAGCTACGAAAGTAAACGAAGAAGGTACCTGTTCGGGAAAGTTAAAAAACATGGTGTATGTCGACGAAAGCGAGCTCGGGATGCTTCAATAGCTCGGGAGGCTCTGAGTTGAGTTTTTTGTCGTGAAAGTCGGAAAAGGACGTGTGGATACGACTTTTATAGGTGGGAGAGTAAAGGGCCGTCGGTTCGGTTCCCCACAAAGTAGGCTTGGCGTAGGCCCAAGTTCCGAAGCCCATGGTGGCGCGACACGCGTGTGTCAGGGCTGACGTCCTCGCTGACGTCGCCCCTCCCATGACTGCCCCCCGATTAGGTGGAAACGAAACCACTCGGGACCGTTCTTACAACCCGGACTTCTCTCCCAGGGGTCGTAAAAGACCGGGCTGGGGGGCTAGTTGATAGGGATAAACTCCCGACCTACTTTTCCGATCTCCCGGTCTAGTTGACTTAGTAAGGGGTTGTTTAGGGCCCAGATCCCTTCCCGAGCTGGGTAGACCGGGCTTCCTCGAACTCCGAGTTGAAGAATGAGCCTTCGTAGAGGTTCGGACCAGAGACATCCCACTCGCAGATCTATCCACTACCATATTGGGCCGACGGACTGACCGGTGCATGTCTGCCACGCGTCCTACATGCCGCCAGACCGGAAATCACGTTGTAGCCACTATAAAAGGCGCATTTATTACGGTAGAGCGACTTTTGGCTATTTCTACCCAGACTGTAGCTAAAGAGACCGGGAACCTCTAACCCACTGTCACGTAGCTCGGTCTCTATTTGAGTATTCTATCATGTACTCTACCAAAACTAAATACGAGTATTTTGATCCGTATTTTACTATATCAAACCCAGTGAAGCACAAAAAGTCAACGTTGCCTCCATTGAGACTCAAACCCACCCCTTCTCTTTCCATATGGGAGTGTAACCGGGTGCCATTAGACCACAAGGTCTTGGCATTATGGTAACTAAGCTAAACATTGATCATTGAATTTATTTTTATTATAAATATTGTTAACAAGAAAAAGTAAAAAAGTATATATATTTCAATTTCAAAGTGCGCGGGTACAAAATCTCTATCAATGAAATCCTCTGATTCTCCACTAAGTTGACTTGACTTGAACACTTTGGCTGAAGGGCCTCCGGAATGCGGCTTGTTCTTCAAAGAAGGGCTTTGTTGCTTGATTTTCGTTGAAGGGCCTCCGGACTCAAATGGCTTGATCTTCAGTCCCACTTTAGCTTGACTTGATCACTTGAATTGTTTGATCTTCAATCAACTTTGGCCCGGCTTGATTTCTTCAATTCAGAGCTTCTTCAGGTTCTTCAATTCCTCAAGTGTGTGATTTTTGGAATGAATGAGGGTCTCTATTTATAGGGGAGAATATGAGAGACTCACTCCATCTAGAACTCTTTGATATTATCTCAAAATTAATAAATAAATATTTGAGATAATATAAAGAGTTATCCAAAATGTATTTAGTCACCATAATGTCTAGGTTCATGATCGTATCACAACTATAATATCTTAAATAATAATATTTAATTTGACTAAATCTTTATCAAATAATTAAATTAATCAGGCAAATAACATAACCCAAATTAATTTAATTAATTGATATACAAGTTCAAATAATATGCGGTCCAATATTAATAACCAATTTAATTCCATCAAAATTTCCGTGTCTACAAATTGCCCCCTCGAGACTTGCTTGAATGTGCCACGTGAGAGCGCATCCAGCTTGAAAGTGTATAATTCAAGGGAGTCTCGACTCTATATGAAGCAGTTTATCCTCGTACTAAGGAGACTGAAATAATATGAAGCAGTTTATCCTCATACTAAGGAGATTGAAATGATTTGAAACAGTTTATCCTTGTGCTAAGGAGATTGAAGGATATGAGGCAGTTTCGACTCGTGCCGGGGAGTCTTGAATAAATATGAGGCAGTTTCGACTCGTGCCAGGGAGTCTTGAATATGATGTGTTTTCAATTTATATTGAGGAAGCTTGACAAATATTGTCTTCATCACAAATAGTGGTATAATATGATGATGCACATTCTTCTCCATCACATGGGTTGATTTGAGGCATTTTCATCTCCATTTCTTGGTTAGTTGGAGTATGGAACCACTTCGGCACATAATCCGCCAATGTGATTGGAACTCGTACTTTCATATGGTGGTTGCAAGTTTTCCCATCAATAGGTTCCTTTAACACTCTCTTCTTGACCCACATTTTCATAACTTGCTTAGGTGGTCGTGTTGCATCACAAACTTGTTGTTTAGCATGTTCAACACCAAAACGAGTACCATGTTTAGCTGTGACATTAAGAGGTAGTGGACGCTTATGTTGTTTCTCATTTCCTTTCACATTGTTCCTCTTAACGAGTAGTGAAGTAGATTTATTACATGAGATGGAAACTTGATTGGCGCTTGCTATGGAATCTGCAAGTTCAACTTTCCCCTGTTGAGCTAACTCCATTACTTTATCCTTAAAGACAAAGCAATTTTCAATTGGATGTCCGACGAGTCTATGGTACTTGCAGTAACTCGGATCATCTACCATTAATGCCTCATGTGGCCGCCTCATTTCTGGAAAATCAACGAGATTGTGCCTTAGCAACTCATCAAACATATGTGAGACATCAGAATCCAAGAATGGATACTGCTTGGTTTGTCTTTCCCTTAGAGAAAGCCTTCTACCGCCCCACAAAGACATAGCAGCATTCTTAAACTCACTACTAGCTTTAGTGAATATCTTAGCGGATTGAGTATTCACATGCATAGCATCCACACTTTCGTATTTCTTAAAGGGTTTGCCCCCATTTTCAACATCATGACTCTTGCTCCCATTGTAGAAGCTTTGGACGAGTGTGTTTTGTCCACCATTAGCAGTTATGCTTAATTCCATATCATGGGCGCGACTAGATAATTCCTCGAAGGTTTTAGGCTTGAGTCCTTGGAGGATGTAGGAGAGCTCGAAGTGCATGCCTTGGATGCACATTTCAATCGCAGAGCTCTGTGAAATCTTTTCCTTGCAATTCAAGCACAACTCCCTCCATCTTTCAATGTAAGCGGCTGAGCATTCACCCTTCCTTTGGCGGGCGGTGGTGAGTTCTAAGAAGCTGGTGGTTCTTCTTGTGCTATAGAAGCGGGTCAAGAACTCGCGCTCCATGTCATGCCAGCAATCAATGCAACCGGGCTCCAAGTCGGTGTACCAATTGAATGCAGTACCCTTCAAAGAACGGACAAACTGCTTGACAAGAAGATCTCCATATGTCCCAGCGTCGTTGCATGTTTCCACGAAGTGGGCGATGTGTTGTCTTGGATTGCCTTTCCCATCGAATTGTTGAAATGTTGGAGGTTGATAGCCAATGGGCATATTCAAATCCTCTATCTTTTGGGTGTATGGCTTGGAGTAAGTGTATGAAGGTTGTCCTCCCTCGAGCTTGCCTTTGATAGCTCCCATGATGAACTCGTTAAGTCGATCTACTGGTATCATTCCCCCAGTGACTGGAATGCTCATGTTCGAAGCTGGTATGTGCGAAGTTGATTCCTTGTGTATCGTAGTTTCCTCAATGCGAGTTGGGGAGTGCGAGGCATCTTCTTCTTGAACCTCGGGTTGTTTCCCAGGAGTCCTGCTAGTTTTGCCATTCCTTGTGCTCTCGACCTTTTCAGCTAAGTCGTTGATTCTCTTTTCTTGGTTTTGAAAGAGGGTGGTCATCCCTTCAATAGCCTTAGTGATGCTAGCAAGCTAGTCCTCTATAGATGTTGCGCTTGTTGTCATAGCTGGCATGATGGTATAGACGCGTGACCATTCTGGCGCAGCTTTCCACATGTTGGACGTTAGCGATGTTGGTGACGAGCTTCCGGTGTTAGTGTTTCCTTCCGGGGATGTTTGACTCCTGCTATCAGCACCTTCTTTCAAAGATGTTGGACTCCCGCTACATGTCGCTTCTTTCGGAGATGTTGGATTCTCGCTATATGTCGCTTCTTTCGGAGATGTTGAACTCTCGCTGTCAGCAACTTCTTCTAAAGATGTTGGACTCCAGCTACATGTCACTTCTTTTGAAGATGCTAGACTCTCGCTATCAGCAGCTTCTTCCAAAGATGTTGGACTCCCGCTACATGTTGCTTCTTTCGAAGATGGTAGATCCACAACGTAGATAGCCTTCCTTGGGATAGTAGGTGTCGCTTCGAGTCTTTGAATCATGCGTCGAACGATTGACTCAGGTTCAGACGATCGCATTCCTAAGCTCCTTGCGTAGCTCCTAGTTAATGATCCTTCGGTCTCTCGGCTAGCTTTGTAACTAGATGTTGATGAAGACTTGGAACTAGCAGCTTGGGCAAAGGACTTCTTGAACACCGAGCTTCTTGACGCCATTCGGATTGCCGGCAAAATTGCTTGTTGAGTTGATCGATAGTGAAGAGATGAGAGGTAGAGATGTCCCACTGGGCGTGCCAAAATCTGTTAACAAGAAAAAGTAAAAAAGTATATATATTTGAATTTCAAAGTGCGCGGGTACAAAATCTCTATCAATGAAATCCTCTGATTCTCCACTAAGTTGACTTGACTTGAAACTTTGGCTGAAGGGCCTCCGGAATGCGGCTTGTTCTTCAAAGAAGGGCTTTGTTGCTTGATCTTCGTTGAAGGGCCTCCGGACTCAAATGGCTTGATCTTCAATCCCACTTTAGCTTGACTTGATCACTTGAATTGTTTGATCTTCAATCAACTTTGGCTTGGCTTGATTTCTTCAATTCAGAGCTTCTTCAGGTTCTTCAATTCCTCAAGTGTGTGATTTTCGAAATGAATGAGGGGCTCTATTTATAGGGGAGAATATGAGAGACTCACTCCATCTAGAACTCTTTGATATTATCTCAAAATTAATAAATAAATATTTGAGATAATATAAAGAGTTATCCAAAATGTATTTAGTCACCATAATGTATAATTTGACTAAATCTTTATCAAATAATTAAATTAATTAGGCAAATAACATAACCCAAATTAATTTAATTAATTGATATACAAGTTCAAATAATATGCGGTCCAATATTAATAACCAATTTAATTCCATCAAAATTTCCGTGTCTACAAATATAATTAAATTATTTCTCATTTTCCCATATTTATTTTAGTAATAATATAATAACATAAGCCATATTACATATCGATCTTTTTAAGATAATTGTTGACAAACAAGTCATATATTATTCAATTAATTCAGTAATACTTTTGCACTAATCTTATAATCAAATAAATGTATACATTTAATATTAGAATTATTTTATAATTTCATCTTTATTTTTATTATCTAAATATATAATAAAAAATTTATCTATGCATCTCATTGGGTAATTCGACAATTATTTGCTCTAATTTAAGCAAGAAAAACATTAAAAAAAATTGATCCAACCAATTTCATCAATTGCGCTATATAATATTCGATGTTATAATTTATATAATTGTATATCGATCCAAATATTTTTAAAATATTATAACAAATCTAATCCGTGCAGGGGAGAAAATACTAGTAGTAATAATAACAACAACAATGATGATGTGGTGTTACTCGTCCGAAGGAACAGTAGCGCAGCTCAGGGTCACCCTCGCCCTCGCCGGTGGTCGTCGCAGCAGTCCAGCACTCCAGCAGCAGCTGTTACTCCAGCCAGGTTTATATTGTTAGTTGTTAGATTTAATTCATTTAAAGATTTGAAATGTATTAATGTTATTGTGTACGCTTAGAAGCCTAGAAGTTTTGATATGATCCATTCTTGGAAATAGCACAAATGAGAAGCTTCAACTTTCACAAGATTTGAAATGTATTAATGTTGATCAATTCTAAAAAGTTTTCTTTGTACTGTATTCTTTTAAGCTGTTCTCTTTGGGGTTTGTTTTCTTGTTCATGCAGACTTGTTCCCTAAAGCTCAATTTCCGAGGCCGCCTTCCTAGCTACAACCGTACGTGCAAGTTGGTGGCACAGTCCGTGGAGAAGTCGTGCAAATTAAAATTACTTACATACCTCAGTTTTAATGAATCGAAACGGAACTGTAGTATATACCAAAGGAAGTCATCAAGGACTACAATCCTGAATTACTCAACTATGACTCTGAGTAACATGAGAAGCAGAGAGTAGATAGCACATATAAATATTTAGTGTGACGGTCGAACATGGTTGTCTGGAGGATGGAGAAGCTTATGCAGAAGGAACCATGTTGGAGACGAAGATATATAGGTGCATTTGTGAGTTCCTACCTCATCAAATGGGGAAATAATGCGGTGTTGCGCCTTGTAGGTTACGATTGTCAGTGAGTAGAATGTAAGAATGAATGCAAATGCCATACTAATAATAATCACTAGCTATTTATATTAAAATAAAATTATCAATTAAAATTAAAAATAATTATAAGATTAATAATTTTTATAATAAAAAAATTTAAATAAATAATTGTTAACTTGTTGACTGCTCAACTTCCCAACTGGCCGGGCCGAATTCTTGCAGGGGAAGCTAAGGCCTCCTAACTACAACCCGTGTGAAAATACATGGAGATCACTGTACTGTGTGCGGACTTCAAGGAATAAAGACTAAAGAGTTAGACTGCTGAATGTGTAAGAAGCATGAGGCTTTGTAAAAACATCAGCTAATTGATTTGTAGTAGTGACATGCAACAGTTTTGGGACTGCCTTTTGTAGTTTTTCCCTTACTAGGTAACAATAATCAATCTCAATGTTTTTAGTTCTTTCATGAAAGACCAGGTTCTCGGCTAGACAAATTTTACTGTGAACTATAGTCCATCTACTAGCGTGGATTACGAAGTAAAACGACGTCATATCATTTTAATTATGGAAAAATCGCACTTTTAGTCCCTCAATTATTATTGGATTTGTAATGTAGTCCCTGATTTTCAATTTGAGGAGATTCGATCCCTCAATTATTTCAATTGTATGTTAAGCATATACTTCGTAATATCTACTATACTAATAAAAACCAAAGAGAGTTAGGCCTAATTAAAATGAGTAGAAAAAATGGCGGTCAAATTATTTAATTGGATGGTTCAGATAAATTATTTAATCAAATAGATGGTTAAGATAATTCAGATTAATATTATTAATAGAGATTTCCTAATTTAACCTTACTTTTATGATTATCCGTTAAGTTTTCCGTTAAATATTCTCTTCTCCGTTAACTTTTAACTTACCCATTAATTTCTATGAGAAAAGTCTTAGGTTCGAACCTCATCTCAATCAAATTTGACATAATTAAGTTTTTCACTCTATTTTACTCTTATTAATTTAAATAAATTAGTAGCTAGAACAAAAAATGATACATATGTATTTCTTTAATTTAGAATTATGTGTTTACAATACCTTTATTTGAAAAAATTACTCATTATCAAAAAATTAAATTAAATAAGAGAAATAATTTCATTAGTTATATTGTCTTTATTTTCTCTCATGCAAAGATTCTTTACATTCAAATTTATCAATTGATCAATATTCAATTCATTACATTGTCCATTATCTTATTTTTACAATATCTTGTAATTATATATCAAAGTTATAGTACAAAATAATGTTATATATTTATTTACCAAGTATTTTATTAACACTATGAAAAAAAAATTTAAAATAATTTGAAGCTAATTATATTAACTACTTGGGGAATCACTTAAATAACCCAATAAATTGAAGCGGAATCACTCTATTTTACTCTTATTGAATTAAATAAATTAGTAGTTACACCAAAAAATGATACATATGTATTTCTTTAATACCATGAAAAAAATAAAAAAGAATAGTTTGAAACCAACCATATTAACTACTTGGGGGATTTGTTGACAATGAAAGTAATCAAATAACCCATTACCTAGCAAATTGAAGCGAGAAACTACCTTTTAATATCTTTGGAATACATAATATTTTAAATTTTCAAATTTTTATTAATTTATTTAATCTTTTTTCTTAAACTAGGGATTTCTTTATCCACAATAACTCATTTAACAATAATGGTTGAACCAAATTAAATGAAACCCAAGCATAACACCTAAAAGAAAGTCCATAGCTCCAATATCATAATCGCATTGCATAACGTTGTCATCTATGCTACGAACAATAACCGAATTGCAAATAACACACTACCAACAAAAAGGAAGAGAACATATAGTAAAGATGAAAACAATGACAATGTTACTCAAAAGAGAATTAAGAACACTTAGAAAAATTCAAATTAAAAGTACTATTTATTTAGACTATCATTTTTAGACCAAATATTTAGACTATCGATTTTACAAAGTTGCAAATATTTATTTTAGTAATAATTATAATGAATTTTCTATATTATCTTGGATTCATATACTTTGAGTTATATATTTAAATAAAAAAATTCGACATTCAATTACCCATGTATAAACTTCTCCTATATAATCTTGCATTGATATACTTTCAAATATTTATTTAAATATAAACATTGGGCATTAACCCATTCGCGCAATGCGCGTATAAAACTAGTATAAACATAAATGTGTATCCAACTATCAACTTAGACTTTTATAAGTTGAGATGGAGCACATGTTTCAATTTGGTATCAAAGTCAACCTCATGCCAAAGGTCATTGGTTAAGTAATCGACTCGCACATGTGAGAGGCGTGTTAAAACATATAATATCTACTATACTAATAAGAGCCAAAGAGAGTTAGGCCTAAAATGGGTAGAAAAAATGGCCGTCAAATTATTTAATCAAATGGATGCTTCAGATTATTTAGATTTATATTTTTCATTGAGATTTCCTAATTTATCCCTAATTATATGATTATCCGTTAAGTTTTCCGTTAAATATTATATTCTCCGTTAATATTCCGTTAACTTTTAACTTACCTATTAATTTCTATAAGAAAGGTCTTAGGTTCGAATCTCATTCCAATCAAATTTGGCATAATTAAGTTCCTCACTCTATTTTACTCTTATTAAATTAAATAAATTAGTAGCTACAACAAAAAATGATACATATGTATTTCTTTAACTAGTTTTATACGCGCATTGCGCGAATGGGTTAATGCCCAATGTTTATATTTAAATAAATATTTGAAAGTATATATATCAATGTAAGATTATATAGGAGAAGTTTATACATGGGTAATTGAATGTCGAATTTTTTTATTTAAATATCTAACTCAAAGTATATGAATCCAAGATAATATAGAAAATTCATTATAATTATTACTAAAATAAATGTTTGCAACCTTGTAAAATCGATAGTCTAAATATTTGGTTTAAAAATGATAGTCTAAATAAATACTACTTTTAATTTGAATTTTTCTAAGTGTTCATAATTATCTTTTGAGTAACATTGTCATTGTCTTCATTTTTACTATTTGTTCTCTTCCTTTTTGTTGGTAGTGTGTTATTTGCAATTCGGTTATTGTTGGTAGCATAGATGACAACGTCATGCAATAAGATTATGATATAGGAGCTATGGACTTTCCTTTAGATGTTCTGCTTGGGGTTCATTTGGTTCAACTATTATTGTTGAATGAGTTATTGTGAATAAAGAAATCCCTAGTTTAAGAAAAAAGGATTAAATAAATTAAATAAAAATTTGAAAATTTAAAATATTATGTATTCCAAAGATATTAAAAGGTAGTTTCTGGCTTCAATTTGCTGGGTAATATATAATGGGTTATTTGAGTACTTTCGTTGTCAGCAAATCTCCCAAATAGTTAATATGATTGGTTTCGAACTATTCTTTTTTTTTTCAAGGTATTAAAGAAATACATATGTATAATTTTTTGGTGTAACTACTAATTTATTTAATTCAATAAGAGTAAAGTAGAGTGATTCCGCTTCAATTTGTTGGGTTATTATTTGATGTGTACTCTCTTTGTCAACCAATTCCCAAGTAGTTAATATAATTAGTTTCAAATTATTTAAAAAAAAATTCATAGTATTAATAAAATACTTGGTAACTAAATATATAACATTATTTTTTACTATAACTTTGATATTTAATTACAAGATATTGTAAAAATCATATAATGAAAAATGTAATGAATATCAATTGATAAATTTGAATGTAAAGAATCTTTGCATGAGAGAAAATAAAGACAATATAACTAATGAAATTATTTCTCTTATTTAATTTAATTTTTTGATAATGAATAATTTTTTCAAATAAAGGTATTGTAGACACATAATTCTAAATTAAAGAAAGAGTTAATACCACAAATGGTCCTCTGACTATTGAGGTAGTACTCCTTTTAGTCCTTGACTTTCAATTCAACCACAAATGGTCCTCTGACTTTCATTTTTGACCACAAATAGTCCTCCATTAAAATTTCTGTTAAATATGTGTTAAATTTAGGGGTATTATCGTCAAATTGATATATATAATGGTCATAAAATAAAAATGTTTAGAAATTTTCACCAACAAGCATAATTGAAACAATTAACAAATATAAATACTTCTAAATAAAAAATAATGCACCTTATATCTCGTAATTATGCGTACAAAATGAAGATTTAATATTAGAGCTATCTGATTTAATTTAACCAACAGATTAAAATGGATTTTTTTTTCAAAAACCTTGCTTCCATTATTTCATGGTTGTTCATACATGGCCAATTAATATTTTTCACTCTTCATTAATCGATCAAACATTTTGTTTGGAACATAACTGAAAGCCGCCACCGTTGAATTAATATAAAATTAATCAATTACAAATTAAATTGCGGACATTAATCATGAATTTTTATTTAATTTGTTCATTTATGTAATTTGTCACGTCCATTTTGTTTTTATATTTATTAACTTAATGTTTATTAATGTTTGAAATTAATTATGTTGTCATATAATTATCAAAAAGAAGTAATCATAATAATATTAATCAATTTGACGATATTACCCCTAGATTTAACACCTATTTAACAGAAATTTTAACATAGGACTATTTGTAGTCAAAAATAAAAGTCAGAGGACCATTTGTGGTCGAATTGAAAGTCGAGGACTAAAAGGAGTACTACTCCAATAGTCAGAGGACCATTTGTGGTATTAACTCTTAAAGAAATACATATGTATCATTTTTTGTTGTAGCTACTAATTTATTTAATTTAATTAGAGTAAAATAGAGTGAGAAACTTAATTATGTCAAATTTGATTGAGATGAGGTTCGAACCTAAGACCTTTCTTATAGAAATTAGTGGGTAAGTTAAAAGTTAACGGAATGTTAACGGAGAAGAGAATATTTAACGGAAAACTTAACGGATAATCATAAAAGTAAGGTTAAATTAGGTAATCTCTATTAATAATATTAATCTGAATTATCTTAACCGTCTATTTGATTAAATAATTCATCTTAACCATCCATTTGATTACCGCCATTTTTACTACCCATTTTATGCCTAACTCTCTTTGGCTCTTATTAGTATAGTAGATTTAGAATTATGTGTCTACAATACCTTTATTTGAAAAAATTATTCATTATCAAAAAATTAAATTAAATAAGAGAAATAATTTCATTAGTTATATTGTCTTTATTTTCTCCCATTCAAAGACTCTTTACATTCAAATTTATCAATTGATATTCATTACATTGTCCATTATCTTATTTTTACAATATCTTGTAATTAAATATCAAAGTTATAATACAAAATAATGTTATATATTTATTTACAAGTATTTTATTAATAACATGAAAAAAATTTTAAAAAAATAATTTGAAACTAATTATATTAACTACTTGGGGATTGGTTGACAAAGAGAATACTCAAATAACCCAACAAATTGAAGCGTGATCACTCTATTTTACTCTTATATATTAAATTAAATAAATTAGTAGTTACGACAAAAAATGATACATGTGCATTTCTTTAATTTAGAATTATGTGTCTACAATGCCTTTATTTAAAAGAAATATTCATTATCAATAAATTAAATAAGAAAAATAATTTCATGAGTTATATTGTCTTTATTTTCTCTAATGCAAAGATTCTGTACATTCAAATTCATCAATTGATATTCATTACATTGTCCATTATGTTCTTTTTACACTATCTTGTAATTAAATATCAAAATTATAATACAAAATAATGTTATATATTTATTTACCAAGTATTTTATTAATACCATGAAAAAATAAAAAGAATAGTTTGAAACCAATCATATTAACTACTTGGGGAATTTGTTGACAATGAGAGTACTCAAATAACCATTACCCCACAAATTGAAGCGAAAACTACCTTTTAATATCTTTGGAATACATCATATTTAAAATTTTCAAATATTTACTAATTTATTTAATCTTTTTCCTTAAACTAGGGATTTCTTTATCCACAATAACTCATTCAACAATAATGGTTGAACCAAATTAAATGAACTTCAAGCAGACCACCTAAAGGATAGTCCATAACTCCTATATCATAATCTCATTGCATGACGTTGTCATCTATGCTACCAACAGTAACCCAATTGCAAATAACACACTACTAACAAAAAGAAAGAGGACAAATAGTAAAGACGAAGACAATGACAATGTTACTCAAAAGAGATTTAAGAATCACTACAAGAAAATTGTTCATTAGTGAGAGGTAAAACCGTCACTAAAAAATGAAAAACCATCATAAAAGACTTTTAATGACGGGAAATTTACCGTCACCCCCCATCGTTATATCTTCCGAGGTTAAAAACAATTAGTGACGGGATACGATACCATCATTAATAAGCATATAGTGATAGTATATTTACCGTTACTAAAACGTTCTTTTTGTGATAAAAAATCCCGTCACTAATATAACTACTCACTAGCATAATTTCCTCTCATTATATTAAATTTTGCCCGTCACTAAAAATTATAATTTAGTATCAAATATTATTTTTCTAATTTTGTATATATTGTTACTTCTCATTAAATATTAATTTTTGTAATACATTTTTTTCTCACTAATCAATATGATGTTATGTTGTCACTATAGATATTGTATTGCTAAAAAATGCGATCAAAGTAAACTCGACCAATATATTAAAAGATTACATTATCACTACCTTGAAATGTTTCATACAACTTTGTAAAGACTAAAGACAAAGAAATTAATTACGGAGTATATAACAAATAGCAATACTAATGAATCTGTTGGCTATGTTGCCTCAAATCTTTTGCATTTGAACTAATTTTGCCTCAAGTCTTGCAAGAACAATGGTGCGCTCAAACAGTCAAACCCCTGCTTATCATCACACTTCCAGCTTTGGGTGGCATCTAATTAAACAAAAATTTTATGTTAAGATTTAAGAATAATAATAATCATATATCATATAATGATAATACAGATTGCAATAGAACTGGCCTTTTCTTTCTCAAGAAACTCTCTCCCACAAGTTTCCAATGGTACAAATTACTGGAAAATTAAAAAAAGGAAAAACATAGAGTACACAAATCTCCATCTGCACTGAAAATTTTAATCCTATACAGCACCACTAAAAGCACAAGAATGAGTGTTCATTCACAGTTTATCCCACAAATTAAACTATATGGATATTTCTGTCCCTCTAAATACGAAGAATTAGAAAAATTCAAACCAAAAGTAGTATTTATTTAGATTATTATTTTTAGACCAAGTATTTAGACTATCGATTTTACAAAGTTGCAAACATTTATTTTAGTGATAATTATAATGAATTTCATATATTATCTTGGATTCATATACTTTGAATTACATATTTAAATAAACAAATTCGACATTCAACTACCTATGTATAAACTTCTCATATATAATCTTGCATTGAAATACTTTCAAATATTTATTTAAATATAAACATTGTGCATTAACCTATTCGCGCGTGTAAAATTAACTAGTATAAACATAAATGTGTATCCAACAACTATCAGCCTAGACTTTTAGTTGAGATAGAGACAATGCATGTTTCAATTGTAACCAATTTAATCCTTCCGTAAAATTTCCTTTTAAAACTGTTTAAAGTAAGGGCTCTTTAAGAATTTCCTGCCGACTAATTATTTTTTCTTCCTTCCGCCATTTACACAAAAATCTTCTACCCTAGCCCAATCAGTAACACAATACCCATTCTATTACCCGGATTCTTCATGATCTGTTGTTGCGCTGCTGATAATATAATATAATATTGCTCTGTTTTTTAGTTTCATTTTCCATACATACTAGTTTCATTACAGTAACACTAAAATATTATTTAATTCGACTACAGTTTCATTTGATAATATACGTTATACACTAGTTTCATTTTACTTTTCCCTTTTTTTTTCTTCTTCTTTTTTCTCCTCTCTCCCATTTTCTCTTTTTATGACCCCATTTAAAAAGTAGGTCCATGTTTAGTATGTTCATAGCATACTTTGTAGTTCAATATAATATTTGTGGATCTAATATGTTTTTAAATACTTTGTTCGAAGATGATGCAATAATAGGAGGTGGTGTTATTGGCAGACAGTCGTAGCCATAGACGGTTTGGTGTACTGATATTAGATGTTAAAAATAATAGTTTAGCAATAATCTTAGTATTGATCGATCCAGAATGATAATTCAAAGTACACAATGAAGAAATGTATATTTAAGGATACAAACAATCTTAATCCGGATAGGAATAATAAATAATAATATTCCTAATAATATAAGGAAATGAGGAATGAATTGTAGTGTTCCCCTAAAATACAGAGTGCTAAATGGTATATTTTAATAGTTCACCATGGCCTGGAGTGGAGGAGGTTTCCGGTCAGAGCTTCATGCACGGGCGGCGCCACCAATTTGCACGGTTGTAGTTAGGAGGTCTTGCACACCAAAAATTAGATTGGCCCATTGGGAAAAATTGAGCATTCAGCAAGTTAACAATTATCTATTTACAAGTTCCTAAGGCAAATTAAAAATTCAATAAAATTAAAAAAAAAAAATATGTCTATCACCAAATTACATTAAAGTATGACATTTGCATTCATTCGTCATTTGCATGGCATCTTGTTCTCTGACAATTGTAACCTGCAACACCACATCATTCCTTATTTGATGAGGCAAGAACTCATAAATGCACCTATCTTCGCCTCCAACAAGGTTCCTTCTACATAGGCTTCTCCATCCTCCATGCAGCCATGTTCGACCATAAGTCTAAATATTTACATGTGTTATTCACTCTGATCTGCCTCTCATGTTACTCAAAGTCACAGGTGAAGGTAATTCAGAATTGTAATTCTTGATGACTTCTTTTGGTATATAGTGCAATTCCGATCTGATTCATTAAAACTGAGGTACGTACATAATTTTGCACGGACTGTGCCACCAACTTGCACGTACGGTTGTAGCTAGGAGGCGGACTTGGGCAGCAAGAATTCAGCCGATTGAGAAATTAAGCTTTAGGGAACAAGAAAACAAATCCCAAAGAGAACAGCTTAAAAAAATCCAGTACAAATTAAAGAAAAACCTTTTTAGAATTGATCAACAATGGCGCACGGGGTTTGCCCAGAAAATTATCAGAACATATCTGCACCTTCAAGAACTCTTCTTTACTCATGTTTTTCAGTTAAAACAAAATGCCAAATTGAAGAACAATAAGAGATGGAGAAATGCGCGAGTGGGTGGACTAAAAGGGATCGGAATTTAACTGAGAGAGAGATAACTGAGAAATGGATAATTCAGAGGGAGATTAAACCTTGTATATATTAAGGTAGCTTGCATGAAGATTACAAGAATTGATAATGGGACAAGATGATGATTTTCTAAGACAAGGAATGACTTCTTATATACTATGGTTGCCCCGTAACCGCTCCATGCAGGTGGTTACGGGATTGGTCCACCGACACCTCAGCTCGGAGGCCGGACCTTGGTAGCCTGAGGCCGAGATTTGAGCTCGGCCTCGGCATAGGCCTTGGGCGCCCTAGACCGCGACTGCATGTAGTTTTCCCTCCTAGTTATAATAATTAAAGCATGTGCTCCATCTCAACTAAAAGTGAGTGCACATATTATATTTATGCTCACACGCCCCCTCAACGTGTGCGGTGGATTTCCGAGCACAACACGTGGAAGTCTCTATCTTTTGCATGGCTCTGATACCAAATTAAAGCATGTGCTCCATCTCAACTAAAAGCCTAAGCTGATAGTTGGACTGCACATATTATATTTATGCTCACAATAATTCTTGGAGCAAGTAATGAAGCCTTTCCAGTATCCTAAAAATGGTACTTTTGGTGTTCAAACGTTACCAATTTCTGATTGTTATAATGTTATCCAGAGATTTGAGGAATTCTGGGTTGCACTGAAATATACAAGGGGGTGTTTGGCAAACAGTTGATAGCTGATTGGTTTAGCTAGTAATTGATGGTTAACTGGTTTGATCACCTGGTTGGATTAGCTGGTTATAGAAAACTGTTTGGTAAATTAGTTGTTTACTAGTAGCTAATTGAATGTAAAATGACATTTAAGGGTATGAGCGTATGGTATTATTTCAACCTTTAAATATAACAAGAATATAAACTCTTATTAATAAATAATTATAAAATTTGGGTATCATCTATACTTTTTTTTAAAGACATAAGTTAATTATTTTTGTTTATTTAGCTCTTATTAAATTATATTCTAAAACAATTTTTATTAATTATTTTTCAATTATTATTATTATTAAAGATGACAAACCCATCACTCGTTTTATTATTATTATTATTATTATTATTATTATTATTATTAAATAACAAACACACCACCCATTTAAAAATAAATCCATTAATTTCAAAGGATAAAATAGTCAATATACACATTAATCCCAAGCAGCTGATACAAAAAGTTACATTCATCAGCTTATTGGCCCAATCAGCCAAGGACAATAAGCTATTACCAAACACTTCAAAATAGCTTATTAGTGGGTCAACCAGCTAAACTTGGTCAAATAAGCTAAAATTTGACTTATAAGCCAATAACCAAACACCCCCAAGGTGGCGCGCAAATTATATCGTGGACAATTGTCCACAATGCATTGTGGACCATGATCATAACTGATACTGCAGTTGTGTTGAACGGATACTGCAGTTGTGTTGAAAAGATACTGCAGTTGTGTTGAAAGGAAACTGCAGTTGCACGGAACAGAGGTCGTTCATCCGTTCAACACAGCTGCAGTATCTATTCAACACAGCTGCAGTATCCGTTCAACACAACTGTAGTTCCAGATGAATGACACAACATCTGTTCCGTACAACTGCAGTTTCTTTTCAACACAACTACAGTATCCTTTCAACACAACTACAATATCCTTTAAACACAATTATAGTATCAACCATGACCCATGGTCCACAATGCATTGTGGACCATTGTCCACAGTATAAGGACTGAAGGTGGCGTGACAATGGTCCAAAGAATCCAATTGTAGTCTAAACTTTGACTATAGTTTTGTGTCTTTCATCCTTTGTACAACTAAAGACTACTCATGATAGCAGCATTATATATATTTATATTGCATTTAGAAACAAGAAATAATTTTGCAATTTGTTCTTCTTATTTTATTGTTTACAGATCCGATAACATTCACAGAATCTCAATGTCAATGTCAATTGTCAAGAGAATAGAAAAAGTTTTATATACTACACTGAGCCCTAAAATCTCTCTCAAAAAATAAAATGATATCTTAATCACAGGTGAACAAACTTGGTACCATGTAAACAACGTCATATTTTCAAGTGTTATTCTCTTCTATTTTGATTGTCGGACATGAGAATTTGAGATGTCTAAAAATCTTGCCCCAGAGAAAGTTGGCAGGTGTCTCAAGTTTATAGTTTGTAAAATAGGTTCTAATTTTTAGACGCCCTGTGTCATCTCCCTAGTTAAAAATAAAATAAAAAAGATTAAGAACAATAATTAGTATATAAATAGAGATTATATATAGGTAATTTCACACCAAATTTTTTATCTTCTATAGTTCTATTTATATATTTTTAGAAGGTAGTGGAGGTTGTGGCAATTTCGGGTGACAATGAATTAAAAGTTTTCGGCAACGGCTGGAAAATCCCACTAACTATATATCCTCATTTTCATTCAACTCGCTAAGCTTCGTAGTTGATTCCCAGTTGGCAATTCAATGATACCATCCCATAATAAGCTCAATTCACAAGCATTACATTTATATTGGTTGCATAATAACTACTCATTTAGAGCTCTTTCATACATCAATCATTATTGCATGAACCATGGTCCACACAGCTGTGTGGACCAAAAATAAAAAGTACATTATTTTTGTACTGAAGGTACATTATTTGATATATACTGTCAAATAATGTACCTACAGTACAAAAATAATGTACCTTCAGTATAAAAATAATGTACTCTTTATTTTTGGTCCATGCAATAATTTGCCTTCATCCATGTATGCATACAAGCCTGATATGATGGAGTATAATATTTGCTGGATAAAGCAGTTTTCAATTCCGTAACTATAACTATATAACCAAATTGTTTAGGACAATTGGTGAATTGTTAATGCAATTATGCAAGTAACAAAAAGGTCAGAGATTCGACTCAATTACCCGGCCAACCACTATTCTCAAGTATAACATTACCAAAAAAAATTGCATTCACATATTATTCTCTAGATCCTGCATTGCCAAGACCCAATAATATATCTTAAAGCAGAGAATACAATCTCATGCACATAGTTAGGTTGGTGGCTTGGCCTGGTGCCAACATGCAAAGAACCCAGAAGGTAATTAAGAATCGCTTCCTATCCAAACTAATGAAAAGGTCCAATCCAACCTAAGAAAATTGGGTTCAAGAACACATAAAATACGTTTACTTGTATATTTTATTGGAGAATCGAATATAAAACTGGAGAACTGAAGTAAACCAAGCCAGTTCCATTTTCGAAACCAGAATGAAATTTTGATAAAGAGATGTTTCTAATGCCAGAAAAACTTCTGGCATGGGTTCTTTAAAACCAATAACCATGTCTTTCATTCTAAGAAAATTATGCCAGCTGCACAGATAATTTGGAAGGGAATTAATTTTACTTTTGGTCCCATGAATTTTGAGATTCTATCAATTTTGGTGTACAATTTTAAATTTTTTCAATTTTGGTGCCAAACTTTGTCCTTTTTTTTTATCAGTTTGGAAGGGAATTAATTATCAGTTTTGGTCCTTCCGGCCAAATTGACAGCAAAATATTGCTGGATTTTATATTTTTAAGGACAAAATCGTCATCCCAAGAAAAGATCTTCAATATCTAAACAAAAGTGAACTCATATTAAGAGAAAGAGAAGGATTTGCCAATCGTCAATGCTATAAATCTCATAGAGATATATGATTTTACAAAGGTTTTGTCTAGATATTGAATATCTTTCCTTGAAATGACGATTTTACCCTACAAACATAAAATCCGGCAACATTTCGCCATCAATTTGGCCAGAAGGACCAAAACTGATAAAAAAACAAAGATAGGCACCAAAATTGAAAAAATTAAAATTGTTCACCAAAATTGATAGGACCTCAAAAGTCGTGGGACCAAAAGTAAAATTAATTCTTTGGAAGGCCATTGATTTGAATTGGATAACTAACTTGTGGCAAAGTAGCGGTCTTTGGAGAAGAAAACATATGAAAAAAAATAAATAAATAAAACATATCTTAGCTTGACAAAGAACATTTCATTTAATAAAATAGTATTAGAACATACTAATTACAATATGAGAGAGTATGTATATCAGTATATGATGATGGGCAGAGTTTGCAGGGCCAATCAAATAATAGTCCAAACCAAACAGTTCAGCATTGGTTTAGAGTTTTATCAACTGATGCTCTAAACTACTAGAATCCCCTTCAATCTTACAACATGATGAAATGAAATGCTAAAATCATTTGAATGATACAAGAAACCTGCCATACGTAAGAAAAGTGAGATTTTAGAAGACAATGAATTAGAAGTTATCTAGAATGGTTATTCTTTGAAGAGCTTCAATTGGATTTTAACTTTGCATTTCTAAATCTATATATATGCAGAGAAATCATTTGTAGACAGCCACATTTAAAAAAAAAAAAGAAAAACAAAAACAAAAACAAAAACAAAACTAGAAGTAGAAGCTAAAATCATTCTACTAAGTCATGAATATAATGTGAAATCACAAGTACGAAATTCTTATTCAAGTTTGACTAAACTGGGATGGGATCCAAGTTTACAAGAGTGAACGTCTTAAGATAAATATATATCATGCTTGTATGCTATAAACTTAGACTAAAGACAAATGAACATTTAAACTACAAATGATAACTTAACTATGTATACAAGCAGCTGCTTTTATCAATAATGTCTGACCTATCTTGATACTTGTATTCTATAACCTAGACTAAAGAAAAAATGAGAATGTGAAATACACACAATGAACTAGATTGCTTGACATTGAGTACCCATACCAGAATTCAATAGATAGGATTGAAGTAGATTGCTTCCACATACATACATAGAACTCCATGGGGTTACCAGCCTCAAAGCTGCAGATAGGATATGATGGATGGATGCACATAGTAGAAATTTTTTAAAATTGATCAACAATGGCGAGTTTGTGAGAATTGTATACAAACCTTCAAAATTTAGTAAAAAATCAAACGTTTGTGTTTCGTGAAAATTAAGGTTTGGGGAGGATAAAATTAATCTGTTTTAAATACTTATAATTCTTTATAAGGTAGTCGGGGTTCAACCTGTGACCACTCATTTAGATTGGTAAGAAAGGAAGGGAGGACTAAGCCAAAAAATTATTTGGGTGGTGGCTAAGTTTAAATGACGATAGAAATATCAATTACAAAATATCATACATACATAATAAAGTTAAAATACAAAATAAATTATAAATTACAATTGAATGTTTTTTTATAGATTATACAATATTTAGAGTCAGAGCTAAAAATATATTTTAGTGTGGTGAAAATGTGAAAAATATTTATGACAAAATATAAAACTTTTTTTTTTATTTATTATGGAGGGGATACCCACACAACATACTGGTTAAGTATTACAAACGTCTCGCCATGCTGGGAGACCGCTGATATCATCATCTAATAAGCCAAGTATTTCCTCCGGCGGATGGTGGAGGATATGCATGCCTTTGAGAAATCTCCCAGCATGTTTGGCAATGGCGTCAGCCACCTGATTTTGTTCCCGAGCGATGTGGGTAACCTGCCAAGCCTCAAAACGTCGCAATTCCTTCTTGCAGGCTTCGAGAATATTGTGAGCTGCAGTGGAAGGTTGCCTTGTGGACTTGATGTAACTCGTGATTTCACAGGAATCACTCTCGAATATTACTTTGTTGCAGCCGTGATGCACTGCTAGTTGTATTTCTTTAAGTAATGCCCACGCTTCCGCTTCAAGAGGAGAGCAATTGCCTATGATGTAGGCAAACCCTTGCTTCCAGGTGCCTGTGTCATCATGTATCAGACCTCCGCACCTAGCTTTGGATGTATTTGTATCCACAGATCCATCCACATTGACTTTCGCCACACCGTTTGGAAGCTTAATCCAGTTCATCATCTGCCAATTCCTTTTACTGTCGCAGCTTCCCGGAGCTTTGGCTTTCTCAAAGGCCCTGTTCCCCTCGTGAACCTGGGAATTAATCCAGGCTAATTTGGAGTGGGGGGGGGGTTTCACTACCTTGTTGAAGATGGCGTCGTTTCTCCACTTCCAAACCCACCACGCCGTTAGTGTGAATGTAGAGCTCATGTTGGCTGCTTGTTTGCTATTTCCTTTGGAGGTAGTTCCTTCCATTAGCCATCTGGAAAAGGACATGGACTTAGTTCTATCATAGTGCTCTGGTAGGATGGACTTCCATACTACTTCAGCTAAGGGGCATGAACGCAGCACGTGCTCACCGCTCTCCACCTCATTAGAACAAAACCAACATTTGTCAGAATCTGCCAAACCACGTCTGACCCTGTTTTCAATTGTCATCATTTTGTTGTGTTTCGCCAACCATATAAACGTCCGCACGCGATTGGGAACCTTTAGTTTCCAGATACTATTCCACATGGATGGTTCTACTTGATCCTCGTCCCCCACATCAATGTCATATGCTGAAGTGCTGAACAAACCGAGAAGACGCCGGGTGTTTCCTTCCTCCATCCTGTAATGTCTGCCATATTATGCTCATCAATAAGAGAACATGCTGCTAGTTTATCCAGAATAATTTCTGGTAGCAGGGAGTTCAGGGTCCCCCAATCCCAGCCTCTATCAACATCGTATCCCAATAGCTAGAAACCGTCCTGTCGAGCTCGGTCGTGGGTAAAGGACTTAAGGCTACTTGACTCAGAGGATAATTTTCCAGCCACTTCTCTCGCCAAAAGGCAGTGTCTCTACCATTCCTTACCATTTTCTTAACCCTGCTAATCAATATAGGCACCGATTTAAGGATTCCTTTCCAAGCGTTCGACATGTTCAGTTTCGGCTTCTAAGTAGAACAGTCCGTAGATGTTATGGCGTACTTGGCCTTGAAAATCTGGATCCAGAGACTGTCATCGTTTTGGATTATCCTCCATCCAAGCTTAGCGAGAAAGGCCCGATTCATGGGCTCCAATTTGCGTATGCCTAGTCCGCCATACGCTTTGCTTTTGGTAATCACGTCCCATTTTACTATATGGCACTTTCTTGCTCCTTGTTTGCTGCCCCACAGAAAATCTCGTATCATCCTTTCAATAGCTAGGATGACTCCTTTTGGAAATAGGGTTGTTTGCATCGTGTAGTAGGGGATGGCCGATAGCGGGCACTAACTGCACCAATGTGTATATGCCCGCAAATGAGAGAGAGCTGAATTTCCAGCCTGCTAGTTTTGCTCTCATCCTATCCATAATACCAGCAAATGTGTCTTTCATCAATCTTCCATGGAAAGAGGGCACTCCGAGGTACTTTCCCATATCTGGGACCTTTGGGATGCCAAGTGTTGTGGAGATGTTGTGTTGGAGGTCCATCCTTGTATTCTTTGAGAAATACATAGTTGATTTCTAAGGACTTATTTTCTGACCCGAGCTGGCGCAGAAGGTGTCTAGGCAACTCTTCATCTCATTAGCTTGTTCAATAGTTGCTTCGCCAAACAAAATCAAATCGTCTGCAAAAAACAAGTTAGACACATTAGGTTTATTCCTGCAAATCTTAATGGCTTTCCATCTGTTCTTCTCTATGGAATCATGTATAATATGGCTTAGTCTTTCTATACACAAAACGAAGAGTAAAGGGGAAAAAGAGTTTCCCTATCTTAGTCCGCGCCCTGGCCTGAACCAGTTTGATCCCTGACCATTCCATAGGGTTGCAAATCTAGGTGAGATTACACACTCCAAGATGTTCCTTATCCATATATGATTGAAACCAATGTCCTTCAGTATGTCTTCCAGGAATCCCCACGACAATCTATCGTAGGCTTTTTCTAGATCTAGCTTCACTACCATCCACCCTTTTTCCCCTTGCTTGGTCTTCTTAGAATGCAAGACTTCTTGATACACCAAGATATTGTCTATAATTGCCCTGCCCGCAACAAAGCTGGTTTGGTGCTGGCCGATTAATTTCTTTGATATGCCTTTTAATCTTGTTGCCATCGTTTTTGTGATAAGCTTGTACGATAGATTACATAGGCCGATAGGTCTCAGCTGCTTGACTGATTGGGGATCCGACACTTTGGGAATCAATGAGATCAGCGTGTCGTTCAAACCCAGAGGAAGGGTGCCGTTGATGAAGAACTCTTACACAGACCTAACCAAGCATTCGCCTGTAACATCCCACGTTTTTTGGTAGAAACCTGCAGTGAAACCATCCAGCCCAGGTGTCTTACATGGTGCCATTTCGAAAAGGGCTTGCTTTATTTCTTCCGGGAGGAAAGGGTTGTTAACCTTATCCCAATCCTCGTTTGTCAACCTAGGAAATTTCCCGGTCTGTAAGATGTGATGGGGTTCCGTGGAATCTTCAGTAAATAACTTCACAAAGTAGTTCCTAACATGCTCACGCACACTGGCCTCATTTGTGATCAAGCTGCCCTTCTCATCCCTTAGAGAGTTTATTGCTTTATGACCCTTTTTTATTGATGTCGCAACATGGTAATAACGTGTATTTCGGTCTCCCGAAGTAATCCATTCCTCATTGGAGCGCTGGTGCCAAATTAACTCTTCCTGGTATAGCACTTTTTCGAGTTCTAAACGAAGCCTACGATCCAACCTGATCAGTTCTGGTTTTGTGTTAATAGTTAGGGCCTTCTGAACTCCCCCGATCCTTGCTATCAGCCTGTTCTTCCTCTAGAAGACATTCCCGAAGGTGTTCGTGTTCCATTCTGTGAGTGCATTGGCCACGACCACCTTATTGGCTTCCAAGTTGTTGTCCTTCTTCCAGACTCGATAAATCAGAGGTAGAAAGCTTCCATGCGTGGCCCACGCCATATTGAACCTAAAATCTTTACTCCTAGTCGTTCATTGTGTTGGATGCGTATTGATAAGCAGCGGTGAATGATCAGATTCAATCCTTGGGAGGTGGTTTACTACTGTGTCAGGAAATCGTATCTTCCATTCTATATTGCTGAGCGCCCAGTCCAGTCTAGCAGCTTTGCAAGTCGACACCTCATTCCCTCTCATCCAGGTGAACTGGGGCCCTATGAATCCCAAATCGATCAAGCCTTCCCGAAACAGCCATTCGTTGAAATCCCTACATCTAGATTCCGAAAAGCTTTTAGCATTATTCACTTCTTCCTGGGAGGTGACTGAGTTGAAATCGCCAGAAACCAGCCAAGGTCCCTGAAAAAAAGGAGAGGTGCAGGTTAGTTATGCAAACAGTTTCTTTCTGAGGTAGGAATTTGGACTCCCATAAACCACTGAGAGCCTCCATACGCCTAAATCATGTTGATCCACCTGCAAGGTAATAAATTGTGGGTGAGTATTGATAATTTATATTTTATGGGTGTCCTTCCATACGACCCAAATACCTCCCGAAAAGCCTACGATTTCTACCCTGACCCATTCATCATAACCAAGACTATATTCATAAATATTTTTTATTTTAAATTTTTTAATTAGGTCACTTTAAGTTTTTCTAAATTAACTCGAATACAATGAAATATAATATAAATTTGTATACTACATTAATTAAATGATTCGTAAAAGTAGACTAAAAGAGCATCTACTTTGTTAATTAAATGATTCATAAAAGTAGACTAAAAAATATTTAATTTATCCTGAAAATGAATGAATTAAATGAGATAGAATCATAAAAGTAGACTAAAAAATATTTAATTTATCTTGAAAATGAATGAATGAGATAAAATAAACAAGTGAAGATAAGGGGAAATGTTGTTAATGAAATTTGAACCTCTAATCATACACTTTTTATATTATTAAATTTGGAATTCAACCAACTAAGCTACTCAAAATATTAATATTTTGTGTATAAACATAGATTTGATATATATAACATTTAATGCTATATATGTATATATATATATATATATACACATACATATATATAAACGTGTGGGGTGGGATGGGAGCAGCTGCCCCATAGTAACTCCGTCTATAATACAAAAGTAGGTATGGTATCATCATACTACATCGTAGTTGGCAAATAAAAAACATTTACCATTGTCCATGACTATATAGAGTTTAATAATTTATTTCATTTTAGCCTTATAGTAATATTTTTATATATTTACTATTAGGCATGGCTGTAAATACATTTTAATAGTTTATGGTGTGTGGCAAACCTGGCACCGGCGGCCGATGGGGAATATATACACTGCTCGTGACTTATGTTTTCAGGCTACTCGGGCGGTGGATGGAATCATCAACTCCTTTAAGGTTCCGATCATCGGAGGAGGATCCAATTCCTTCATTGAAGCACAACACTGATGGAGGACCCTCTGATCTTTTCAACTTCAATTAAGTCCAACAAACTAACTTGCTGCTTCATGTTTTTTATCATGGCTTGGCCTGGCCCGGAGTCAATCATTATTGCATGGACCATGGTCCACACAGTTGTGTGGACCAAAAATAAAAAGTACATTATTTTTGTATTGGAGGTACATTATTTTTGTACTATAGGTATATTATTTTTGTACTAAAGGTACATTATTTGATATATACTATCAAATAATGTACCTACAATACAAAAATAATGTACCTTCAGTACAAAAATAATGTAATTTTTATTTTTAGTCCACACAACTGTGTAGACCATGGTCCATGCAATAATTTGCCCAGAGCGGGGTGGCCCCACCAACTTGCACAGCTGCTCCACGGACTATGCCACCAATTTGCACGGCTGTAGTTAGGAGGCCTTGCACAGCAAGAATTTGATCGACCGGTTGGAAAATTATATTGAGCATTCTGCAAGTTAACAATTATCTACTTACAAGTTCCTAAGCCAAATTAAAAATAGAATAAAATTGAAATGGTATGTCATCATCAAATTATATTAAAGTATGACATTTGCATTCATTCTTCCTCATTTGCATGGCATCCTGCTCTCTGACAACCCTAACGTGCAACACCACATTATTCCTCATTTGATGAGGCAAGAATTCACAAATAATGGACCTATCTTCGTCTCTAACAAGGTTCCTTCTACATAGACTTCTCCATCCTCTAGGCAGTCATGTTCGACCATCACTCCAAATATTTACATGTGCTATCCACTCTCTGCCTTTCATGTCACTCGGAGTCACAGTTGGAGGTAATTCAGGATTGTAATCCTTAATAACTATATAGTGCAGTTCCGATCCGATTCATTAAAACTCATGTATGTAGGTAATTTTGCACGGCGGCTCCACAGACCGTGCCACCAACTTGCACGTACGGTTGGTTGTAGCTAGGAGGGCGGCTTTGCACAGCAAGAATTTGACCGGTTGGGAAATTGAGCTTTAGGAAACAAGTCTGCATGAACAAGAAAACAAATCCCAAAGAGAACAGCTTTAAAAAATCCAGTACAAAGAAAACTTTTTAGAATTCATCAACATGAATACATTTCAAATCTTTAAATGATTTAAATCTAACTAACAATATAAAAACCGGCTGGAGTAACTGCTGTTGCTGGACTGCTGCAACGACTACCAGCGACGACGAGGGAGACCCTGAGCTGTGCTACTGTTCCTTCTGCTGATTGTGTTGTTCGCTGTTTTCTTTTATTTTTATTTTTATTTTCTAATTAAGTACTGAGTGGAGGGTTAGTTTTCGAATTTTGTTTTTAATTTGAAATTTTGGTTTTTTTCTGCAAAAAATACATCATTTGAGCGGAATAAATCAAAAAATAAATTAAAAATAAAAATTACGATCATTACAAATATTGTGATATATCTTTTGTAGAGAAGCAACCATTAATCAATAATCAAACATGAATGTTTAAGTATATGGATGCTAAGTAATCTATCTAATTATTATAATGTCTTCATTTATCTTAAAATTAGGATAAACACAGTAGAATTTTCAATTAAAGAAATTGGTCATGACTCACTTAAAAAGTTCCTGGCAAAAACTTGTGTGAGACCGTCTCACCATGAGACGAGACGGGTCGGGTCGGGTCAAGATGCAAATGTAACACTTATATGCACAAATGCCATACTTATATGCTCAAATGTAATACTAATCAGGAATAAAATTTTTGTTACTTATTAGGTAAATGTAATACTTTTAAGGGAAAAAACAATATTTTTACATTTCGATTTAAAAGTATTACATTTTTCCTCAAAAGTATTATATTTGCCCTTATAAGTGAGAGGCACTTGTTAACATTACTTATTATGAAAAATGTATTACTTTTTTTCTTATAAGTAACAAAAATTGTATTTTTGATTAGTGTTATATTTGAGCATAAGTGTGAGATTTGCACATATAAGTATAACATTTGCATGGTGCTTTGACCCGACCCGTCTCACGAATAAGGATCCGTGAGACGGTCTCACACAAGTGCGATGCCAAAATGCCAAATTAAAAACCAGAATAAAATTGAAAAGATAATTAACCAGCATCAAATTATATTAAAGTATGGCATTTACATTCATTCTTTCAAATTCATTCCTCATTTGCATGGCATCCTGCTTTTTGACAATCGTAATCTGCAACACTACATTGTTGTTGTTGTTGTTGTTGTTGTTGTTGTTGTTGTTGTTGTTGTTGTTGTTGTTGTTATTATTATTATTATTATTATGATTATGATTATTATTACTATTATTATGATTATGATTATGATTATTATGATGATGATGATGATGATTATTATTATTATTATTATTATTATTATTATTATTATTATTATTATTATGATTATTATGATTATTATTATTATTATTATCATCATTATCATCATCATTATCATCATTATCATCATTATTATCATCATTATCAAGGTTCCTTCTGCATAGGCTTCTCCATCCTCCAGTCAGCCATTCGATCATCATATCACCCCAAACATTTACATGTGTTGTCCAGTCTCTCTGCCTCTCATATCATGCAGAGTCACAGTTGGAGGTAATTCAAAATTGTAATCCTTAATCACTTCCTTTGGTATATACTACAGATCCAATCCGTTCCATTAAAACTGGCATACGTACCTAATTTTGCACAGCTGCTCCACGCACCGTGCCACCAACTTGCACGTTGTAGTTGGGAGGCCGGCCTTGCGCAGCAAGAATTCAGCCGATTGGAAATTGAGGTTTAGGGAACAGGAAAAATAAACCCCAAAGAGAACAACTTTAAAAAATCTAGTACAAATTAAAGAAAAATTAAACTTTGTAGAATTGATCAACAATGACGCACGGGGTTTGCCCAGAAGATTATCAGAACATATCTGAACCTTCAAGAACTCTTCTTTACTCATGTTTTTCACTTAAAACAAAATGCCAAATTGAAGAACAACAAGAGATGGAGAAATATAATGCCCGAGTGGGTGGACTAAAAGGGGTCGGAATTTAACTGAGAGAGAGAGAAAACAGAGAAATGGATACTTCAGAGGGAGATTAACCCTTGTATTAAGGTAGCTTGCAAGAAGATTACCAGAATTGGTAATGTTAGGACAAAATGATGACTTTTTAAGACAAGGAATGACTTCTTTTGGTTGCCCCCGTAACCGCTCCATGCGGGTGGTTACGGGACTTGGTCCACTAACGCCCTTGAGCATCTTAGACCACGACAGCTGAGGTCTGCCTTGGTAAGCTGTAGCTTTCGCTCCTTGCTATAATTTTTGGAGTAAGTGGTGAGTGTTTTATCCTAACATGTATGAGGGAGATTGCTTGGTGCTAGGATTGGAAACCAAGTGCTCAGATGAATTACAAGTAAGAGCATTCGTAATAGTGGATTTTTTTTGTGGTTTTTGAGGAGTTTTTATAAGTGTGATTAGGAAAGAAAATATAAAAGAAGAAAGAAATAAAAAAAAATAGAAAAAGTATTTTTTTTTAAAAAAAAAAACGAAAAGCTGCAATTAAAAGGACAACCAAACAGAGGATACGTTGTCCTTCTCTCTATTTGCGATTAAGAAAACGAAAAAGCTGCGCCTTTCTCATTCTCTCTCTATTTGTCAGATGATTTAGGGGCTGTTTACTAACTGGAAATTTTCTCCAGTTTTCTGAAAATTTGGAAAATTGGAAAACAGAAAACAAAAAACATGTTTACTAGCACAGTTTTCCATTTTGAAAACAGGAAACAATTCTTTAGTTTTCTAAAAAACTGAAACAATATTAACTTTTTTCTAAATGGAAAACAGAATCATCTATTATATATTATACTATATGTCACTATAACGACATTCTCACCATTATTTATTTACATATTTATTCATTGCTATGATTACATTCATTATCATCTTCTATCTTTTCTACTTGTATTACTTATTTAAACATAACTTATTTGTTTATTATGCTTAAAATTGTACATCATTCACATTATCAAAATTAAAAATTGAAATCTATACCACGTTTTATATTTTGATTGAACTCAATTGATTATTGGTTCGGATATTTTTAATTATGATATATCGGATACAAGTTTAATCCAGATATCGGATATCAAAATTTCACATATATTATATATTATTATATTAGAATTCAAAATAAAAATTATATATTATATACGTGTCATTCAAATTAATATATCCAAAAATATTTTAAATATTAACTCAAAAAATATTAATATTATCTAAACTAAATTTTGTGTGAACTTAATAGGTTATTGGTTCGGATATATTTTTAGTTATGTTATATACAAAAATAAATTTGGTTTGGATATCAAATGTAAAATTTTTACATATATTGGCCGGGCTTAAAAGTAAAAATTATATTTATTCTATTTAAACAAAATATATTTTAAAATATTTTAAATATAAGGTCTAAAAATCACTCGAAATTAAACTTATGTTAATTTTATAACGTTAATCTAAAAAAATAAATTTGAAAAAAAAAAGTGTTAGTAAACAAGTTTTCTAAACAGAAAATAGAGAATGGAAAACAGATAATAATTAAAGCATGTGCTCCATCTCAACTAAAAGCCTAAGCTGATAGTTGGACTGCACATATTATATTTATGCTCACACGCCCCCTCAACGTGTGCGGTGGATTTCCGAGCGCAACACGTGGAAGTCTCTTTTTGAGGGTGACGCGGAGATTCGAACCCATGATCTTTTGCATGGCTCTGATACCAGATGAGTTTAGGATTAGATTGCTCAACTGAATAACAGTAGCGTTACAATACCTATATGGGAGTCAGCTCAAAACTCTCCTAAGCTATAGGTAATAGTTATTGACTAGGAATACATAGTAAAGATCTAAACAAATATAATTACAAAACTATATAATATAAAAACGTGACATAGCTAATACGCCCCCTCAAGCACAAGGTTGAGGAGACACAACATTGAGCTTGCCACGGAGAGAAGCGAAACGCTGTGCAGTTAACGGCTTGGTGAAGATATCCGCAATCTGATCTTGAGTGGACACAAAATTGACAACAAACTCCCCAGAAGAAACCTTGTCGTGAACAAAATGATAATCCACCTCAACATGTTTAGTACGTGCATGAAATACTGGATTCGCGGCCATGTAGGTAGCGCCTAAGTTGTCACACCATAGAGTAGCAGGCTGGCCGGAATATAGACGTAACTCACGAAGCAAGGAAACAACCCATGTAACCTCTACAGCTAGATCGGCTAAACCCTTGTACTCAGCCTCCGTGGATGAGCGAGCAACTGTGCGCTGCTTGCGAGAGACCCATGAAATCAAATTTGAGCCAAAGAACACGGCATAACCACTAGTGGACTTCCGGTCAATCGGACAGCCAGCCCAGTCCGAGTCAGAGTAACCGTGTAAGGCAGAGTTAGATGACGGGGTTATACACAAACCCATGGAAAGTGTTCCTTTAACATACCGTAAAACCCTTTTGAGTAATCCCCAGTGTTCTGTTGTGGGCGAGTGCATAAATTGACAAAGACGGTTCACAGCAAAGGACAAGTCCGGCCGAGTAATAGTCAGATACTGAAGCGCTCCTACAATGCGCCGATACTGTGTAGGGTTATCAAACAGATCAGGTGAAGCAGTCGTGGACTGAGAAACGGCAGCCGGTGTAGCTAGAGGCTTGCAGTCAGTCATGCCAGCCCGAACAAGAATATCCTGCATATACCTCTTCTGTGAGAGCAAAAACCCGTTATTGTACTGAAGAGTTTCTATCCCAAGGAAGAACCCAGGTGTGCCCAAATCCCGGATTTTAAAAGCACTGCTGAGGCGGTGAAGCAATGAATCAACCAACGGTGCATCGTTACCCATCATGATAATGTCATCAACATACACAAGTAGATATACCCGAGAATCACCAGAAGCGTAGTGAAACAAGGAAACATCAGTCTTGGAGGACGCAAAACCTGCAGACAATAAGTAATCATGCAGCCGTTTGAACCAGGCACGAGGTGCTTGCTTCAAGCCATATAGAGAACGCTGTAGCTGACAGATGTAACCAGGATGTAGTGGATCTTCATACCCCGGTGGTTGTTTCATATAAACAGTCTCGGATAGATGTCCATTCAAAAAAGCATTATGGACATGTAACTGTCGGAGAACTCACGAATGTGAAACAGCAAGTGAAAACAAGAGTCTAACCGTTGTTGGTTTGACCACTGGACTGAAAGTGTCGAAGAAGTCCTCCCCGGCCACCTGATTAAAGCCTTTCGCGACAAGCCGAGCCTTATATCGTTCAATAGTACCATCTGCTTTCCGTTTGGTGCGGTATACCCACTTGCAGCCAATTATATTCATAACAGGCGTTGGTGGTATTAATTTCCAAGTGTTGTTATGCAGCAACGCATTAAATTCTTGATCCATTGCATCTCTCCAGTGGGAGTGTTTTACAGCTTGTGTGTAACAAGTCGGATCAGTCGTGGCATGTAAGGCATAGAACTGCTCACCAGTGCCCTTTGTCTTTTTGCGTGTGCGCATAGCATGAACAGGTGCCGCAGCCTTTTTAGCTTGACCAGGTGTAACAGGAGGTTGACTCACAGTAGGGGAGAGAGAACAGGAGTCAGTTTGAGTCCTTGATGAATCAGATTGCGACCCGAGAGATTCAGAAATTATAGGCATTGACTGTGAAACAGTAGTTGTTGTGGTTCGTACAGGTGCAGATGCCCAAGGTGTACATGCAGAGGATGTAGATGGAAGCGCCTGGACTGATTCCTGAAATGGGAAAACATTTTCATCAAAACGGACATGGCGACAGGTATAGATTTTACCAGTGTTTAGGTCCATGCACCGATATCCCCTATAAGTGATTGGGTAACCTAAAAAGACACAAGGAGCAGAACGGTACTCAATTTTGTGGTGATTGTAGGGACGGAGATAGGGATAACAACGACAGCCAAATACACGGAAGAATGTGTAAGGCGGGTGAGTGTTGTATATTTGGAAATGTGGTGTTTGAAATTGTATGGCCGATGAGGGAAGGCAATTAATTAAAAAAGTGGTTGTTTCAAAGGCATAGTCCTAGTATTTTAGAGGTGTGGAACTTTGAGCAAGTAGAGATAGCCCGGTTTCTACTATGTGACGGTTACGACGTTCTACCCTACCGTTTTGTTCGTGTGTATAGGCACATGATTGACGATGTGTTATGCCCAATGATTCAAAAACATTATGAAGATGACGATATTCCCCTCCTAGATCGGACTGTATGGCTTTGATAGAACGTGAAAACCGACGTTCTACCATCGCCCGAAACAAAGTAAATGTTTTATAAATATCAGATTTTACACGTAGCGGGTAAAACCAGGTATACCTGGTGTAGTCATCTACGAACAAAACAAAATAACGATAACAAGAGTAAGAAATAACGGGTGAAGGACCCCAAATGTCTGTAAACACTAGATCTAATACATGAGTACTATTATTTGAAACTCTATCTAGTGGAAAACGTGATGACTTCCCGAGTTGACAAGCTGAGCAGACATCTAGGGAGCTGATTTTATGAGATGTAACCGGGCAATTTTTCAGAATTCGCTTCAGCACTTGAATGTGCGGGTGACCCAAACGCTGGTGCCAAACTGTGGGTGACGCACGGGCAGAAAGAAAGGCTTTATGGCTATGAGGAAGCACCAGTTGATACAGACCACCTGACGTAGAGCCTTTAAGGAGCACCGCCTTGGTGGTGCAATCCTTCACAAAAAACGAATCTTTATGAAATTCAAAGTAAACGTCATTTTCATTAGCAAACTTAGAAACAGAAAGTAATGAAAGTGACAAGTTCGGGACATGTAAGATATTTGACATTTTTAGGGGATGCAATTTAGAAGGAATAACGGTGCGACCCACACTAGCGATATCCAAACCTGTACCATTGGGCCGAAGTCCACGCAGAACGTAGAGTATTTGTTCGTCGGCGGTGAGTGGTCTGCCGGCAAGGGATAATGCTTCGACCAGCATCTGGGCTTGGCCAAGGTACTCGGATGGTGATGAATTACCTTGCCGGAGACACTGGAACTGTCCGAGAAGGCTAAGACAGCGGGTTCGAGACTGAGAAGCGAAGGCTGCCGTGATCGACTCCCAGACTTCGCGTGATGTTTCCTTGCCGACGGCGAGGTACATGACCTCGCTAGTCAGAGAGGAGACAATCAATGATAGGATCGCCTGATCCTGTTGCACCCAAAGAGCGTAGGCCGGATTCGCAACCGGCGGCGGAGCTGTAGTCGACGTCGACACAGCAGCAGCGAGCGTGGGTGCAGGGCTGGGAACCGATCCGTCAAGGTAGCCGATCAAGCCTTGGCTACGGAGGAACGGGAGGATCTGCGTTCGCCAGTAGATATAGTTCCGAGCGGTAAGCTTTATAGAGACATGGTGATTAGCCGTGGGAATGGTGGTTGGCGGTGGTGGCGATGCGACGACGACGGCAGGGGTTATCGCTCCGTCGGTTGTTGGCGTCGTCATCGTAAAATTAACGGGAAGGTCGGTCGGGTTGGTAACGGGATGTAGGACCTAACCTAGGCTGATACCAGATTAAAGCATGTGCTCCATCTCAACTAAAAGCCTAAGCTGATAGTTGGACTGCACATATTATATTTATGCTCACAATAATGAAAACTGAAAATTAGAAAATAGAAAAACAATTTTCTGTTGATCTTCTCTCTCCTCTTTCTCTTCCTTCCACATCACCCCTCACTATTCTAAAACCTCCCAAAAAAAATCATTGTTAAGGCCAGAGATTCGACTCAAAATATCATTTAATTAGATAGCTAGCTATGGAGAATTAGCAATAATTGTGCGATTAACTTTACACTAAATTAAGCCACCCAACCACACTATTCTCAAGTATAACATTACCAAAAAAAAAATGCATTCTTTTTTGTTTTTTGGGGTAATGTAAGCAACAATAAGGCCACTATTCAATGCATTTTCTTTCAAGAAAAAAAAATGCATTCACATATTATTCACTAGATCCTGCATTATTGGCAAGACCCAATAATATATCTTAAAGCAGCGAATACAATCTCATGCACATAGTTAGGTTGGTGGCTTGGCCTGGTGCCAACGTAACATGCAAAGAACCCAGAAGGTAATTAATAATGCATTCCTCCAATTCCAAACTAATTAAAAGGTCCAATCCAACCTAAGAAAATTGGGTTCAAGAACACATAAAATTCGTTTACTTGTATATTTTATTGGAGAATATAAAACTGGATGGAGAACATAAGTAAACCAAGCCGGTTCCACTTTCAAAACCAGAATGAAATTTTGATAAGAGATGTTTCTAATGCTAGAAAAACTTCTGGCATGGGTTCTTTAAAGCCAATAACACCATGTCTTTCATTCTAAGAAAATTTACATTTCATTCAAGCATGAAACCCTATAATGCTGCACAGATAATTTGGAAGGGAATTAATTTCACTTTTGGTCCATGAATTTTGAGATTCTATCAATTTTAGTGCACAACTTTAAATTTTTTCAATTTTGGTGTCAAACTGTCTCTTTTTTTTTTTTATCAGTTTTGGTCCTTCCAACCAAATTGACAGCGAAACATTGTTGGATTATATATTTTTAGGGGCAAAATCGTCATCCCAAGGAAAGTTCTTCAATATCTAAACAAACGGGAAATCATATTAAGAGATAGAGAAGGGTCTGTCAATCGTCAACGCTATAAATCTCATAGATATGTGTCTAGTCTCTACCTATCTTCTCCATTATTCTCATCAATCAAACATCTAGATATATGATTTTACAAAGATTTTGTATAGATATTGAATATCTTTTCTTGGAATGACGATTTTACCCTAAAAATATAAAATCCGGCAACATTTCGCCATCAATTTAGCCAGAAGGACCAAAACTGATAAAAAAAAAAAACAAAGCTATGCACCAAAATTGAAAAAATTTGAAGTTGTGCACCAAAATTGATAGGACCTCAAAAGTTGTGGGACCACAAGTGAAATTAATTCTTTGGAAGGCCATTGATTTGAATTGGATAACTAACCGGGCAAAGTATCAGTGTTTGGAGAAGAAAACATATGAAAAAAAAAATACATATCTCAGCTTGACAAAGAACACTTCATTTAATAAAATAGTATTAGAACATACTAATTGCAATATGAGTGAGTATGTATATCAGTATATGATGATGGGCAGAGTTTGCAGGGCCAATCAAATAGTTCTCATAGATCAGATAATAATAATACTTTTTATTCCTTACCTCATTAAATGCAGGGCCAAACCAAACAGTTCAACATTGGTTTAGAGGAACATTATATTGACCTTTATCAACTGATGCTCTAAACTACTAGAATCCCCTTCAATCTTACAGCATGATGAAAATGAAATGCTAAAATCATTTGAATGATACAAGAAACCTGTCATAGGTAAGATCATAGTTATCTAGGCGACTTTCTAGGCGAGATGCCGTCGACTGCCTAGTCGGCAGCCGCCTAGGCATCAGTTATATATATATATATATATATATATATATATGATACAGCAAAATACGGAAAGTGTACTGTATTATTTATAAGTAGGGTTCGAGGTACAATACCCTAGAGGGAGACCGAGCTACGTGACAGTGGGTCAGAGGTTCCCGGTCTCTTCAGCTACTGTTAGGTAGAAATAGCCAAAAGTCCTTCTGCCTGCATTAAATGCTCCTTTTATAGCGATGCCCAACGGCCTTTCCGGTCTTCCGGCATGTAGGACGCGTGGCGGACATGCACCGGTCTGTTTACTGTTCCAACGCACTTGCGGTCCGCATGTGCGGGCGTGGGGTCTCAGGTTCGAACCCCCGCGGAGGTATCTTTTCGCAGCCCGGGCTCGGGGTCCACCTGGTAATACGGACCGGGACGGTAAGCGTATATGAGGAGACCGGGAAGGTACATAGTGGAGACCGGGATTTATCCCTATCAATATATATATATATATATATATATATATATATATATATATATATATATATATATATATATATATATATATTCCCATACAAAATAATTAGGATGTGAATAGGCAATTAGACATGATGTGTGTTGGAAATAGGCAGTCATATTTACTCTACTTTAGGGAGTTGTAGCAACCCCATTTACTCTCCTCTAGGAAGTTGTAGCCTTGAGAAGAGTGAAATTGAAAGCTTTTGTATATTTCTATAATTCTATGTATTATCACTACACACTGATTACACATATATATACATAGGAATTGAGACAAAAAATAACTCTTTTCCTGGAAATACTACTCCCACTATCAGCACTACGCTACTAATGCAAAGATCCTTATTTTGCTCCTACTTTGCTCCATAATGTTTCTACAAAGAGGAATGGGCTTTGCTCGGAACAGGAGGACGATGCCGGAGCTCGAACTGCTCCGCCATCGGAGCCACCACGCTCCTCCACGCGCCGCCACTCCGACTCCACGCGCCGGCGCGTGAGGAAGATTTCGGCAACTTCTCCGACTAAAAATTACACCAGTAGACTCGCCTTAGTGTGTAGGTTCTACCCATGTATGTTTTGTGGAGTTTTGGGGTTGTATTCTGCACTTAGGCGAGGCAACCACATTAGGCGTCCGGTCCCGACCGACCGGACGCCTAGGCGTCGCCTAGACGAGGCCTTGATAACACTGGGTAAGATAAGTCACATTAAGTGAGATTTTAGAAGTCAATGAATTAGAAGTTATCTAGAATGGTTTTTCTTTCAAGAGCTTCAATTGGGTTTTAACTTTGCATTTCAATCTATATATATGCAGAGAAATCATTTGCACACAGCCGCATTTAAAAAAAAAAAAAACAAAAACAAAAGTAGAAGTAGAAGCTAAAATCATTCCAAGTCAGGAATATAATGTGGGATCACAAGTAAGTAATTCTTATTCAAGTTTGACTAAACTGGGATGGGATCCAAGTTTACAAGAGTGAACGATAAATATATATCATGCTTGTATGCTATAAACTTAGACTAATTTCAAATGAAAATTTAAACTACAAATGATAACTTAAATATTGCTTTTATCAATAATGTCTGACCTATCTTGATACTTGTATTCTATAAACCTAGACTAAAGAAAAAATGAGAATGTGAAATACACAATGAACTAGATTGCTTGACATTGATTACCCATACCAAAATTCAATAGATAGGATAATTGAAGTATATTGCTTCCACATACATACATACATACAAAGAACTCCATGGGGTTACCATCCGGCCTCAAAGCTGCAGGTAGGATGGATGGATGCAGATAGTAGAGCTTTGGAGTGTGTTTCCTTTTCACCTACCTGTTAAACAATTCAGTAGCTAGCTAGCTTCTTGTAAAAATTGAACATTTTAGATTAAAAACAGAGTTTATTACCGAAATGGTCCCTCGACTATTGCAAAATTACCAATTTGGTCCTCGACAATTTTTTGTGCCCAATTAAGTCCCTCGACTTTGAAAATTTTAACCAATTTGGTCATCCGTTTATTTTGTCGTTAAAATTGGGACCAAATTGGTAATTTTGCTACAATCAAGGAACCAAATTGGTAATTTTGCTATAGTCAAGGGACCAAATTGGTAGTTAATTTTTCACTGAAATGGTCCATTGACTATAGCAAAATTACCAATTTGGTCCCTTGACTATAGAAAAATTACCAATTTGGTCCCGATTTTAACGAAAAAAAAATGGAGGACCAAATTGGTTAAAATTTTCAAAGTCGAGGGACTTAATTGGGCACGAAAAATTGTTGAGGACCAAATTGGTAATTTCGCAATAGTCGAGGGACCATTTCAGTAATAAACTCTTAAAAACAGAACTATTCAGCTTCTAGATATCCACAGTAACCAAGTATTTTATTTGATTGTCCATAACATAACATAATACATGACAAACAACATAGTTACACAGAAAAGTAAAAGGTTCCCTCTCTCTATGCCTGCGTTTTGGAGCTTTGTGTTGAGGGAATTAATTTGCTGATTTATCTTTTGGATCCTCCATTTCTGGATTGGGATCCTGCGAGTTTAGTCCGCCTCCCTCGCCCCTGGGGCTGAAAAATTCTCCCCCCACTTCTTCTTCTTCTTCCTCTATCAACCCCCCGTGGTTGAGGGGCAAATTGGAGCCCCACCCCTTGTTTTAGGAATGCTTCCTTGGGCTTGGGATGATGCATATTCCGCTCAAATTCAAATTGGACCATCTTTTTCACAAAACAGGCGGTTAGGTCGATGGGGAAGATATACGCATTGGAGCCGCCGGCGATGATTGGGAGGCGGTCCTTTGCGGTGATGGAATCCTCGGCCTGCAGCGCACGGCGGAGAAAATCCGCCGCCGTGAAGTCGACTCCCAGCCGGTGATGAGGGATGCGATCCTCCTCCTTCTCCTTCTCCTCCGCCGCCGCCTCTGCCTTAAAACGGGCGTTTAGGTCGACGGCAAGCCGCGACTTGGCCGTACCGGTGGCGTCAAACACGACAACCACCTGCTTATCCTTCGCGGGGGCGAGGTGATGCCTAAGAGCATCCATAGATAGAGTAGTATCAAACTTGAATCATTATCCGGCCGGACACGGGTTTTTAAAATGGATTCCAAAATGTTGTGAAAAAAAAACCGGTCAAAACAAGCAACCACGGGTGTTGAAGTGGTGTTGTAGGAAAAAGCTAACACTCCTCATGCTCTCCATGAGGAGTGTTAGCTTTTAATATTTTTTTACTCCCGGTAATCATTACTTTAAATCATTAGTTAAAAAGATAATGATTAGCTTAAATGATTAGTTAAAAAGATAATGATTAGTGTAATGATTATGTAGCTTTAAATGATTAGTAAAAAGGTAATGATTAGTTAGTAGAATGATTAGTTATTAATGATTAGATGGTTAATTGATTAGTTGTATGATTTTTTTAATTATTTGGATTGATGGTAATAAACTTATTATTTTGTCATACTTGTGCAATAATTATTATTGTGAGTTAAAGATAAGATAGTAACGCTAAAACTTGTACGATAAATTTCGGTTTT
Source organism: Ipomoea trifida (assembly GCA_003576665.1). Classification (NCBI taxonomy): domain Eukaryota; kingdom Viridiplantae; phylum Streptophyta; class Magnoliopsida; order Solanales; family Convolvulaceae; genus Ipomoea; species Ipomoea trifida. The sequence continues at coordinate 14,077,523 of CP025644.1, read as the reverse complement.
AAATTACTACAATTCAACATATTTAATATACATCTGTAAAATAAAATAAAGCACCGGTGTCGTCCAAAAATTTAGTGGTGTTCCCTGCAAGTTAAGTTAATGAAGTCTTGTTAAAAACAATAAATTGAATGGCAATATAAATTAGGGAAACTGCATATATGTTTGTATCCGGGGTGGTAATGTCGCGAACCAGTTCCACATAATGTCGGGCGGCCGCGCCTCGTTGATTGCCGTCGTCGTTGTTGTTGGACTGGCTGAGGGAGAAACTCATCCATTGTCGGTAATTGCAATTGCCTACCACCTTGATCGGATGACTCTCCCCTGTGAAGGTCCTGTATTGGGTGGCTTGAAGGCATATTGTTGTATGTAGGACGAGGTTCATAATTATGCATGTGAGGTTGGGGTTGTTGATAGGATGACCCAGGTTGGGTGGGGTCGTACAGTGCACTCGCTGGGGTCGTATAATTTTGATATTGAAATGAAGATCGGCATATCTGTACAGAGCGCTATGCCGGGGTTCTAACTACAATACTGCAACAGTATGCGGATACTGAATTTTAAAATGGATTCCAAAATGTTGTGAAAAAAAAAAAACCGGGCAAAACAAGCAACCACGGGTATTGATGTGGTGTTGTAGGAAAAAGCTAACACTCCTCTCCATGAGGAGTGTTAGCTTTTAATATTTTTTTACCCCGGTCATCATTAGCTTTAAATAATTAGTTAAAAAGATAATGATTAGTGTAATGATTGTAAAAAGATAATGATTAGTGTAATGATCATGTAGCTTTAAATGATTAGTAAAAAAAGTAATGATTAGTTAGTTATTAGAATGATTAGTTATTAATGATTAATTAATGATTAGATGGTTAATTGATTAGTTGTATACGAAAATTATAGAAAATTTTGATTAGTTAACGAAAATTATAGAAAAATTTGAACATATTTCATACACGTTTTTATTTAGGCCACTACAAATTCTTTCTATTTCTTCCGGTTGGTGGATAAGGTTGTGCTGGACTTAGATGCACGGTCATTAATTAATAATTGTATTATTCAAAATATGATAAACTGCAATCACTTTTGATAGACTTGAAACTTGAGACCCTATGTACCAAAGAGACAAAAATCATGCCAAACAGTTTATATCAAATTACTGCTTTTTACGTGACTGCAATTTATTTTTTACCGAAATAATGTTTAAATATTTTTTTAAAAAAATTAAAAGCTACACGCGCCTTGATCACCCGTGGTAACTTTTTTTATTAAAATAAACTGAAAATGCTACAACGGGCATTGGTCACCCGTTGTAGCATTTAAAAATTTTTATAAAAAAATTCAAATTCTACCACGGGCCTTAATCGCCCGTGGTAAGTATTTTTAATTTTTAATTAAAATAATAAGAAAATGCTACAACGGGTGATGGTCACCCGTTGTAGCATTTAAAAATTAAAAAAAAATCATATTCTACCACGGGCCTTAATCGCCCGTGGTAGGTATTTTTAATTAAAATAATAAGAAAATGCTACAACGGGTGATGGTCACCCGTTGTAGCATTTTCCATTTTAAAAAAATTCAAAAAATTCGAAATACTACCACGGGCCTTAATCGGCCGTGGTAGGTTTTTTTTTTTTTAAAAAAAAAGAAATAATAATAAAAAAAGCTAACACGGCAAAAAAAATAAAATTTTGTACTCAATGTTTCACCTATAATTTTGGAATAATTATTATTGTGAGTTAAAAATAAGATAGTAACGCAATAATTAATTGATGATTCGTTAGTAATGATTAAGAATTTGTAATTATATAACATAATAATATTTAATAAGTGATTGAGAGTACCGATGAGACAATAGTAACAGGTTAAAAAGAAAGATAATATGTATTATTTACTGCTCCAATTTAATGTTTCAAATTCGCCGAACACATTGTCATTAATAGTGTACGTAATTGACCACAGATAAATATTCTCAACATAGCATCTACCAGTAATTAGCATGAGCACGACGTTGTCATTTATATTGAAGCATACAACATCATCATCCACCTTAATATCAAAATGATCAGTTATTTGCTCCCACTGTTCAATGTAGAATGTTTTATCGAAGTAGAGCCGTAGCTTTCTATCCCCGACAATAATTTGAAGCGGTCGTCCGTCTAAGAAATTAGCATCGTTGCGAAACTCACACAATCGATCATGCTACAGATGGAATAAGAAGATGCCGGTAAGTAGTGATATCGTTGGAATCGGTTAGTAAATGTATACAATGTTCTTACCGCTCCAAATGTACAGCAATCTGTATACAAAGAATTACATCGCTCTAGTTGCTCAAACTTAAATGTTGGTGGTATTGAAGATCTTGCGCTCAAACTTATTTGTCCTAATATTTAGAGAAATTACGATTAATATATGTAGTTAAAAATAAATATAACATATAATTTTATGAAATATAGTGTTATGTTACCGATTTCAATTAGACGATTGCTGACGGATGGGCCATATTGATTAAATTTTCTCCGCGGCTTGTAGGTGGAGCCCTTATAGAAGAAAGTTTGAAACTTAAAAAAACCCAGATGTCGAAAAACCACGTACAATGTATCCAGGAAATAAATGATTTTCAATAAGGAAATCAGAAATGCCAGATTTAAAGTGCATATTTTCGACTGAAATGTCAACTGCCACACTGTAATGCAACAAAATTGCTTTTGTTGTGAAATGTTGCATTAGATGACGATGCATACAATCGGGAATTTTCAGTTGATGAAAAAACAAATAGAATAGGTAAGATCGGTATCGACGAATTGATTTGAATGTATTAAAAATTTTAAATATATAACACAAAAATTAGATTCTTATACCGCAATAGTCGAAGGGTCGATTTGAATGGAGAACCACGTAATAGTGCATTCACTAACATCAGTCAAATGTATTTGATTATTGCAAGCTAGTAAAAAGAATGAAGAACATCAATGAACACGTTATATAGTAAATGGATAGTTCTAAATGATAGACTTAAAAAAAATCTACAAATACAAAATCACTTGCGACAAGGATAATTAATTAATTGCAGAGTAAGGAAGATGATCGTAGTATATTCTTGCACCTCTATCTCGTTTGGAGAGATCGTTGTTTCCGGCGCATCTAAACCCAACATTCGTAAATATTCAATCCATCCCAGACTTGGATAACACCAATATACATTTGATCCTATGGTATGCCTCACATATGCATACATAATAGGCCTCCCTGCGCGGGTTATTGCATGATAACGCGTAAGTTCATAACTTTTGGAAATGCAACATCTGGTAGGACGGCGATAATAGGTTGTGTAATCTACAAATACATCCATTTTCAAATTGAAGTATTAAAAATATGTGGGACAAAAAAAATCAGTACGAAATTGTGTTGGAGAGATGAACAAATGCTTGTGAAAGATTCGTGAGTATTTTATAAGTGAAAGATTGATATAAAATTTTACCTAAGGCCTTGTCAATATCTTTTCAGTCTGAAAATCAATCAGACTGAAAATTCATTCTTTTATGTGACTTTTTTAATTTGTTTCCGTACGTGCAGTGCAAGGTGGGTTGTTTCCATCATTAATCAAATCCTAGACTCCTCTACTTTATAATAAAACAAATCTTTATTTATTGCTCAGGTACAATTTCAATTTACTAGGGGGGCACTCTTTTATTCACAAAAGAAAAAAAAAACCACAGCTATTAATTCACAGGAGAAATCAATTTAACAAATTGTTAAGATTAGCATGTTAACTATGATTTTTTGATGTTAATTTATACTTTTATGAATATCATAGTATGCTATGAGTTGAATATTTGTTCTATTTTATGGGATTAAAGTGAAAATTTTTTGAAAGTATTTTTCGAAAAAAATTACTTTATACTAGTAAAATTAATGTGAACTACTATGGGTCGAATTTTTTTTTTTTAAATAATAGAATGCAAACAATTATTACATGCTATTGGTTATTCAAAGAAGGACATTGTGTTGAACTATGTGTTCGACTTTGACAATATTTACATCGCCTTCTAGCATTAGAAGTTCCAAAGTCCATTTCATTTGGAAACCGACGTGTTTGTCGTTGTCCTCGATTGTTTTGACGTCTGCCGTTAATTGGTTCGTGGCATGTGACCTGATTTGTCCACTCTATATCTGAGTCTAGTGGAGAGAAATCAGCTGCATAGCTCGTTTTGTAATTATCGATAGAGAATTCTTTTACCACGAAAAAGTCGTAGACTTCCCTTCGATATTTACACACTGCTATGACATGTGCACATGCCAATCCATCAATCTTCCAGGATCCGCATTTACACGTACGGTTGGTCAAGTTTACCTGGACATAAGTTTCGGAACCTTGGGCAATGTATCCTGACTGAAGAGCAACGGCGTACAATCCAGTTGCGTCATTAAATCGTTGAATGCTTGCATTGTTGGACAATTGTTCTCTTTTCTTCAGCTCGTTGCAAATATTCGTTGGCCAACGCATCCCAGCAGCTTCCATTCTTTGGGCCGATGTACGTCTGTCGGCAAACATTATGTATAACTTGTGGAAAGTATGTCTTACTATTGCCGTAACCGGTAGCATTCGACAACCCTTTAAAGAATTATTAAATGATTCAAACGAATTAGTTGTCATTATACCATACCGGTGACCACCATCATAGGACAAGGCCCAACCTTCGGGGTCGATTGCAGATAAATAGTTGTGTGCATCTGGCCAGTATTGTTGGATGCTTTGCATTGACGAACGAAATATGCTTTTGGTAACTACAGTACCTGCTTCCCATACCAATGCCTTCAATCTGGGATGTTTGAACCTAGTCATCACATTACTTCGTATGTGTCTTAGACAAAAACGTCGCTTGACTCGACTGCTTTGTAATTCAGGCAATTTATTATATGCCGAGTCGATCCCGGCGTGTCTATCCGAAATGATGCAAATGGAAGGAAGATTAGACACTACAAAAAAAACGCGTTTTTAACGACGGAATCATTCCGTTGCTAATTTAACGACGAAATAGCGACGGTTTAGCGACAGATTTACTTATTTTTAAAAAATTGAAAATTAGTGACGGATTAGCGACGGATTAGTGACGGAATTTTGCGACGGAAAAATTTTATCGTTAATCCGTAGCTAATTTTAGAGGTAAAATTTCGCGCATAAACTTGTGACGGATTAGCGACGGATTGTTTCTTGATCTAACGACGGCGATCAACGAGGCGCGGCCTCCCGACATTAT
>CP025644.1:14058626-14069174 GCA_003576665.1 Ipomoea trifida | reverse complement strand
TTCATTTCAGTGAAAAGCAAATAGCATAAAATTAAAAAAAAAAAAAAATAAGTAAGACTACCACGGCGCATGTGGTAGTAATAAAATAAAATATAAATATATAATGTACATTTCATTTCAGTGAAAAGCAAAAGTGATTTTGCTTTTCACTGAAATGAAAAGCCAACTCATGAAAAGCAAAGTCATTTGAGTTTGCTGAGTTTGCTTTTCAGAAAAGCAAAAGTGAATTTGCTAAATGACTGAAACATCACGTGAGCTCGATGACTGAAATAAATTCATCTAAGTTTGACCGACCCAAGGTTATTTTTTCTATGTTCGAGTAAATTTCTTCTCATCATATACTACTTCCCAAACTTTATTTCTATCACTCCTATTCTAGATAACAAGTTTTCAACATCTTAGAAGAAATTGTATCCACCAAAAGCTTTCGTTCCTCAAGTAAGTTCTTTTTTTTTTTTTAAATTTTACTCATGCGTAGTTGTTTTAAATTGTTCTATTTGTTCTATTTAATTTGTTTTCTAATTGTGTACTAAAATAATATTTTCTTCTAGTTTTTTATTATTGGGATGGTATTGAAATTAAAAGTAGATGGATGATAAATTTGAGATTGTGGCACTCATTGCTTCTAGTGACATTTCTTAATCCCTTGTAAGTATTAGGATGACATGTTTACTTCGAATGATATTTTGTCAATATCTTGATTATTGTGAATTTTTTTTTATACAAACCTACCACGGGCGATTAAGGCACGTGGTAGTATTTGAAATTTTTTTTTAATACTAAATGCTACAACGGGTGACCAAGGCCCGTTGTAGCATTTTCGATTTTTTTTTTTTAGAGAAAACACGGAAATATCTGAAACTAAATGAGGAACATAATGCAGTGGAGGATCTTGATGCTCTTGAAAGCATCACTTTAAATATATTAGGTGTAACAAAGAATGCAACTACAGCTATATTTTTCACCAATATACCATGTTTGTTAGTATAATGTGTATTATATATTTTTAAAGATAGCCCCTAGCTTTAATGCATTTGAAGTTGATTGATGATCATTATCCTTTAGCTACCTGTTGGGTTGCTGTGATTCAATATGGTCCTGAGTTTGTTGCTTAGAAAGCGTACATGACATATTTTAATCTACATTTCATGCTTAGCCAAAAACTACATACAATTTAAAAAAAAAAACATGCGTAGCCAAAAACTACATAAAATTAAAAAAAAAAAAAATAAGTTAGACTACCATGCGCCGTGGTAGTAATAAAAGAATATATATATATACTGTACATTTCATTTAACGTGAATTTTTTTTAGGAATTTTTGAAATTATTGTAATTTTTCAATTTTTCACGTGAATATTGTAATTTTTGAAATTATTGTAATTTTTCATTTAACGTGAATATATAGGCCCATTGTAGCATTTTTCAATTTTTGAAATTATTGTAATTTTTTTTTAGAAACCTACCACAGGCGATTAAGTCCCGTGGTAGTATTCGAATTTTTTTTTAAAATGGAAAATGCTACATCTGTTTTCATATTCATATATTTGTAACATATTGTAATTGTTTTATATAATAATTTTTTAGAGATATGGCAAGACAAGGTGCTTTTCATCCGGGACCTATAGATCTATCAGTTTTAGTCTGTCAAAGTACCTATAGATCGCGAGCAGTATGGACCGATGTGGATTATGATGCTGTAGTTCAATATGCTCGTTATGATCGATATGAGTGCACGAAGTTCAATACCTATAAAAATTAATATTGTTTAATATTTATGAAATATATATCTTAGTTAACTGATAATTTTGATTTGAATTAACCAATAACTGAAATCATGTAAAATCCCTAAATATTAACCGAACCGAATTATATCGGTTAAAAAATGACTAACCGAAATTTTCCAATTTAGTCAGTTAATCGATTTTGGCTAAAACTAACCTGGCTAAAATCTCATATGCGAGGTCATGAGTTCACTCCCCAGTGGCCTAAAAAAAAGTGATTAAAATGACCATTTTGGCTAAAACTAAACAAATACAAAAATTTACAATTTTATCCCTCAATTGTTACACATTTATCAACTTGCTTCCTATTAATTAATTTGAACAATTTTAATTCCTTAATTATCGACATTGTTGTACATTTAGGGCTTCTTTAATAAATATCTGTTAGTTGATTGGATTAGAGGGTATAACTTGGTTGGTCTTTTTGCATCTTAATTTCGAACTTCAACTTTATCCACTAACTCAAAAGAACTTGTTTTCTATTTCGACAAATCTTGACTGGGTGACTTGAAAAATCATTTTCTTTCCATCTTCAATAACCTCTGTGACAACCTATACACATATGAAATTCCAAGAATATAAGGCGAAGGCTTACGATTATGGCTACTGAAAGATTAGTGAGGCGATTAATTTTGTCACAATGGTAAGGTTTTTCGGTATAATATATTGCAGAGTATATATTATGGGCCTTAATTATGTGGTGCAAGTGCGCTAGGTTTATTAAGTAGTTTTATTGGATTGGATATCTAGGGTTAGTCTGTACTCCACTATTATGCCTATATAAAGCCTTTATTGATAGATACAGGACATACATTATATAGCTCCTAAAGTTATGGTACTCATACTACTCATAATAATGAAGATACAACTTACAGGTATATAATGAGAGAATCTCAGGGAGACTAATAAAGGGAAGCCTAGAATACGAGTCATAATCTAATTCAAATAAATAGAGTCCTAATATTGGGTTTAATTTATTTATATATATATATTGGGTTTTTAAAAGTAATTGTCAATTGGGCTCAATTCCATCTTGTCACAAATTGATTCAATCTTTATATATTTAGCATAAATTTTTGTAAACTATATATATAATTTTTCTTTTTAAATATGGGGCCCCCAAAAATTGGGGCCCTATGCGTTTGCACATGTTAGACATGCTCAGATACGACCCTGGTGGAAGGTTGCGTGTAGCATGGTGACTAAGTGCTGGTCTTCATGGATTTGATCCACAAATTATATTTATGTCTTAACAAACAGATTATTGAATTCAATTGTTTATGCCTTAGTTTCTTTTCCAAAAGGAATTTGGAAATAAAAATGGCGTTGGATGAGGGAGAAAGATGCAAAAAGACCAAAATAACCCCCAATGTTGACTGCTTTTAACGGAGTTGGATTGTAATTTAGAATGGACTAAAAAATATATTAAAATATAAATAATTGAGGGACTAAATTTACTTAAAGTAACCAAATTAATAAAAGTGATTTAATAATTGAGGGCAAAAAAACAAAAGAAATTTTGGCTATGCAATCATTTAACTGCATGCGACTTTGAAATTTGAAGCTTGTATTAAAAGCAACGCAACAAATTTGTTGAATTAGCTACTGAATAGGTTGGCAACAGTTGGAGTGGTTAACTTCACACTATTCTTGCTAGCTGCCTTGAGTGATAGCTGAGTATTGGAGACTTGAGATAGAGAAGAGAGAGTAATAAAGGAAAGGAAATTATGATTATTCAAAATTCAACAAACAACCATTACAATAGTCAAAACAATATTTAAGCCAAAAGAAGAACATAATCGTAACAAGTAAGGTCAAATTTAACATTTCTCACTTCCTAACTAGTTTCAACAACTTAACTTCCTTTGCCAAACGCTGCATTTAGTCAGCTTCACTCTGCTACCACGTACCTTCTTTAGAGCCACAAGTACAAGCTCCAACAGCCAAGGATTGTTACATAGCGCAACAACAATTGTGGCTAACTAAAAAAAAAAAAAAAATTGTGTCGCCCTCCATCACAGGTTAATCGCAACACACCATAATTCACAACTCGACTCAACAAACTCACTATGTGTTGTGCGCTAGACATCTTTCCCAAATTAAAGTTATTGATAGTGAAAAGATTATTGAATTCGATTGTTTATGCCTGCTTTAGTTTCTTAAATATTAATAATTGAGGAATTAAATTTATATAGAGATGTTTAGTTGGATAGAAAACTTTTTCCAATGAAAAAGTTTTTCTTAAATTTGAGGAAAATTGAAATTTTTCTCCGTTTGGTTCATGAAAATTTTTCCATACGAAAAAAAATTTCTTAGTTATGAGGAAAATGTTTTTCAAGGGTGTGATATTTTGTTTTTCACTTTTTCATGAAATTTAGGAACAAAAAATGAGTTGACATGACTATTTTACCTTTGTGATTCATTCTTACTTTTTTTTTTTTAAAGGTGATTCATTCTTACTTATTATTATTATTATTATTATTATTATTATTATTATTATTATTATTATTATTATTATTATTTGTATTGTGAAGTGATTTAATAATTAAGGGCTATAAATAGAAGGGATAAGGGTCAAATAGAACTTTCAACTATTAAAGTGCAATTAGACCCTCGAACTAAAAAAACAAAAACAAAAACAAAAACAAAAAAACAAAAACAAAAAACACTTAAACATTTTAAATTTGTGCAATTAACATATTTGACCTATAATAGCATGTTACTCCTAAGTCACCTACCACGTAGGATGCCACATAAGATGTTTAGATTAATATTTTTTTAAATTATATTTATATAAAAATTAAAATAATAATAATATTTATTTATTAAAAAAATTATTATAAAAATAAAAAACCCAAACAGCTTAGCTGCCATGGCTTCTTGTCTATGGCAACCAAGCTGCCATGGACGAAGATGTTAGAAATAATTATTTCCTAACATTGATTTATATAATAAAGGTTGTAATTCCATAAGGACTCACGTTGATGATTAGTGATGTATAAATGCGGAATTACTGGGTGAAATTTCCTCCCTCTCATTCTGTTAAAATTTAAGTTTATAAGGGTTGAAAGATGTATAATGGAAAAAAGATATGGGTTCTCCTAAAAGGAAGTTTCACATTCCTATTGGGATTTATATTCCTGAAAAGGAGGTTTCCCATTCCTCTTGAAAGAGAGTTTTTCATCACATCTATAAATACCCAGGAAAACTCTAGGGATCATATGGTTTTCCAATCATAGGTTTCTGGTCTCTGAGTTTTCTAGTCTCCGTATCATCAGGAGGTGATTAAGGCATACAGATCAGAGATTGATTATTCAGGTTAGAGATTACATCTCCAATGGAATCAAGTAAGTCTTTATCCTTATTCTTGTTTTAATTAAAGATCCATAATCATGAACATTGTTTAGTTGATTAATTTGATTTACATGCGGTTCATTATTATTTGTGCTTCCGCATTCAAGTTATAAACGCATAAAGGTTTTAATTAACATTTGGTATCAGAGCCTGCTTGTAAATTGATTAATCACTAAAATTAGGGTTTATGATATTTGGGGATTTTTAATTGTAAGGTTTATTTGATTGTGAATTTGTTGATTATCACAATCGGATGTTTTGTGTTCATTGATGATGAAGTTAATTGAATTCAACATACATAGGTACGGATACTGTTTGAAATCAAACATATATCATATAATTACATATATAAATTAATATGCCTGTTACCTGGAATCAATGCGTGAGCCATATACACCATGGAATCAATTTATTTGGATTTCAAATGTGTAAGTGTATATACGGAGTTGATATATGTGTACTGTCTATATATGCATAATATATATGTATATTATACTTGTGGAATCAATAACATATATGTTATAAATGTACGTACTATTATATATATTGATTCAAGCTATGTACCTGCTGTTATGTACATATTATTTTGTATTCAAGGTATATATAATTTGTTGTTACATGATTTATATAGTATATGGTATGTCACTATTAATCATGTATTATATGTTATAAGAGAACGACATATAAATTAAGGCTTGTTTACATAAGCATGTTTTGGAATAAAATATTATGCATGTGTATTCCTATTGCTGGATTATTTGTATGAATGTTGGAATCAACTATTGCAATGCAATCAAACTTGGAGTCACGGACGGCTATGGTGGCATAGCTGGGTTCCCACGGCGAAGGGCATACGGTGGAGCTTCTCCGATTTCCGGCCGGCTCCGTGGGAGGTATGAAGAGGAAAAGACAAAATGGGGATTATTTTGTTGGGCCAATTAATTTGAGTCTGTTTGGTTATTTAAGGTATTATGGACTTGCTTTAAATTCTAGGCTCATTTAATTTGGGCTTAAAATATAAGGGATTATATATAAGTTTGGGCCCTTACGGTTTGTTTAAAGCATTTGAACTAGCTTTAAATTTTGGACTCATATGTATATATAGAGGATCAATTACGTCTGGAGATTTGATCCACTCTTAATTTATATGTTATAATAGAACGACATATAAATTAAGGTTTATTCGCATAAATGATTTATTAGCATAAGGCGAGTGTGCTAGTCGCCAAAGCGGCCCACTCATGGTAAATAGCTAAATAATCGTTTATATTTATGCTTACAACATAAATTAAGGTTTATTTACATAAATAAATTATTAGCATAAGGCGAGTGCGTTAGTCACCAAAGTGGCCCACTCAAGGTAATAGCTAAATAATTATTTATGTTTACAAATGTTTATTATACACATGGTATTTTGCATCATTGAATGACACTACGGATTGATAAACATTTGTGATCATTAACACATGGTTCTAGAGGTCACCCAAAGGTGGATCAGACATGTGATTAATGACATTTTAGGAGATTATGATTCCTGTTTTGTTAATATGTAGCGCATGTCCAAAGATGGCCTATATATTAAATTTGAACTTGATGAATGATCTCATTCAAGTATGTGTGAATGATGCATGTCGGTAAATTGACATTGTATTTAAATTTGACCCAAAGGCGGATTTAAATACAAACTTAAGGTTTATATATCATACTCTGAATAAAGGTTTGTTAACTCAAGGCAATTGATATGTGAGATAAAAGGTTGCAGTGAACACTATTGTATCACGCTATAATGGTGGCAGTTATGATGTCAGTGATAATGGCAGTAAGTCTAAAAGTAAAAGAAGGGCAAGCATCCTATGAAGATGCAAGGTGCGTTCAGAAAGTGCATAAATGCTATTTCTGTAACAAACCTGGGCACAAGAAGGCTGAATGCCTGAAGAGGATAGCTTGGATGGAAAGGAGAAGTATACATTCAGTTTCAGTATGCTTTGAATTCAATTTTATTGAGGTTCCTTCTAATACTTGGTGGTTAGACACTGGTGCTACAACACATGTTTTTAACATTATGCAAGGTTTTCTGATGTTTCAACCTCAAAGGGAAAATGAAAAGTTTCTTTTCATGTGAACAAGATGAAAGCTAGAATTAAAGGTATTGGAACTTATAGCATTAAGCTGGATACATGCTTTTGCTTTGATCTTGAGAATTGTCTATATGTTCCAGAATGTTCTAGAAATCTTGCTTCAGCATCTAGGTTGGACATATCGTGTTTTAACCTTAAGATTGGAAACGAATATTTTCTTTGTATCATCAAAACACCTTTTGTGGTTATAGTGTTTTGTTGGATACTTTATATTGTTTCAATCTTAATGTAGACTTTATTAATTCCTTGTTTAATGTTATGAGTGAGGTTAGTGTTAAAGGAAGTGCACCGAATAAATCTTTAACTTTCTTGTGGCGTAAAAAAAAAAAAGGCTTAGTCATATATCCAAATAAAGGATATTGAGACTTATTAAGGTTGAAATTTTGTCTCAATTGGATTTTATTGACTGGAATGATGCATGTGTCGATTGCATAAGGAGATAGCAAGTCAGACATGTATTAAAACACTAAGCCACAAGAAGCTTGGGATTACTTGATACATACAGATATCTGTGGCTCTTCTGATAGGCAAAATCGTACTTTTATGAAAATGGTTAGGAGTATGGTTAATAAACTGTATATTGCCTGTTTCATTGTGAATGTATGCATTAAAGACAACAACATACTTACTCAACAGGGTTCCTAGTAAGGTTGTTTCTAAAACACCTTATGAACTGTGGATAGGAAGGAAACCTAGTTTGAGGCATTTTCACATTTGGGACTGTCAAGCTAAAGTGAGGATATATAATTCACATGAAATAAATTGGATTCCATAACCATTAGTGGTAATTTCATTGGATATCCATAAAGGTTTAAGGGATACATGTTTTATTGTCCTAATCATAGTACGAGGATTGTTGAGTCTGGTAATGCTCGCTTCATTGAAAAAAGCAAAGTCCGTGGGAGTGTGGGAGCTCGTAATGTTGAGATTAAGGAGTCATTGATGGATCCATTTTCATCAAGTGATCCTTTCCTTGCTGTAGTTCCTATTGCTGCAAGTGCAGCCTTATGGAAATACTTTGGAACAACAGCAACTAGATGCTCCAATTCCACATAAGGAAGCTATTGTAAATGAAGATGAGGTTGAAACTCAAGTTGATGATCAAGTACAAACTCAATAGGAAGTGGCATTAAGGAATATCTTTCTAAGAACTTTGAAATAAAGGATAAGGGTGAGACTTCATTTGTGATTGGAATAGAAATGTTTCATGATAAATCACAAGGGATTTTAGGTTTATCCCAGAAGGCTTACATTAACAAAGTTTTAGAAAGATATAAACTGGTAAACTGCAAAGAAGGTCCTGCAATACTTACAAGGCACGAAGGACCACATGCTCACATATAGAAGGTAGAATAACCTGAAGGTTGTAGGTTATTCAGACTCAGACTATGGCGGATGTTTGGATAACAGAAACTCCACATTCGGACATATTTTCCTACTTGCTAGTGAAGCAGTATTTTGGAAAAAGTGTGAAGGAGTCTGTCATTACTCTTTCCACTATGGAGGCAGAATTTGTAGCATGCTTTGAGGATACAGATTCAAATCATCATGGTTGCGCAATTTCATTTCTGATTTGGGCATTGTCGATACTATAGCCAAACCACATTGCGATAATGCGACAACTGTGTTCTTCTCAAAGAACGACAGATATACTAGAGGTGCCAAGTACATGGATTTGGAATTTCTGTCCGTTAAGGAGAAGGTACAAAATCAAAAAGAGTATCAATAGTGCAATTTTTGGCACTGATCTTGTTATCGCGGATCCGTTGACTAAGGGATTGGCGCCCAAAACCTTCATTGGCCATGTTGGTAAAATGGGCATACTGGTAAAGTCCTTGTATAATGGTGAATCCTGCCATACATGTATGGATTTATGTTTGATTAGCACATTGGGATGTTGATACTCTTAGATATCTATTCAGGTTTTGATTTTGTTATTGTTGATGTTGATCACTTATTTATGCATAATTCAGAAGTGATAACATTGGTCTTATTTAGTTAAGACATAAGGAATAAGGTTATTTCGGATTTTGACCTTATTACTATGGTTCGAATTCTTATTAACTGTGATACATGGAAGGGAGCAGGACGCTATGTCAGGCCTGTAACCGCCATGATTCGGTTAGTAAAGTTCGATGAGGTTCTGACTTCTACATTTTCATATTAAGTGAGCTCAAATTAAGGATTGAAAATGTAAAGTCATGCTTATATGAATCAAGTGGAGAATGTTAGAAATAATTTATTCCTAACGTTGATTCATATAATAAAGGTTTCATGCTCATATGAATCAAGTGGGAGACTGTTAGAAATAATTATTTCCTAACATTGATTTATATAATAAAGGTTGTAATTTCATAAGGACTCACGTTGATGATTAGTGATATATAAAGGCGAAATTACTGGGTGAAATTCCCTCCCTCTCATTCTATTAAAATTTAAGTTTATAAGGGTTAAAAGATGTATAATGGAAAAAAGATATGGGTTCTCCTAAAAGGAGGTTTCACATTCCTATTGGGATTTATTCCTGAAAGGAGGTTTCCCATTCCTCTTGAAAGAGGGTTTTTCATCACATCTATAAATACCTAGGAAAACTCTAGGGATCATATGGTTTTCCAATCATAGGTTTCTGGTCTCTGAGTTTTCTAGTCTCCGTATCATCAGGAGGTGATTAAGGCATACAGATCAGAGATTGATTATTCAGGTTAGAGATTACAGAGATTGATTATTCAGGTTAGAGATTACATCTCCAATGGAATCAAGTAAGTCTTTATCCTTATTCTTGTTTTAATTAAAGATCTATAATCATGAACATTGTTTAGTTGATTAATTTGATTTACATGCGGTTCATTATTATTTGTGCTTACGCATTCAAGTTATAAGCGCATAAAGGTTTTAATTAACAGAAGAACCTTGGCAGATTTCTCTATCCAATCTTTGGACAAAGAAGCCCGCCATAGCAACTGCCATGGACTCTATCAAATTCGGAAGAAGTGATGAATTTTTTTTAATTAGATTTCAAAATATAATTTTTATAAAATTAATTTTATTTTATTTTTATTTAGGATTTTAAGTAAGATGTTGTGTAAGCAAAATTGACAGGCTATCTTTTGATAACTTGTTAGAGCATCTCCATCTGTGGAGATTGGAGAATTCATGTCAGTGTATTAACTTCACCTTGCTTCAATGAGCTGATGTAGACGCAAAAACAAGAGAAGATAATTCTCCTGCAAACATTGGGTTCATGTCAGAACCAAAAAAAAAAAAAAAAAAAAAA
>CP025644.1:14030543-14058619 GCA_003576665.1 Ipomoea trifida | reverse complement strand
GCAACATTGCGCTCGACGCTTCAGAGTGGCCACTAGCTGACCTTAGATCAGCTTTTTACTTTCTTTTTTTTTTTTTTGGTTTGTCATCAGACTTTAATTTTTTTTTTCATTTTTTCTTTTTATTCTTCCCACTTTCTCTTTCCTAATCACACTTACTTTCTCTTTCCTAATCACACTTACAAAAAACTCTTAAAAACCGTGAAAAAACTCGATTGATAAGGATGCTCTTAAGTTTAAGAGTCTAATTAAATGTTTTTTAGTTCGAGGGTATAATGAACTTTGGTATATTGTTAGAGGGTGTTGATACTTATTCCAAAATAAATACGGATTATAGTTTTATCCACCCAAACAAAACAACTTTCGGCTATGCAATCATTTAACTACAAGCGACATTGAAATTTGAAGTTTGTATTAAAAGCAACAACAGATTTGTTGAATTAACTACTGAATGGGTTGGCAACAGTTGAGTTAACTTCACACTATTCTTAACATTCTCGCAATAAAATAACGTCAACTAACAATGAATGCTTATTTCAACACTATTAGAAACAATTTTTAGAAAATCAACATTGGACTATAAAGCCAACCAAAAACCAAGAGAATTTTAATTATACAGACTTTCCAAAAAAAAAAGTAAAAAATTGTTGTCAGCTAACGGTTGATATGGTACATCAGGGAAGCAGGGAGCTGCAGGAGGCTTCATCTACTACTTACTCATTACTGTTTTGAATTCTAAGAATTGAATGGTATCATAGAAATGGACTTTATGATACATGAATGATTGAGGCAGAATCTCAGAGCTATGAGTTGTCGAACAGGCAGCGCCGGATTGTTGTGGTGAATTCACCCACTGAGCTGGGGTGAAGAGCAACGGCACATACTCCGAAACAAACAGCCATAGCTGTGATCGCAAACACAAGGGGACGAGAAGTCAGAACCGTCTTCCCAAATGAAGGGCTGCATGACTTCCATGGCCGTTCTTTGAGATCCACGCTCGTCATGGTCAACAACGGAGCTGTTGAGCTATCATCAACGAATGTCAATCTCGACTCTGACTTGCACATATTATTCTCCAGATCCTGCATTGCCAAGAGCCAGCCAGCAATGTATCTTTAAGCAGAGAACTCCCAGGAGCATATGTTGGTACTAACACAAAATGCATTTACTTGTATATTTCTCAAATTTGAAATCAGAACGTGAAGAATTGAAGTAAACATAGTCGGTTCCATTTACAAGGATCTCACAATATAATGAAATTTTGATAAAGAGATGTTTCTAATGCTAGAATTAGAAATACTTATGAGTTCTTTAAACCCAATAACATTTCATTCTAAGAAAATTTAGATTTCATTTACGCATGAAATCCAATCATGCATGCTGCAAGTGCATATAGATAATTTGGAAGGATAACTAGGCAAAGTATTGGTCCTTGGAGAAGAAAACATATGAACAATCATTCACGTGGGCTTGATGAAGAACATTTCATTTAATAAAATTATCTATAGACTATAGAAATCATTCTAATGATAATGTGAAGATGTAAATATGCAGGATACGATGGGCTTACCTGATTTATAGCTGGAATTACAGGTTGCATTTCATTTTTGTAGATTTGAGTCAAGGACTTTTCCCTCCTTGCATCCGTGGCACAACTCCCAACAAGAGATTCTCTCACATTTATTAATCTTTGAGAAAGGAATGTGTGTGCAGCATCCAAAGTACCACGGAATATATTCAGTTCAGATTCAGCAATGCCAGCATCTGAACCGTTGTCCATCACTATTTTAATGTTACTCAAAGCTCTTTCTAGTATTGAAGTTGACTCATTTTCTATCAAAAGGTTTAACAACCGTCTGAATCTTTGTATTAGAGTAGAAGTCAAAAGCTGAGTACTCTCTACTACAGGCTCCCTTAACAACCATGCGACATCCAGCATAAAATCTGATAATTCTGTGTCCCTTAAATTGGAATGTTCACATGAAGGACAACTGGATGCAAATTGTTGTCCTCTAGGGTTAAGAGACCTATTTAACTTTTCTAACATCCTCCCCATTTCTGCACATATATCCTTGTCGGCAATGAGAATAGGAACGAAATTGGATAAGCCACACTCGTTTTCAACCTACAAACAAATTTGAATTAGAAAAACCGTACCTAAAACAAAGAACAGGACAAATAATGCAGTTACGGTTTCCTTGCTTAAGATGCCACCAAGGCCTATTATTATATGGCCACAGCATCTTGTGAGGAAAAATGATAGAAATGTTACCTATTATATGGACAATTGAAACAAAAATGGAATAGATAATAATACCCCCTTTATTCCTCACCTCAATAAATGCAGGGCCGAATAGATCTGCATTTGTTTGAGGAACATTGACCTTTAACAACTGATGGTCTAAACTACTAGAATCCCCTTCAATCTTACAACATGATGAAACCCGAAAATCATTTGCCAAATACTTCTCAGAAAATGATACTAGAAACCTGTCATACATAAGTCACAGTGAGTGATTTTTGAAGAAAATCAGATGCATGAATTAGAAGTTATCTAGAATAGAAGATCTCAGTTTTTCTAAACAGGGATGCAAGTGTACAAGAGTGAACATCTTAAGATAAATAGCATGCTTGTATGCTATAAACTTAGACTAAAGAGAAATGAATATGTAAACTACGGATGATAACCATGTAAAAGCTGCTTTTATCAATGTCTGACCTTGATACTTGTAGTCTATAAACCTAGACTAAAGAAAAATGAAAATGTAAAATACAATGATAACCATGTATAAAGTTTCTTTTATCAATGCTTGACATTGACAGCCATACCGAAATTTGGATTGAAGTAGATTGCTTCCACATACGAAGAACTCCATGGGTTTACCAGCCTCAAAGCAGGTAGGATGCACATAGTAGAGCTTTGGAGTTTTTCCTTTTAACTTCACTTTCATTATTGATGTTCCACCTGTCAAACAATTCAGTAGCTTGTAAAAATTGGACATGTCAGATAAAAACACCATATCTTCAGCTTCTATCCATAGTCCATATCCTTTATCCATTATCCAAATCCTATAATCTTACCCTTTGTAGCACGAAACACCATGTTATTCAGATAAATAAGAAAGGTGCCTCTTCCATGGAGCATATTTCCTGGTGAGAGCATAAGGTCTCGCAACTGTATAGCTGGTTCTTCTAACAACTGGAACAAAATAACATGAGGTTTTAGTTTTTGGGTATTTATAAAATTGAAAACTAATACAGTATCATGTATAACCCTGAGGTTCATTTTTGCTTCAAATTTGTTGTGCAATGGATTCAGAATGTATCAACTTGTATCTTTCATTCCTAGATATAGATCTAAAACAGATTGGTTTTGTCCAATTGGTATGTAGATGAAATCACATCATTTGTTTCATGGAACCCAGAAGATTCTCCACGAACTTTTATGCTATTCTTAACATGATAACAAATATAATGCAAATATGCAATGAACATCAAGAAGCTAAATCTAAGTTACCTTAGCCCATTTGAAGTGTGGCATTGTAATGAATAGTGTCAAAATTGTGCAACCAGGACGAATATATCCCTCCAATTCAACAGGCATGCTGGCCAACCATTGAAAAATCTGTTGCAATGTTTACTATCATATTATCAAACCCTGAAAGTTTCTTTATAGATAGCAATGCAATTTCATTTATATACTAAACTGTAATAATAATCCTTTAATACTTGGTGCCGTAGTCGTCGTGGGAACTCTGCAGGGTTCCAGTCATAAAGCTTGAAAGAGATCCGACCAGTAGGGCACTACAAAAAACCATTATATCAGTTAAAGGCATTTCAAAATGTGTCATCATGTAAAATATAAAATATACAGAGAACTTCATAAAGCATCAATTTGAAGTAGACCTACCACAGAAGAAAGTGCGCTCCTATTGTCACAATAAGATGGAGAATGAGTGTATTTTAGGTTTTCTTTCTCTTTTTCACTCTGTTCTTCACCAGAAGCGGCAAAAGGCCTGATGCTATCACTTTGGATAGTTTGGGAACCTATAGTGGAGCAAAGTGTTGATAAATGCCCTTCAGACTCCAATAGTACATCTCTTTCAATGATTTGGCTGCCCATGCCGGTGCCATCTGTGAATACAGACTCCTTTTAGGTACAAAAACTTTAGTGATTAAGACTACTTGCTGTTTCATTTATTATTCCCAAGCAAATTCGTGTTCCAGACCAACAACAACAACAACAACAACAACAACAAATCACCAGCCTTAAAAAAAACCACAAAATTTAAAGCTCCTAATTATGATGGTTTTGTAGATTGAACATGTATACAGCGTTACTCTACTTTTAGAATTGTTTCCCATGCTTTAACTCATGTCCAAACAGTTAATGGGTGAGCATTAGGACACCATATCAAACCCAGCACTCCAGAAAAAAGGTTGCTCTAAAGTTCAAGTTTCCTGCATCATGCAGGCTGTGGGTCGGCAAAGGCCCATATTGCTATGTATATGATGGATACTTGGCAGCCATTAATATCCACAAGGTCAGCAATTCAATTGCAAAAGTACACGACTGGCCTGAGTAGATAACAGGCAATTCTAAAACCGTACAAGTTGGTAATAATTGAGTCAAGAGTAAAATTTGCACAAACATTAGATCAGATATCTATGTACAGAAACCAAAAAAGTAATTGTCATCATATAAGAGGGGTAATCCTTTTAGCAATTCAATTGCAAAAGTACATGATTGGTGTGTGTAGAAGATACCTTTGCTGGAGTCCTCATCAAAATCACCCTCATCGGCTACTAAAACCTGCTGAGGTTCTTTCTCAGCAGAGCCTTTTGAATCAGCAGATTTTCTTCTGCGCCTATTGTTATGACGCTCTAGTTTCCTTCTACAACTTCGTTTACCTTCATCAAAGTCCAATAAAACATGAAACCTGCCAAAAGAATAAATCATTAAAAGGACAGTTGCTCAGAGAATGTATGATTCTTAATTTAGTGGAATTTTTTCTAGGTAAAAAGTTCTTGATAGGCAACAAAGAAGTACAAAGGATGCACCTGCAAAGATCATTCAATTAGCAAGAAAACAGAAATCAGAAAGATCTGGAAAGTCAAGATTTCTCAATACCTATCAAAAGCTGAAACCAAAGTAAAAGGGATGCTGCTCTTACAATAAAACCCCAAGAAACAGGAAAAACATTTTACACACCTATGTTTTGCATCCAGTCTCATTTTAGACTGAATTTGGTAAAGTTGAAGAAGTTGTAAACAAAAACAAAATTTGGTCAAATTGATATCCAAGGAAAAAAAAATCTATAATTGAGCTATAATCATCTAGATTGTTAGTTTGCCACACTGCTTTCATAAACATGAACCTTAAAAAGGTACTCCTCATCATAATCTTTCCTTCCAGCATCAAGTTCATAAATTACAGGCAGTAACAAGCAATAGTTGAATATTTACAAAACTGGAAGCTTGAAAGTTTTTATCTCTTCCTTTGTGTAAGTAAAAGATTAACTTATTCAAAAGCCATTTACTAAGCACAGTTAATCAACACACAAAATTATGCCTTAACTAGAATATGTTTCTAACTATAACAAATAATAATGAAGGAAGTGAAAATTCGCATACTTGCCACATTGTTGACAATATCTCTTGCTCTCCCCATCAAGAACCACAGATGCGGCGTTAGCACAGCTAAGGCAAACCCGGTGTCTCCGATGATAACCTTTGAGCTCACTAATATCAGCTTCACAATCAGGCACTTGACACCTGGCACTGGACTGCCCGGCAGCAGAAGCTCTGGCGGTACGGGGCTTCTTCTTCCCGGCAGACCCCAGAGCCGCCAGCTCCTCCTCCTCTAGCTGCTCATCTAACTCCGGGCAGGCACAAGGGATCCTGCCGGCCAGAAAGTTAGAGCACACTAACCTCGGGTCTCTCTTCCTCACCCGACCCGGATCAGCCTCCGTAATCGGCGGTTGGGGAGAGGGGAAATTCGGCTGCTGCTCGGAGGAATCGAATGAGATGTTGAGATGATCGTCGAGGTTGAACTCCAGGAAGTCGGACCAATCAAAGAGCGAGGAAGAGGCGACGGGGTCATCGGGCAATTGGGTAATTGCGGAGGTCATTTGGGTATTTTTCGATTGGGGTGGGGATTCAATGGGTGGTGGCGGCGCCGCTGTCGGGTTTTCCATTAGCCGCGAACTATATAAGGACGAAACCCTCAAAATCCGGTGGAGAGAGATCACAGAGTGAAAGGATTTGCGGAGAAGCAAAGTGGGTTTAGTTTAGGAGTTAGAGAGAGAGAGAGAGAAAAAGAGTCGCGGCGGAGAGCGGAGGGTGAAATGTTAGAGTCAGCGGTGGTTGGGGGGTGGTGGCGTTAGGTGGTGACACGAAGACGAGAAATTCTTGGAGGAGTCAGTAATCAGGTACATGCGCGACCATAATAGAATTCCTGTCGCTCAAATTTTATTGGTGGTCGTGTTTTCAATTGATGCCCAATTAACCCTACAACACCTGCCAAGCATCTCGTGCTAAGATAGTACGTACTAAATTTTTCATAAGAAAGGTCATAAGATTGAGCGATGAACAGATAATACAAATAATAGAGTGAGTTGTATTCTGAAAAAGAAAAAAAAAAGAAACTATACAACACCTTTTAAATTGGAATTCTTTCTGTAGTTCCTTTTACGGCGAGACAATTTGGATAAAGAATGTGGCTAGTATTAGATCCGACTAAATTTTTGTATTTATTAATGTAGAATCGTGAAAAAAAAAATTCTTACCACACCATTGTTTATGTTAAATTAATTCACATTTGATTTAAATTATAATTAATTTTATTTTTTGTCCTAGATTTATAGGTGACAATTCATTTTTAGTTCTTCTTTTTTAAAACATCTCCTTTAGTCCTAGTGTTATTGTGGTATAATCATTTTTTAGTCTTTCATCATCAAAATAGTTTAAATGTCGTTAAAATACAATTACATTTTGATCTTTTTTATACAAAGTGGGTTGGTCTGTTATATTTTTATTTTCTTGAAAAAAAATTCATAATTGAAGACCTAAATACCCTTGTATTTTACGGAATTTCAACGATTTTGTTGACGGAAGACCAAAAGTTGTCATGTCACAATAATACCATGACCAAATAAGGATGTTCTGAAAAAAGAATGACTAAAACCGGATTATCATCTATAAGTCTAGGACCAAAAGTGGAATTAGCTTTTTAAAATAATATAGTCCGTATTTTTTACCGTGTTTAAATCTCATATTGAACAATAATATTTTTTTTGTAATACTCATAATTTTTTACAATGTAGTATATGTTCTATATTTTCTCAAACATTTTAAGCTCAAAGAATCTAAATCCCCACCATTAGGATTCAAACGACGAACCTATGACCACTCATTTAGAATAGTAACCATAATGCATCACACTACAGGGTATTTGGCAACAATAACATTTTGTTGTTTGAAGCAAGTATATGTAATAAAAAGAGGTTTTAAAAAATAGAGTTTATTACCGAAATGGTCCCTCGACTATTGCAGAATTACCAATTTGGTCCTCAACAATTTTTATTGCCAATTAAATCCTAAGACTTTGAAAATTTTAACCATTTTGGTCCTCCGTTTGATATCCGTTAAATTGGGACTAAATTGATAATTTCATTATAGTCAAAGGACCATTTCAGTAAAAATTAATTACCGAAATAGTCCCTTGACTATAGTAAAATTACCAATTTAGTTCTGATTTAACGGTTGTTTAACACCAAAATAAATAGAGGACCAAAATGGTTAAATTTTTCAAAGTCTGAGGACTCAATTAGGCAAAAAAAACTGCCAAGAATCAAATTGATGATTTTGCAATAGTCGATGGACCGGTAATAATCTCTAAAAAATATATAGTTCAAATATGTAATAAAAAAAAAAGAGTTTCTAAAAAATTAGTTCTCGATTGATGTGATATTTTTAAATTAATAATTCAATCAAATTTTATCATTAATTTTTATCACAATTCTAGACTTTGTCATTTATTTTCAAATTTGTCACATTTTCATGAAATTTGGTGATTGAGAGTTAAAAAAAATAAATTGTTATTTTGTCAATTATATTGTTATTAACTCCTAAATTTGTTCTCAAGAAAAAAAAAAAAAACTCCTAAATTTCTTGAATTTTGTAAAATTTTGATAAGTCAACCGATTAATTTTGAAATTACTATTTATACTAATTTATTTACTTCAACAACTACATGTCTACATTTAGGTACAATCAACACCTAAATTTTGACTAAGTTATCTAATCATATTGAAATAAAGAGTAATAAAGAAAATCTATTATGAGATAATAATTTATTTTTAATTCTCAAATTTCACGAGATGAGACATAATTAATACTACGTACGTAGTAACAGATAACTAAATTTGAAAATTGTCATCAAAATTAAAGGTAAAATATAATAAAACTATTAATTGAGAATTAAATTTAAAATATCATGAAGATTTAACTGTTGTAAATATATGTATTTTATGACTATCATTTTTATTGGGGATCTCTTTTACGACATAGTTTTTTCTCCATCATGTAAATGTATATATTTCAGCGGTTAGCTAATGAGAAGGTAGTTCTGGAATTCCTTATTCATCTTATTCTTCTTTTCCTTTTCTCTGTATTGTTTTGGTTTATCATTCTAAACATATGATTATATAAGATTTCCATACACAATAATTTATAACACATTATCAGCAGACTGTTACGTTCTTCCCTTATGAAAATGGCTACGGCTTTGGTGTGATCGATGATCCGCATATGTACGCCGGCAGAAAAAGGGTTGCCGGAGTATATATTCCGTAAGCGCCGGCTATGAGACGTTTCACCAGGTAGGGCAATGCTCAATTGCAAAAGAATTGAAGATGCATGGTTGGGAAGATCAGAAACGTGATCGAACAAATAAGAAAAAATGCGATCATTGGAGCAGCAGATTAGAAACCTCAAAATAATATATATTATATGCTCAATAGGCCCTCACATTGACCTTGATACCAAAAGTCTAAATAAGTTGCTAGTTGAATTGCACACAGGGCCGGTCCAAACATTTTGGAGGCCCTGGGCGAAATAAAATAATAACAGGAAATACATTCATTTTCTTGATTGTTTCAAATTTTCATTAGATTATTATGTTTTTTTGAAAAATGTTTTCCCTCGCCTAAGAGAAATTGTCATTTGTGGGAATCAAACCCACATTCTTCCAAAATTTTTCCCCACAAAGAGAGCTCACTTACCAATTGAGCTACCCCATTGAGTTGGTTTTTAATATAATTATAACACTATAATATATATATGTATACATATACATATATATGGATGGGCCCCTTCTAGCATGGGCCCTGGGCGGTCGCCCAGCCCGCCCGTACTCAGGACCGGCCCTGATTGCACATTTATATTTACATGCTCAATAACCCCCCTACGACCTCCACGCTCGATCTCACTTCCTAGCAACAACGTGAACTGTTTGCCACTGAAGTCATGGAGTCCGCCAAAGACCTTGTGGTCAAGCGGCATCCGGTGTACACTCCCATGTGGAAGGGAGTGGGTTCGAGCCTTAGTGGAGAAGAGTTTTGTGCCCACGAGACGCCTTCAATTCGGCGTTACGGATATGGAGAGACGATTCCACTGCATTGGCAAACTGTCTGATGGATCAACCTAACATTGATTATATTTTTTATGATAGGGATATCGCATATTCTACTGCATGCATGCCTTCATTTTCCTATTCCATCTGATGAAGTATGGTGGTACGTAAAACATGCTATTGAGGCGATATATGAATGCTCATCTTTCATCTAAGCACAGTTTTATATATATTATCCCTCTCATCTCATTCTGTCTTATTCTTTTTACGGTGATGTGATGTCCACTAAGATTATATATATAGTTTGCATTTTGTTGTGAGATGTATCCAAGCTAAGTATGGGATCGATGAAGACAGCTGGTGTAGGTGTCTGTGTTAGGGAATGCATGCATGCTTTGAATTTCAGTTAAGACACAGTCACCTATGCATCCATGGATTCAATAAGCTCCCTAATCCTCCGCCCTAATAGCAGGAGACAGGACAAATTATAATGTAGAGCATATTTGGTGAACCATCACTTTTACTAAATGTACATTTTAAATGTATCATGACTTTATATATTTTTAAGACTTAAGTAATATAATAAAAATAAACAAGTAATATACTAATTGAATATTTAAAAAATAGCTTGTATATTGAATTCTATATTACTCCGTAAATTGTAACAATTTCTATTCAAAAAAAATTATTGTACAAAATAGTACATTAAAAATAAATATTGAGTATACTAAAAAATAACATGTATATCAATGGTTCACAATAAAATAATTTGGGAGAAATGGGGAAGGGACAGAAATGGAAAGATGGTAATTGGTTAAATGAAAATGAATATGTTTCAAAATAACAATTAATTTAAAATTAATTTGTAAAATATATTTTAATCAATTATTTTGGTAAGATTTTCGCATATAAAGTTTCCTTTCCACACAACTACAGTTTCTTTTATAATACACTGCAGTTTCATTGCAACACAACAACAATATCATTTCGGTATAACTACAATTTCATTGGACAATATACACCCAAAAATGTAAAACTGTTATTCAGTATCAGTTTATATACACTGCAGTTATATTTCAACACAACTACAGTTACATTTCAATATAACTACAATTTCATTCGATAATATAAAAACAAATGTGAGGTAGTATCATTTGAGATGAACTGTAGTATTAGTTACGGAGATTTACAGCAGCCGTTTCTCCCACTTATTGAAACGACGTCGTTTTTTTTACCATGGTCCACGGTATAACGACTGATTTTAAATGGGTGGTCACATGATCAAACTTTAGTAATGGAGGCATTCATTCTTTAAACTGAAAAAGATTGAGAAAGTATACCTTATAAATAATCATGAGTGTTTCTAACAAAAATTGTTTAAAGAGATTTTTCGCAAATTATTTTGTGGACCCGGGTTTTAAATGTTGATGTTGTTCTGACTTAGATACACAATTTACTTTTAAAAAATTCACAATTTGTATACTACGAACAAAGAATGCTAACATATACGTAATTGATTACCTTATTTTGTATTCACAAGTTCCTTTCAAATACTGCAGTCACACAATATTAATAGATTAGGATTTGATGACCTTGTATTGTGTTCACAAATTTCCGTCTACAACTATAATGTGTTTTGACTTAGAAACACAATTTATATTCTAGAAGTTCATATATATAATTCCAATACTAAAAGTACACAGTTTAGGACCATGGTCCACCTTGCAAGGTAGACCCTGATCCATGTTATAACAACTTACGGTATAACAACTCGAGATTTTTAGGTAATGAAGCCATGGATTTGTTAGATGGACATTTTTTTTAATAGATTATAGATATCCTAATACTCCGATCCGTATAATATATTTGGGGAGTGCGGGGGGAGTGGATTTATATAAGTTTTGACTTTTGAACTGTGGAATATACTTTTGTAGCTCAACCATTCCAACTAATCAAGCATAAAACAAAGTTATGGTTAAAAAAAGAAGAAAAAAAAAAGAGTAATGAGGAGGAATGCGACATTTAGGGTACGTTTAGTTAAGTAACATTATCTATATATAATAATATAATATAATATGAGTATTGAATATTATATAATCTTATTTAGTTTAAGATATGTAAGTATCTCGATAATCTTATATTATCACCACGTAGGATTTGAGATAATTACTAATACTGTAACGTGAATATTCACTACTGGAAATTTTGCTATTTCCGTCCAACTTTCGTTGGACGAAAAAAGGGGGTTATTGATCGGTAAATGGATTTCCGACCAAAATGAGAATCCGGAAAAATGAACATTGATAATTTCTTCCAACATCAAATGTTGGTCGGAATTTCCGTCCAACTTATTCTGGATGGTAACCCACCATTTTTACAATGGAAATTTCCATCCAATTTTTACCCGTTGGACAAAACTCGAAAAGTCCGAATGATAACCCACCATTGTTAGAATGAGAATTTTCATCCAACTTTGACCCGTTGGACGGAAATTTCGGATGGTAATCCAATAAATTTTAGAATGGAAAATTTCATCAAATTTTGACCCATTGGACGGAAATTGTGACCAACAATTGGAAGAAAAGTTTATATTTATATAGTTATTTTTATTATTTTAATCTTGCTATAATTTTATTTTACCTGTTGTCTAAATTAAAGCATGTGCTCCATCTCAACTAAAAGCCTAAGCTGATAGTTGGACTGCACATATTATATTTATGCTCACACACGCTCCATCTCAACTAAGCCTAAGTTGATAGTTGGACTGCACATATTATATTTATGCTCACACGCTCGGACTGCACATATTATATGCTCACACGCTCCACGCTCCATCTCAACTAAAAGCCTAAGCTACTGCACATATTATATTTATGCTCACACGCTCCATCTCAACTAAGCCTAAGCTATAGTTGGACTGCACATATTATATGCTCCATCTGCTGATAGTTGGACTATTTATGTGTGCACGCTCCATCTCAACTAAAAGTCTAAGCTGATAGTATCTCAACTAAAAGACTGGGAGTCTCTTATTGAGGGTGACGCGGATATTCAAACCCATGATCTTTTGCATGGCTTTGATACCAAATTAAAGCATGTGCTCCATCTCAACTAAAAGGCTAAGCTGATAGTTGGACTGCACATATTATATTTATGCTCACAGTCTATACATTCTATATCATCAACAAAGTAATGTACACACTATTATCATGTGCATAAATATTTAAGCAGTGTACTATCAAAATTATTTACAACAAAAGTATAGTATCATGTGCATAAATATTTAAGCAGTGTACTATTACCATACACACAAAAAAAAAAGCCATAAAACATAGAAGTATTTAATCTTCACCAGAAGGAGCTTGCTGGAGTTGTTCAAATTTAAAGAATTTTTTCTTTGAATACTACTGACTCTATTACAATGCAGTATCTGTCCATAACTACTTTTTCAACCTATTGAAGCACAAGAGTCCTATTGAAGCACAAGAGTCAATATTGACTCCACTGAGGCTCTAACCCACCACCTCCCGTATAAAGGGAAGGGTTTGATGCCACTGGACCACAAGGTCCTTGGCAAATTTAAAGAACATAAGAACTGGATTTGCACTGAGTTGTGCAAATATAGCACCCATCTTTTCAAGATCTTCTCGGATAAACTTATTTTCTTCCCAAAATATTTTGTTTTATTTCTTCCCTCATTTCTTGAATTTTTGTCATCAAAGTTGCATTTGAAGATGACGCTCCAGCTTGAGATTTTGATTTCTTTGAAGCTTTAGGAAAATAGTGCAGCGTATCCGAGCCAAAGCCATATACACCACTTGTAGCCTCCAATCACAACTCTGCATCTGATGCATTAGTCTAAGTCTGTCACAGTTCATTCATCGTATCCTAAAAAATAAAGCAAAATACCATCTCCTAAAATAATTCCATGTGAAACTTTTAATATATAGAGGTTATATTAGAAAGATTTCTTACCACAAATTTTTGAACTTTTGCACAAACATATGCTCCATCCCTATTTTTCCGTTTGGAGTATGTGTTTCATGATTATGAGGTATATAGGTGACTTTTAGTATATAGATATGTATTATATCATAATATATTCATTTCCAATATATTTTTGTTATATATTAGTTTTATAATTCACATGCTAATATGTTAGTTATATAACAAATATTCACGTATTTCAAATGATATATATATATATATATATATATATATATATATATATATATATATATATATATATATATATATATATATATATATATATATATATATATATATATATATATGACGGTAAAAAATGTTACCGGGGTATATTGAGATCTGAATAGTAATAGTGGAATACAATGAGTAATCAGTACAAGAGTGTTCGTGTGTAAAATTAGACCCCCCATCCTCTACTACAACTCTGCTACTTATACTATGGTTGCAACGGCTCTTCCTCTAGTGAGTGTAACGGAGTGCTAGTAATGATGAGCTGCATTGAGTGCTGGTAATGGTGAGCTGCATTGAGTGCTGGTAATTATCATCTCATCAATGTGTCGTCTTTGTGTAACGGGTGACCGTTTGTTGCCTTCGGGTCAAGTGCTGATGATTATCATCTCATCAGTGTTGATGATTCGGGTCAGGTGCTGATGCCCAATTATCCTGTCACCAGTCCCCACACTCCCTAGCCAATGAGAGTGGTTGAGGTGGTTTGGGAGTAATGACTTGTGTAAAATTGTTTTTTTTTTTTTTCGAACGGTAAGACCACAGTGGCCAAGGCACGGGGCCTCGGCCATGGCCGAGGTGACGACCTCGGGCAAAATTGGTGAGGTGACGACCTTGGCCAAAATTGACCGAGGTGACGACCTCGACCAAAATTAGCCGAGGTGACGACCTCAGCCAAAATTGGCCGAGGTGGCGACTTAGAATGTTAAATCAATCTAGGCCATTAAATTATTACATGGATGCACAAGATCTGATCTCACGATCTTACCTAAACAAGTGATCTCATTGGACTGTGTGTCAATATATATATAGGATCGCGTTCAGGTGCGTACTGGCCACCTAGGAGAGAATTGCGGATGAATCACAGCATGTCACATGTCCGGAATGTAGTTGCACATAACGTTATAACTAGGTGCACGTAATGTTATAACTAGGTGCACATAGGTGCACCCAGGTGCATAAATGTTAACAAGGTAAATTACTTGCACTTGTAAGTGAAAATGGGTGCACACGTGCAAGTAAAATTTATTACAAGTGCAAGTAAATTGTACAATGAGCATCAATACTAAGTGCACCTAATGTTATAACTAGGTGCACCTAATGTTATAACTAGGTGCACCTAATGTTATAATTAGGTGCACCTAGGTTGCACCAGGTGCATGAATATTAACAAGGTAAATTACTTGCATTTGTAAGTGAAAATATTTACGAAAATAGGTGCATGAATATTAACAAGGTAAATTACTCGCACTTGTAAGTGAAAATATGTGCGAAAATAGGTGCACCAAAGTTCTAGTTATTTACGAAAATACCACCGCATCATTTTTTTAAAATTGCATCTGATTCGTTGATCTGGACACGTGGACGACTGTGATTTGTCCGCAGTTCTCTCCTGAGCGAGAGTACACACGAGACTGTCTCACGGATCCTTATTCGTGAGACGGGTCGGGTCGGGTCAAAGAACCATGCAAATGCCATACTTATATGTGCAAATCTCACACTTATATGCCGAAATATAACACTAATCAAAAATACAATTTTTGTTACTTATAAGAGAAAAAGTAATACATTTTTCATAATAAGTAATGTTGACAAGTGTCTCTCACTTATAAGGGCAAATATAATACTTTTGAGGAAAACTGTAATACTTTTAAATCGAAATGTAAAAGTATTGTATTTTCCCATAAAAGTATTACATTTACCCCAATAAGTAACAAAAATTTTATTCCTGATTAGTATTACATTTGAGCATATAAGTATGGCATTTGTGCATATAAGTGTTACATTTGCATCTTGACCCGACCCGACCCGACACGTCTCATGGTGAGACGGTCTCACACAAGTTTTTGCCAATAATATTATGGTAATTAAAATTGAAATAATTTTATTTGATTCGAATTTATACATATATTGTTTTAATTCTATATTTAAATTATGATAATTGAAATAGTTCTTCTAAAAAAGGCTTTCTATGCAAATAAAATGAAACTTTGTTACAAAATAAATCAAATACAATCTCATTGCCATTTTCCTCGTGTGTGTGTTTATTGGATCCTTTTTTTTAGAGCTATTAAATAATAATATAGCTAGTAATTTAATGGTAATAGAATTTATACCAAAATAAAAATACATATATATTACTATCATTTTTAAAATAATGGTATATTCATAGTTGTAATAATTTATACTCAAAATATAGTTTGACTTAACAGATTTAAAACATTGTTAATTTAGTGTCACTTTACAATTAGCTATAACAATTTTATTTTACCAAATTTAGTAACAATAGAATATTATAATCTTTTATATTTTAGTATATAAATTTATTAAACAGTCAAATTAGTATATATATAGAACATTATAATTTTTTTCAATATATAATCTTCTTCAATATTATAGATCAATATTATAAATTATTAGTTACTATATGTTTCTAGAACATCTATAAATTACCATGACATAATTATGTCAGTATATTTACTTTCTCAGAAAGAAAAAAATAATACGAATGAGATTATACTATATGGAATAATTAGAGAAATAAACAAGTAGTTGTTGCCTGATTATTCACATATTCAAATTAATTTGGTATATTATCTAGGTTCCTACTTTATATGTGAGATTTTTTTTTCTTAATTTCTATATTCAAATTACGGTTGCAATATTATTCTCTATCACTGAATGATGCACGATAAAATATTGATCACTGAATTGATTTGTGTAACGACACAAGAATGATCATTACTAAACTTGAAAATCATATTTTATAAGCAGATGTATTATCTTGAAGTAGTGCAAGTAAACACAATGGGGTAGCTCAAGTGGCAAGTACGCTTTCTCTATGAGGAAGAATTTCAAGAGAATCTAGGTTCAATTCTTGCAAGTGTTGATTCTTTAGCCTTACGTGTTGCATGCTATTTTCATTTGCGATAGGGAGAGCACCCAAAATTTTAATATACTATTTAATTATAATTTTTTTTAATTCCTTTCAATAATGATTTTTCATTTTTTAAATTTCTTCCATAATTCGTATTGAGAACATTTAAATTTCATATTTATTTACTTACTTATTTACTTATTCGTATTGAGAACATTTAAAAAAAAATTATGTAACATAAATTAAAATATAACTCTAACTAAATATCGATATTACATTTTGGCAATTTAAACTAGACAAGAAATAATCTTATATTTTTATAATTTCGCATTACCTCTCCAAAGATAAACAATTACATATTTCATGAACTAGATGCAACTTAATATTAAAAAATAAAAAAAGTTGCAACGACACTTAGGCAGAACAAAAGCATTGGATAAATACCAAGTTGTTTATGTGGTTTAGATTTCAGTAATCAGACATTGGTACGACGGCCAATGGAAGCATTATGACGACATCCAACAAATGTACAACCACTGATGCGAGATTAGCAAGCATCGCCTCCTTTCCCTTTCACAAATTCTCTTTTCTTTTTAGTTTTTACTTATATTCTTTTCATTAACAAATTAAATATAAGAATAAAATGATAGTTTTAATCATTCAATTACAATTATGGTGTAAACTTAAATACTTAAATTATTTAAACTTTAAATTTAAAAAATTACACTTTTCGTCCCTAAATTATAATTTAATTGTAGAATTCGTTCCTAATTGTTGATCTTGTCCACTTTTCGTCCATAAACTATTAGAGGTGAGTAGCATTACTCATCTTCCTCACAACATTCTTTGTCGCCTAGGGTCGGTCCAAAAATTTTATAGGTTCGGGGCAAATTTTTTTTTTTTAAAAAAAAAAAAATCATATTTCAAGTAATGATTTTTGAACCACTTGTTGTTTTTCTTTTTATATTAGAATTTTGGAAGAACTTGGGTTCGATTCCCACAAGTGACGATTCCTCCCAGGCCAGCTCTCGTGCCTCCCGGAACGAACGGGGGTGGACCGGACTGTTAAAAGGACGGAGAAAGACCCGGTGAATTTACCAAAAAAAAAAAGAACCATTATAATAATTTTGACCTATCACATTATTAATATTAAGATCAAGAAAGTTAAGTGCACCAATCAATTCATTAAAAAGTCTCAAACCATATATATTATCCATTTTCAAAAATTCTAAAATATATTTCTCTATTTTTATATTGTTATTACTTATTAGACGTACTAGTATTTTCACTCGTGCGTTGCACGAAATGAAGGTGGTATAATATTGTAAGAATATTTAGATCGATATACAATTATATAATTAACAACGAATATTATATAGTGCAATTGATGAAATGGATTGGATCGATTATGTTTTCTAATGTTACCCTTGCTTGACTTCGAGCCAATTACCCGTGTGATGCAGGGGTAAACTTTTTTATTATCTATTTAGATAATAAAATTAAAGATAAAAATTATAAACAATTTTAATATTTGAAAGTGTATATTTATTTGATTACTAGTTTTTCATGCGCATTGCGCGAATGAGATAATGTCCAATGTTTATTATTAAATAAGTATTTCAAAGTATATCAATCCAAGATTATATAGGAGATGTTAATGCATATATAATTAAATGTTGAATTTGTTTATTTAAATCGGTAATTCAAAGTTTATGAATGCGAGATAATATATGAAAGATTGATATAATTGTCACTAAAATAAATATTTACAATTTTGTAAAATCGCTAATCTAAATACTTAGTTTAAAAATAATAGTATAAATAAATACTACTTTCAAAAAAAAAATACTACTTTTTCGTTTGAATTTCTCTAAGCCTTTTAATTCTCTTTCGGGTAGCATTGTTATTGCCTTTATCTTCAGTACTTGTTTTTCTTTTTTAAATTTATTTATTGGTATTTGGTAATATGTCATGTACAATTGAGTTATTGTAGTAGTATAGAGGGCAACGTCATGCAATAAGATTATGATGTAGAAAGTTGTGGATTTGTCTCGTTGTGTTTGTATATATGACCGAGATCTTTTTTTTTTTTTTTTTGAAAACTTGGTGATGGGTAAATACGCACAAAAGACTGATCCGTATAGCCGGTCCGTCAAGAAGTCACCCGACCGGTCAGTCATAGTCATCAACCCGACTGGAATAAATCACTTGTGATCAACCGGTCTGCTTGTACCGATAGGCCTCGTGACAAAATGCTCTCGGATCACCCTTGGAGTCGCCCCGACAGAAACACACCCGACCGACCTACCGAAGGGTGACCGGTCGGTCAACAAAGTGACGCAACCTGCAAGCCGAAATCTTATCTTACACGACAAGTAAAGCAGTCCAACTTGCACCTGCAGGCCGGCGATTGACAACTTGCGGCTCTACAACCTCGACCAGTCAACCTACGCGTAGCCTGCAAAGTGACCGCCTGACCAAGCCAACAAGAAGACGCCACGTCAAGCCACTTGCAGCTGGTGCATTAAATGCGTAGACCGACTTGATTTAGTATAAATAGGAGGGGTCTCCCCCTCATTTCTCATCTCCATCTGATTGTAACTACTACTACTCACTACTTGTAATCTCACCCTACAACATCAATCTATATCACGGTCTACACCCCGTGTAACCGTTCACTCGTAATTCCCGCTCTGTAATTTCAACCTGACCACCCTACAATAGCAGCCTGCGCTATTCTAAGCAACCCGCTCGTAGCTACTTACCACCCGGGATATTACTTAGCCTCGGACTGCCTGGTCGCCCTGCGGTAGACCGACCGGCTGACCTACGAGCGCTCTCCCACTTATTCACAAACATACGTATTCGTAGCGTAATCGTAACCCCTGGTTCCATTTACGCCATCATTGGCGCCGTCTGTGGGGACCGAAGCGAGACATGCAGAGCTTTCTTTGCCACTTTGGCAGTTGATGTTGGGAGTGACTGATGCAGTCATATGCAGAGCTTTCTTTGCCACTTTGGCAGGTAAAGCGGTCGAGTGGTTTAGGAAGTTGGAACCTAGGTCGATTGGAAACTTCAGCCAGCTAGCTAACAAGTTCGTGAGGCGGTTTGCAGTCAACAGATCAAAAAAGAAGCCTTACACCTATCTGAATGGAGTCAAGCAGGACCCGGGGGAGACCCTGTCTGCTTTCTTGCACAAATGGGATCGTGAGATCGACCAGGTCGAACCAATGGAAGACCAGGCAGCAATCCAAGCTCTCCTCACGTCGCTCCGTTCTGGGCCGCTCTACTACGACCTCGTCGTCCATCCCCCCAAAACTTACGAAGAGGCAATTACCCGGGCTAGGCACCATGCGGACGCTACAGAAGCTAACATGGCTAAGAGACGAGAAGAACAACCGGTCGGTCGGGATAGAGGTCACGACCCGAGGAGAGATCGACAGCGTTTTAAGCAACGTGGCCGACCAGAGGATGGACCGCGATTCACTCCGTTAACCAAACCCCTGGTGGAAGTTTTGCAATATGCCGAGCAATGCAACCTGGTCCATCCACCCGACCCGGTACCCGAAGGACCAGACAAGAACAAATACTGTGCTTTTCACAAAACGAAGGGTCATGAGACATCGGAATGCATCGCCCTACGTCTGGTTATTGAGCAACTCATTCAAAATGGAGAATTGGAGCAGTTCGTAAAGAGAGACGAACGAGACAAAGGAAAGCTCAAAAAGAATGTCTGGAGAAGGAACACGAAGGAGCAATCGAAAGCGCCCGGTCCGCACGGGTCAAGTGACGACAAGGCGGCCGGAAAGAAGCCAGTTATTCATGTTATCTATGGAGGACCAGAAGGAAGAGACTCTTCTCGCCAAAGAAAGCAATGGGCGAGAAATTTGTACGTCGGGTCGGTCCACTCGGAACCCCGGGAGAAGAAGAAACGTGTAGAGCCGATATTCTTCACTGACGAGGATCTTCCCATCCACGGGGAAGCCCACAGCGACTCGCTCGTCATCACAATGGACATCAATGGGACGGACGTCCAGAGAATACTAGTTGACACGGGAAGTTCAGTAAACATTTTGTACTTCGACGTCTTCACCCGATTGGGTCTGTCGATCGACCAGTTGACCCCTATACGGACCCCGCTGTCTGGTTTCACAGGCGACTCCATAGAGGCAGAAGGAGTGATTAGTCTGAATGTGGAGTTAGGCACCCAGCCGAACGTCTTGATGACTACCATGGAGTTCGTGGTGGTCAAGTTGAAGTGTATTCACAATGCAATACTTGGTCGACCCGGCATCTCCCAAGCAGCCGCTGTCATATCGATGAATCACTTGTGCATGAAATTCCACACACCCAATGGGATCAGAGTGGTTCGAGGAGACCAGCGAGCGGCCCGTCAGTGCTACGTACAGGCAGTAAAGTAGTCCGATCGCGAGGATGCAAGGATTCACACCATCTCTCAACAAGTCGACCAAGGAGAACTCAAAGAGAAGCCACAACCAGCTTCGGAAGTGGAGGAGATCATGCTCGACCATAGCCAGCCAGAGCGGGTGGTCAAGATCGGTTGGAACCTCCCGGCCGGCCTACGGGAGGACATTATCAAAGTTTTACAGAAGTTCAAAAATATCTTCGCTTGGGGACCGGAGGACATGCCTGGTGTCGACCGGTCGGTCATATGTCACCGATTATCCATCCAACCGGGTTTCAAACCGGTTAAGCAGAAGAAGAGACACTTGTCAAGTGAAAGAAGAGAGTTCGTGAAGAAGGAGACCGCCACCCTCTTGACGGTCGGGCACATCCGAGAGGTCCTCTACTCGGAGTGGTTGGCCAACATAGTCTTGGCACCTAAACCACCTACATGGAGAATGTGCGTAGACTACACTGATTTAAACAAGGCATGCCCGAAGGATCCATACCCCTTACCAAATCCCGACCAGATGGTTGATGAGACGGCCGGGTGTGAGCTGTTGAGTTTCATGGATGCCTTCAAAGGTTACCATCAAATTTTCATGAGCAAAGAAGACGAAGAGAAGACTGCTTTCATAACCCCAGATGGAGTATTTTGTTACGTGGTGATGGCGTTCGGTCTACGAAACTCCGGAGCCACCTACCAAAGGATGGTGAACAAGTTGTTTAAAGGATTGCTCGGGTCGACCATGGAGGCGTATGTGGACGACATGCTCGTCAAGAGCCGATCGAAAGAAACTCATCCTACCGACCTGGCCCGGGCATTCAAGGTGATGGAAACTTTCAACCTGCGTTTGAACCCAAGTAAGTGTGCTTTTGCTGTCCAGACGGGAAAATTTTTAGGGTTCATGATGACGGGGCGGGGGATCGAGTCAAATCCCGAGAAGGTCAGAGCGATCATGGAGATGCAACCACCCCGATCGGTCAAAGACGTCCAATGACTGACCGGTCGACTAGCAGCACTCAGTCGTTTCTTATCTAAAGCAGCTGAGAAATCTCTACCTTTCTTTCAAATACTGAAGAAATCTAATGGGTTCGAATGGACACCAGCATGTCAATCAGCGTTCGACGACCTGAAGGCCTACTTGAGCTCATCACCAGTTTTGTCCAAACCGGAGAAAGATGAGGCACTTCTCATCTACTTAGCGGTGTCCGACCGGGCGGTCAGTTCAGTGCTCGTACGGGAGGAAACCAAGGGAGTCCAGAAGCCGATCTACTATGTCAGTAAGGCTCTCCAAGGACCAGAGCTGCGATACACCAAGTTTGAGAAGACCGCGTTTGCACTCTGGGTGACCGCCAGGAAACTTGCAGCCTACTTTCAAGCTCACCTGGTGGTTGTTTTGACCGACCAACCACTTGGAACGATTCTCAGAAATCCAACGTCGTCGGGGCGGCTGATCAAATGGGCCATGATGCTTACCCAGTTTGCGATTGAGTATAAGCCACGCCCTGCCATCAAAGCTCAAGCGTTGGTGGACTTCATTGTTGAGTGCACCGCGCGGGACCCAGAGCCCGACCGCCCGACCGCCCTGGAGGAACCATGGTGGGAAGCTTCTACTGACGGGTCGTCCAGCAAGAAAGGATGCGGAGGAGGAATCGTACTCACATCTCCTGAAGGTTTCAAAATTTATCAAGCTTTAATCTTTAAATTCTGACCCACCAATAACGAAGCAGAGTACGAAGCACTCTTAGGCGGAGTACGGCTGGCCAAGCAGATGAAGGCCGACCGGCTGAGGTTACGGTCGGATTCCCGGTTGGTGATTGGTCAACTGTCTGAAACAATCGAAGCAAAGGAGGAACGCATGATACAATACAAGGACGTTGCCCTGGAGTTGTTACAACAGTTCGACAAGTATGAGTTGATCAAAGTGCCCAGAACGGAGAACACAGGCGCTGACATGTTGTCCAAATTGACACAGGAGGCCCCTGAGTACGTGTCTAAGATCGCACGAATTGAAGAGATCGGGTCGCCGAGCATTGATGTTATTGAGGTCCGACCGGTCGAGATAAGCGAGCCAGATTGGATGTACGATATGAAAAATTACATTGCTAATGGCACCGTACCAGATGATACCACCAGGGCGAAGAAGGTCAGACTGAGAGCACCACGCTTCCAATTGATTGACGGGAAACTCTACAAGCGGTCGTATGGCGGACCGCTCTTGAGGTGTCTAACCAACGATGAGGCCAAGATTGTGATTGAGGAAGTCCATGAAGGCATCTGCTCGGCTC
This sequence comes from Ipomoea trifida, assembly GCA_003576665.1. Lineage (NCBI taxonomy): Eukaryota > Viridiplantae > Streptophyta > Magnoliopsida > Solanales > Convolvulaceae > Ipomoea > Ipomoea trifida. Next base: position 14,035,199 of record CP025644.1, on the reverse strand, counting down.
ACCAAGGACCAAGGACGCTGGCACAAAAGATCATCCTACTAGGGTATTATTGGCCCTCAATCAACTTGGATTGTGAACACTACGTTCGGCGATGCGCTACTTGTCAAGAATTTCACAAGTTGCCCGGACGACGGCCACATATTACCAGCCGATTAGCGAGGTAATACCCTTTGCAAGATGGGGAGTTGACCTGATCGGAGCATTCCCAATGGCAGCCGGTCGGAAGAAATATGTGATTGTAGCCATCGACTATTTCACCAAGTGGGTAGAAGCAGAAGCACTAGCAACCATCACTTCGCAGCAGTGCCAAAAGTTTCTCTGGGAAAAGGTAATCACTCGGTTCGGGGTTCCGGTCTACCTAATCACTGACAACGGGACGCAATTTGATAGTCAGCCGTTCAAAAGCTTCATGGCCAAACTAGGCATCAGGCACACCCGAGCAGCCGTAGCATACCCACAAGCCAACGGACAAGTGAGAGAACACCAATCGAACGATCCTCGACGGACTGAAGAAGAAATTACAAAGTGCGGGTCGAGGCTGGGTAGAAGAGTTCCCGTATGTCCTTTGGACCTACCGAACCACTCCGCGACGGGCGACCAACGAAACACCTTTCTCGCTGGCCTACGGATTCGAAGCAAGGGTGCCGATTGAAGCGTGGCTCCCTACCGCTCGGGAAAGGAATTACCAGCCGGAGGAAAACGACGAGTTGCAAGGTGCAGAGCTCAACTTCATTGATGAGAAAAGAGACATGGCAGCACGAAGAATGATTGAGTACCAGAGGGCCGCCAAAACTTACCATGACGGACGGGTGTGAAACCACCTTTCAAGTCGGCGACTTGGTGCTCCGGCGGAGAGAAGCTAGTAAACCAACCGAACAAGGAAAATTTGCTAAGAAATGGGAAGGGCCCTAAAAAGTTGCAGCAGTAGTCCAACCCGACACCTACAAATTAGAGACTCTCTCCGGTTGACTGATTGACCGAGTGTGGAATTCCGAACACCTCATACAATTCTACAAGTAGTGTAGGGTGACTAGCATCATACTTGTACTCGGATGGTTAAATGAAGATTTTCCTATTAATATCGTTGTAAGATTCACCGACCCCGGTCGGAATTGCTTTACGTCGCTCCAAAAAAAAAAAAAAAAAAAAAAAAAAAAAGAGGCCGGTCGGCCGAAGTAAGGAGCAAGCGTTTTTCCCGGCTCTTTCGTTTGAGGTTTTGCCCGGTGAGTTATCCCGGCCCTACCTGCACGATTTTGACCGGTCGAGTTGTGACTAAGTTCACTTGATTGTTTCCCGGCTCTTTCGTTTGAGGTTCTGCCCGGTGAGTAATCCCGGCCCTACCTGCACGATTTTGACCGGTCGAGTTGTGACTAAGTTCACTTGATTGTTTCCCGGCTCTTTCGTTTGAGGTCCTGCCCGGTGAGTAATCCCGGGCCTACCTGGACGATTTTGACCGGTCGAGTTGTGACTAAGTTCACTTGATTGTTCCCCGGCTCTTTCGTTTGAGGTTTTGCCCGGTAGTGTTATCCCGGGCCTACCTGCACGATTTTAACCGATCGAGTTGTGACTAAAGGTCACCTGTTGATTTTCCGACCTGTTCGTTTGAGGTCTTTTGTTCAATTAAGCTGTCTCAGCTCTACTTCAACGATCCTGCTCGGTCAGCGTTATGACCACTTACTGATTTTGGAAATCATCACTTAAAGATTTTTTCCAATTTGAAATTTTGGCAGACCGACCGCTACGGTCCTGCCCGATCGTCCAGGTCGGTCATATCCACTTGACACTCATCTTTAGTGTGCAAGTAAAAGCCTTACCCGTTGGGTACTCTACGCGGCTTGAGGACCAACTTTCACACTTAAAACTTTCCTTTTTTTTGCAATCCATTTGCTATGTGTTTGTAGGACAGGTATCAATACGACCGGAGTGGAGGACACCCAGTTGGTCGGATATAACAACGTGAAAGATTAAAAGTTAAAGGAAGACTACATGAAGCAAGGAGATAAAAAACTATTTTAAGCAAAATAGCAAGTCTGACCGACACAGTAACGGGGTCGGTCTCCCGGGCACTAGTAGTTCAAGTCTGGAAGGAAAGGAAAACGGACTAAGAAGAGTGAATCAGAAAGTCAAGGGACATGACTCTGGGAGTCAGCAGTATGCGGGTCGGTCGAACCTACAGGAGGATCACTGAAGGGCTCTGGACCAGGTGGAGGAATCTGCTCAGGTAGCAATTCACGGACCGACTCCCAATCCTCAATACCATCTGCGAGTGCCTGGTGAACAGACTCTTGCATAACATACTTCCCTCGATGGAACCCCCAAGCGGTCACCCGACGTAGCGCCTGCAGACCTACAGGGTCCTGATGTAGTGTTTGGAGTAGAGGGGCAACAACATCTTCAGACGAGCAAAAAGACTTAACCAGGGTAGGCAGATTGGCCGGTCGAGATGGGTAGAGCGTGGCGGCGTCCCGGAAGAATTGATCAGAGCCGGGATATCGATTCAGAGATTCGATATGAGCCTCCAGGTGCCTCACTTTCTCCTTGAGTTCCCTTATTTCTTGATCACGATTTGTAACATCGACAGTTGCCCAGATAAACAACTCGGCAGCCCCACTAGCAGCCTGACATGGGCGCAAATAGATATGGTGAAAACCAATTAACTAAAAACAGAGAGAGATGGAAGGAGCGAGTGGCAGTTAATAAATGAAGCAAGTACCTGAGATATGTGATGGGCAACCTGCCCCGCCACATAGTCGGTCTTCTCATTGACAAAGTCCTCGGGTGGAGGACTCATCTTGAAAAGCATATTGAACATCTCTGGTAGACTAAAAGCGCCACGGGCAAGTGCATCAGCGAGTCCAGGCTTCTCCCCAGTCAGCCGGGCCCTCTTGGGGTCGGCAACATGAACATCCGTAGGCGGGTCGGCCTCCGCCATCTCCATGGGGCGCTTCCCAGTCGACTTAGTCTGGTCGGGGGCAACAAAGGAACCTGAATGGCGAGAGTCCAGAGGTGGATGACCAGCAGTGTGTTGGTCTGCGGAGGAAGTTGTCGATTTCCTCTTGATAACAACCTTCAGACTTCTTGAGGTTTGACCCCCAGTTGAAGTCTTCCCACCTAGCCCGGCTAGCTTGTCCAAGTTGTCGTCAAACTCCATTATTTTTGGACCTGCACCACATGCAAAAGAGTTAGAAATTACAGGAAGACGAGTTGCAAAATCTCGACCAACTGACCGACCGACCCACCGCCTGAAACAGTCTGACCAGAGGACCCGTAGATTAGAGGAGGAAATCGCGCCTCTGCAAAAGCCTTTGGAGAATGGTACTGACCCCAAGAATATGACTCGGTTGAAATCTTATCGACAGCAGCACGGATCTCCGGGGTCTCAAATGGTGGCGTGCACTTACTCAACCGAGTATACCACTTGTTCTTAAAAGGCGGATCATCACTCAAGAGGACCCGAAGGTATTTCCCTTTCCACCCGCGATTATTATCAGGCAGGTCGACAATTGTTCCAACCAGTCCGCGACACTGGATCATGACGAAACAGCCGCTACAACTTTTTCCTATAGCCTTCACCACATGGAGAAAATTGAATAGATCAATTGTACAAGGAACCTGATGTCGCTTGCAGATCTGGGGGAAGCATGCGAGTATTCGATGGGCATTTGGCGCTATCCGGCCTGGGACTATATTATAGTGCTTCACAAAGTCAACCAAGAACGGGTCAAGCGGGAATCGCAGACCGGCCCTCAATGAGTCAAGGTGAACACCTATCCATCTTCTGCTGTGGCAATAAACAATGCTGGCCAAGCTCCTGTCCACTTTGTAGTTAACCCCTGTTCCAAGAAGCTTTCCGACCTGCTCCTCCTCTCTAGGAGTTATTTCGGTCGGGGTGTCATCAGCGCCCAACTCAACGTCATTACCACCCGTTGTTTTTGGCTTGCTGATGGATTTCCCTTTGGGCTTAGATGAACTACCTTCCCCCTTTTGCACCTTTTTCTTCGGCGGGGCCTTTGACGAAGTGGACTGAAGAGGAGCAGTTGGACGAGCCTTACCCGGTCTCCCCCAGACCGGTCGGGCGTCGACTACTTCCACGTCGTCGGAGTGACCGGGTGACGACCCACCAGACTCACTAATCACCTCATCATCATATTGATCGTCATAGTCCCGAGCGGAGTAGTTTTGGCTATCATCTGAAGACATGCTGCACATACAAAAACATGCGAGAAGTTAACGAGTGGAAATCATATGACAAGATCAACGGAGCACGGTACAAGGCCGAATGACTGGTCGGCTGGTCGGTCTCGGTGACCGGTCGATTGGAAATTTTCAAAAAACAAAAAAAAAAACAAAAAAAAACAAAAAAAGATAAGCGGAGCGGGCAAAATGGAGCAAGAGTCCAACAACAACAAAAACACTAGCAAAGCAAAGAAGGCGGTGTGTTATATAAGTGACCAACCGGTTGGCCCGACCACTCGACCGGTCGACCTGGCACATCAAATAGACAACTACAACACCAATCGGTCGGCAACATATCAACAAAACATATGTATGTTATGCATGATCAGTAGCAGAGGCACATATATATGTAAACCAAAAAAAAAAACAAACAAACAAAAAAAAGAGTGTAAAGAAAAAAAAAAAACATATATATATGTT
>CP025644.1:14017833-14030362 GCA_003576665.1 Ipomoea trifida | reverse complement strand
GTAGCAGAGGCACATATATATGTAAACCAAAAAAAAAACAAACAAAAAAAAAAGAGTGTAAAGAAAAAAAAAAAACATATATATATATGTTTTTTGGCCGAATGGCCAACTGGAAGTTCCAGTTGGCCATTCGGCCAAAAACAATTTATATGTTTTTGGCCGATCGACCAAGTGACCGATCGGCCAAAAACATATATTTTGTTTTTGGGTTTTTGGTCGACCGACTGCGCAGTCGGTCGACTAAAAACATGTGTATTATATTAAAAAAAAATGGTGAAACAAGAGGCACGAAGCAGCAGCATATACTAAGTTTGGTAGCAATTATAACTACAAAGCACATATATACATTTATGCATGCACTAAGTAGTAAAGGCATGCTTGGTGGCATGTGGGAAAGCTAGACACATGGGCAATATTTTTAGGCTATGCATGGTGATAGTAAACAAAGCAATCACAAGTATGTATGTACTCAATTTTATATTGGATGAAAAGGGAGCATTCTGATGGTAGGAAAAGGAAAAACAAAGAAAAAACGTACGTGAGATTGGAGTGGCAATCGGCGGCTTCGTGTGGCGGTTGGTCAGATGTCGCGGTTGTCGGTCGGTAAAAGCAGAGCAGCAAGAAAAAGAAGAAATAATTTTTTGTTCCTATGGAGGCTAGGGTTTCGATCAAGACAAGAAAAAGAAGAAAAATAAAACAAGGCAAGTACAAGAATGCAAAAGGAAAGAAAAAGAAAAGATGGAAAAAATTACCTTGCAAATTGAAGAAAATCTCAGAAGGTGCAGGCTGACCAAAGAAGATTGAAGTAAAAAGTGAACAAATCAAAGGAACTATTTATAGGAGGATAATGGGCTCAGAAGCTGAAGGGTCGGCCCGGTTACGTGGAGGGCTCAGATCACGCCATGTGTCACTCCAACAAATGTGCACCGTCCGATCAGAATTTTTTAACATAAGTGGAGGCCGGAATTACCAGCTGTAGGGCGACCGACCGGGAAGAATATTGAAGACCGACCAGGAAGAATACTGTAGACCGACCGGGAGGACCAACGGTAGACTGGCCGAGTGGAATTTTGTTCGTGACAAGCTGATTGGAACAAATTACAAGGAAATTATTCTCACTTCTCGAACCCAACGATTCTCGTGGTTTCAAGAAGTGGGGGACTCGTGATGGGTAAATACGCACAAAAGACTGATCCGTATAGCCGGTCCGTCAAGAAGTCGCCCGACCGGTCAGTCTTCAATATTGTGAGACTTTAACTAATCAGTGATGGTGAAGACATCTAGAGTACATCGGGAAACTTGAAATCAATTAGACAACTCAGATCTTACCTCCTTCATGGTCTTGGAGTATGAAATTAGGAGGTCCATGATATAATTGGCTGAAGTTGAAAAATCTGAGTTATCAAAAAAACATAACATTAGCGTTATTCATGGCCGCCCTTTGCTGTTGATTCCCAAAATTATTGTACTGAGAATTTGTAAAAACGCTGTGAAATTATCCTTTGTTGTCGCCCTAAGAAGTGTTTTGAGAATTTGGGGTTTTTTTTGAGGATGAAATAAAGGTATTTTGATGAAGGACAGTGGTATAGTGGAGAATGACAACGTATTATACGCATACCAACTTAAAAGACTGTTTTACCCCTCAATTTGACATCCACTTAACTAGCTTTTGACGGAAGGACCATTGTTGGAACAAATTCAATAGTCAAATGCTTTTATCGTCCAAATTAAAAGACGAGGATCAATTTTGAAAAATCAGCATAGTTGGGGGACTAATGCTGGAATTAACTCAATATATAAATAAAGGTCAAGAATATAACATGACAAAATTGAAAAAGTATGATTAAAGGTGACAATGTCACAATAATCTATGACTAAAAGTAACATTTGCTTTATTAATTTATTTGCTTCCTAATAATTGTTTTAAACAAATTGAGAATCTTTCAATATCTTGAGATTTCTACTATAAATTTTTTTAAAGCTATTTTTTCATTTTAAAAAAGAAGAAACTATTTTCCATCTTGATTTTACCTTTTTTTTTGGGTACACTCTCTCATCATCCATGTAGGAGTGTAAATCAGGACATCAGGTGCCACTAGACGACAATGTCTTTGACTGATTTTACTTTTTATTGTTAAGAAGTAACAGTAAATTAAAATTCTTTATATGTATTGACTATTTGTTAATTAACTGATCTTGTCACAGATTAAAAAAAGAATTTATTTATTAATAAAATATTAAAAAATCAATCAAGTATGGACACATAAAGAAGTAATTGTTGAGCTGTAAAATTAAAGAAATTTAGCATTGCTCTTCTACTATTCTTTTTGTTGTAAATTAGTCAATTTTCTTTTTAATGCAAATGACATGCCCAGTCCCACCCCGTTGACATCTCTACTCATTTTTTACACTACTTTTCTATGTATAGTATTTCGATTACAATCTTTAAATCCAATCCTGTCGTAATATTTAATTTATCACAAATTTCTTTGCCTACTCAGTTTGTCTAAACCTTAGCTTTCATACAACCTCCAATTTAATACTTTGCTGCGATGCTGAACTATGTAAGGAGTTGCATTCACCCACCAATAAATATCTTTGAATTTTGAACACAATTTTGTTGAAGCATTAATTAGGATATGTTTTGGAACAATAATATCACCCACATCTTCAATCAAGTGGATAATAAGCACGCAATAAATATCTAATAACTCTTTATTATTAAGTGTGGAAACCTCCAAATATTTAATTTATTATTCAATATGGGAGCCTTCAAAGAGATATATCAACTAGGCCATCTTATCCAATGTTGCCAACTTCCCTATACACACCATTAGATTATTTATCTAAAATACTTTTGTGGATCATATTATTATCACATTAATATATTTATAATCCGCCATTATTTTCATTATATTCCTACAATTTCAAATCACTTTTAGAAATGGAGTTAGTCTTAACAGGTTTTTTTCAGAGACAATTAAAAAATGACAGTGTCATTTTTTATATTATTTTTATTTTAAAAAGAAAAACTAATGTGTTTTGCAATGCTTGCAAGTTTTGTCAGCATTGCAAAAGTGAAAAATGCAACGGTAGAGATGATGATGATGATGATGATGGGTGGTTAAAGTCTCTTTGCCTCTACTCCAGTCTCCATCTTGTATTTGTTTTTCCTTAAAGTTGTTGGCTATATGGCGTATATGGTAGCACAATTTAAAAGTTTCATCTTAAAAAAAATGATAATTTTAGTTGTAATAGTAATACGGTTGAAAGTTGCGAAAAAACTCTTTCATTTTTTCTAGATCTGGAAGAAGGTGATAGACAAAGAGATATTTCATCTCTCTACAGCAACGTCAATGACAATGAGGAGGTGGCAATCGTAAGCTATGAATGTGCTATCCAAATTTTCTGTCTAGTCTTTTTTTTTTCTTTTCTTTTTAATAATAATTCTATTAATAAATATCATGCATGCCAAATAAGCAATAGAATTATAATGTGACATTCAACCCGTAATCTTGGTAAAAAAATGATACAAAGGGAGTAAATTGCATGATTTTACTGAACTTCAGAACACTCTTAAAAGATTTTAAGGTTTGTTAGCATATATGCTGTTTTGATATATTAATGATAAATAAAAGAAAAAACAAAATTGCCACTTCATTATTGGTCAAAAAACATACAACGAACAAGGCAACAACTCCTGTTTTGTCCAAACTCCAAAATTAGTTGTAGAACATTTGTTTTTCTTTCTTTCTTTCTTCTTTTTCTTTTTTTTTTTTTTTTTGGTGTGCACTACGCAAATTGAGAAGGCAAATAAGGCAACAACTCCTGTTTTGTCCAAACTCCAAAATTAGTTGTAGCACACTTAATTTGTGGGGGTTTTTTTTTTTTTTTTTGGTTTTTGTTTTTTTTTTGTTTTTTTTTTTTTTTGGTGTGCACTAGGCAAAATTGAGAAGGCAAATAAGTTACTCTTATTGGAAGTTAGACTTACAATCTTGTAATTATAAGGTCAATAATCCAACCAACTTGGCTAATGCTATCCTTAAACTGTGTTTGACTTACCTAGCTTATAAGCTATCTTAAACTGAAAGCTTAAAAGTTAGTAGCTACTAACTTATTTTGAAATTTTATTTAAGGGGTAGAGCTTCAAAATAAGCTATTATTTTAAGCTTTTTATGTTTTACCAAGCTGAATTTATAGCTTATTTGTAAGGAAAACACTTTTGTGAGATCGTCTCACGGATCAAAATGTAAAAATATTATATTTTCAAATTAATCAAAATTCTAATAGCTTACAATTTGGTATAGTAGATGGTGTCATTCTTGTATATTAATAAATAGATAAATTAATAAAGTATTCATTAATCAAAATTTATAGCTTATTTTATGTAATACTTCTTTGTAGATCAAAATGTAAAAGTATTCACTAATCAAAATTCTAATAGCTTATTTAACTAAATAATTTATACCATGTTGACCCGACCCGTCTCACGGAGTCTCACATGTGACCAAAGAATAAATTAAGGGGTCACACTTGTGTGAGGCCGTCTCACGGATCCTTATTTGTGAGGCGGGTCGGGTCGGGTTTAATCAACATGCAAATGCCATACTTATATGCTCAAATGTAATACTAATCAGGAATAAAATTTGTCATTTATAAAGAAAAATGTAATACTTTTGAAGAAAAATATATAATAATAATTTTACATTTTGATGTAAAAGTATTATATTTTCCATAAAAAATATTACATTTTCCATAATAAGTAATGTTCCCCTTACTTATAAGGAAAAATATAATGTTCCCCTTACATTTTGAGGAAAAATGTAATACTTTTAAATCGAAATGTAAAAGTATTACATTTTCCATTAAAAGTATTACATTTGTAAGTAAAAAATAAAAAGAAAAAATTTAAAAGGCAGAAACTTATTTTGAAAGCTACTTCAAATTGTACTTCTAAATATATTATTATTTTAAATTATCCGTGTTTTACCAAACATATATAGCTTATAGCTTATTTATAAGTTAAAATTGTTCTAAAATAAGCTCAATCAAACAATTCACAAATATAATCTTAGCTGTAGCATTTTGATTCCTACAAAACATATTTGATTCGCCAATTTCTCTTATCCAATGAAAAAACTAATTAAAAGCAAAACCGGAAGATGAGAGGGTTTTTCCAATGTTAATTGGAAGATTATCTAGTCTGGCTGGTCTATATATATATATATATATATATATATATATATATATATATATATATATGCTGCGCTGTCCGGTTGGTCCAAAGCCATTTGGCATTACCTGAAGACTGTCGATAATTATTTGATTCCTTCGTTACTCACCACAAGTCCACAACTACATTCAACAACATGACAAGCTAAGGATAAACAAATCCTCGGATTTCGGAGTTTGGTAACTCGCAGCAGTGTGAAACATATGACAAACAGCAGCCATGAGGCTGTTTTTTATATATATATATATATATATATATATATATATATATATATATATATTTCTATTCAAATGTGGCCGCGTCTTCCCGTGCGACCGTGCGGTTTACACCTCTCAATGTTAAGAAATGCACCACTGTTACGAAATGCTCCACAATGAAAATGCATAAAACACCTCATAGCTCCCCTGTTTCTAATTATATATTTCTGAACACTGTGTGATGTATTTTTTCATACCTAGTGGTGTGTTTTTGGTGATGTGTACCTAACAATGCATATTTGTATGGTGCATTTCTTAATATTGAGTGGTGCATTTCTTAACATTGAGTAGTGTAAATCGCACGACCGCACGGAAAGACGCGGTCACACCTGAACATAACCCTATATATATATATTATAAAGCAGAGGAGGGACAACCGTCTCCACCTCTGCGATTGAATTGTGGCGCGTAAATGTCATGCGAGCTTGCGTATTTCTCCTTATTTTGTCTTCCATCCTCTTTAATCATGTTTCTCTCATTTCTCCTCTTTTTCTCCCCTTTAATCTCCACTTTTGAAGATGTCCTAAGAATTAACTCTCCACCAAATCACTAGAACCAAGTCTTAAAGTGAAGCTTTTTATTCACTAAACTAACCTCTTAGGGTTAATGCTTTATTTATTGGTAGGATGCTAATAATGCTTTATATATTAGTATCAATAAGACAATAATGTATGAAAACTTTCAAAGGGTTTTTATGTTTTGAAATGTTTCTTTTTAGAAACTTATAAAAATTTTATAAATTATTTCTGAGTCATTTCTTTAATATTAAAAATTGTAAAAGTACATTTCTTAAAAACAAAGTAATACTTTTGATTCTTCAATTTTTATGAAAATATTTTGTCTTTTAATTATATTTGTTGTCACTTTTCAAATTTTCATTCTTTAGATATTTGTGAAGTGACTAGTTTTGCCATTGAATTCTATTAGAGTTTGGTATAAAATGTCAATTCGTGCTGTTCGTAGTCAATTGAAGAAAAAAATATTTTATCCATAATTGAGGACTAATAATTTTATTTTTATATAATTTTAGAACAAAAAATGTTATTTTTTTTGTTTAAAAATAATTATTATTTATACATATTTAAATAAATAAACTATGAGTTAATTTCATTTTTGGTCCTAGATTTATATGTGGCAATTCACTTTTTAATTATTTTTTATTAGAACATCCACTTTTGATCATACTATTATTGTGACATGACCATTTTTTGTCCTTTATCAACAAATCAATTTAGATACCGTTAAATACAAGGACATTTTCGTTTTCAATTATGAATGTTTTTTAAAAAATAAACATAAAAAATATACCGGTTCAACATACTTTGTATAAAAGATTAAAATGTCTTTGTATTTAACGATATTTCAACGATTTTGTTACTGAAGGACTAAATTTGACCATGCTACAATAATATTAAGACCAAATGAGAATGTTTTAATAAAAAATATTAAAAATGAATTGTTACCTATAAATCTAGGACCACAAATGGCACGCAAGAGTTGATGAATAGTTCTATGTATTATACTTTTTGTTGACGAATGTCGCCGCCAAACTGGACTGTACAACTACTGTTATATTTGTAGATGCTATGAATCTTTACTCCGTCAACACGTCTTAATCATACTTTATTTCCAAATCCAAATTGGCAACCATATATATAAAAAATAGGGATAAGGGTTAATAGAACTTCCAATTATATATTAAAGTGTAATTAAATTTTTGAATTAATTTTTTTAATTAAATTCTTAGAGTTGTTAAATTTTTGCAATTAATTAATTTAACATATAGTAATATATTACTTCTAAATCACTTGCCACTCATAAAATTCCATTCAGATTAATTTTTTTAAAATAGTTTTTTAAAATTAATTAATTAATTAATTTATTAATTTTTAAATAGAATTTCACGTAAGATGTCATGTAAGCAAAGTTGATAGGTTGCCTTTTAGTAACCTATTAAATATGTTAATTGTTCAAATTTAACAAGTTTAAGGGTTTAGAAATGTTTTTTTTTTTAATAGTTCGATGGTCTAATTGAACTTTAGTATATAATTGGAGAGTGTATTTGATCCTTATTCCTAATAAAATATAACTTTACTATTCCTTAGTAGTTTGTGAATTATTACACACCTTCTCGAGTTTGATTATTGCCAATACTTTTTTTGTTAAATCCGTCACATAAAGTCTTTCTGGTAATGTTTACCTCTTATATGTGATTTGCGGACGATTAGACAGGAGTGAAGTTTACACAATATACAATCGTTATGTCGTGGACCAGGGTCCACAGCACTGTGGACCTTTGTTCAATATACAGAATTTGACTTCATAAAGTACAGAGTTCATGTTCATAATGCACATAATTATATAGTTGAGGACACATAAACACTTAACATAATACACGTACAAATTATGAAATTGAAGTTCATAATGTACAAAATTATATAGATGAAGATACATAAATTCATAACATAATACACATGTTCTGTATGTACTTATTTTAAAGTATCATATTTATGTGTACGTGTATTATGTTAAGTGTTTATGTGTCCTTAGCTATATAATTTTTTTGTGCATTATGAACATAAATTCTGTACTTTATGAAGTTAAATTCTGTATATTAAACTAACGTACACGATACAAATTGTCCACAACATACACATTTAAGTAGGGGCTATGGATATCCTCATCATCACCAAATAATATAATAACAATAACTTTACCCTCAAAAAACAGGGTCAATAATGTTAAATATACACAAACTTTTATATATTCAATTATTCAGGTAGATTATTTTAATTATTTTATAGTGAAATCTGTCTATATATACAAATTTTTACAATCGTGGTGAATAACACCAAAATCATAGGGCAAATAACGGCTCTGTTTGGCAAAGCTTATTTAGGAGCTTATAGCTTATTTTAAGCTACTAATAAACTATAAGCTCTGTTTGGTAATGTTCTCAAAATAAGCTAGTAGCTTAAAATAAGAGCTTATTTTGAAACGCTACTTGGGGTAGCTTTTCAAAATAAGCTAGTAGCTTTTTAACTTTTTTCCATCTTTATCCTTATTATTTTAAATAAATGACATATTTTACCCCTCTCAATTAAAACTCTTTTGACATTTTCTTTTCATTATGTTTGGTTGTAATTTCAGTTTGATATTTATGTTTGAACATTAATTTTTGTATGAACTAATCTTCTGAATTATAAATATTTTTTTTTTTACTTTATATATTTTCAAATATATGTTCTTATTTTATATTTTATTTAAATATATTGATTTCATTATTTTATATTTTAATATATAAACAAACCTATTTAAATTTAAAATTATTTAAATTGTATGAAGATGTCCTTTTTAGTCTTTTTACATTTATCAACTTATCAAAAGCTAATTTTACCAAACACTTTTAACCATAACAGCTAGCTTAACAGTTCTTCAGATTTCAGCTTCGAGCTTATAGCTTTTCAGTTTTCAGCTACTTTTCAGCTTTCAGCTACCTTTTCAGCTAGGTTTGCCAAACATAGCCAACATCAAAATCATCATAAGGCTATTAGTAGTGGCGATTTTCATAATTGCTGCAACATTTTGCTATAACTGCCACTACATATATTCTCTATGACTCTGTTTGGTAGAGTTTATTAAAGAGCTTATAACTTATTTTAAGCTACTAATAAGCTATAATCTCTATTTGGTAATGTTTTTAAAATAAACAAGTAGTTTAAAATAAGAGTTTATTTTTGAACGTTACCTAGGTAGCGTTTCAAAATAAGCTAGTAGCTTAGCTTCCTAACTTTTTTTTTTTCTATATTTAATCTTATTATTTTAAAGAAATGACATCATTTACCCTTCCCAATTAAAACCTTTTTGGCTAAACTTTTAATTTTTGGCTTTTTCTCTTCAATATATTTGGTTGTAATTTCAATTTGACATTTGTGTTTGAACATTGATTTTTGTATGAACTAATCTTATGAATTATAAACATTTTGTTTTACTTTATATGTTTTCAAATATATATTCTTACTTTAATTTATATTTTATTAAAATATATTGATTTCACTATTTTATATTTTAATATATAAATAAATCTATTCATATTTAAAATTATTTAAATTGTATGAAGATGTCTTTTTAGTCTTTTTTTTTACATTTATCAGCTTATCAAAAAACTAATTTTACCAAACACTTTTAAGCATAACAGTTAGCTTAACACCTCTTTAGATTTCAGCTTCGAGCTTATAACTTTTCAACTACCTTTTCAGTTAGGTTTGCCAAACATAGCCTATATGGATCACATCTGTCGGTGCAAAATTAACCGTTGAAAACACACCTTTGAAAGAACGTAACTATCCTCAAATATAAATAGCGTTTAAGCAAATTATAATCATTCTGCGTTTTGACTCTTAAACAGAAATCAAACTTTACGACATTGCTAATATAATTTTGTGCCTCATGATCTAGTAAGGTGCATGAGCTGAACATTTAGGGTTTTTTAAGGAGCATTTTATCAAACAGGGGAGTAAACTATATTAGAAAAATCTTGTACAATGAGCTTGATCGGAATGATATTAAAAAAAATCAAACTTGCTTGTAACTATTTTATATAAAAATCATACTCTACCAATTCAGTCATCTTTTTTGAAACAATATTTATTGCCATACATCAACTATATATACACCCTTTTCTTTATGAGTTGACTACAAGTTATATATGAAGCTGGCAGTGCGTACAGAAATTCAAGTTTGATAAGAAAATTGTGCCCAAATTGACTAACCACCCGATGACTTGCAGCTCTTAATTGAAATTGTTCAAAAATTAATGATGGGGTAGTGACTGGTCAAAATAAGTCCGTTAATAATTGACTATTTCGACTTGACTGGGACGCACCTTAACACTAAGTTAGAGCTGAGGTTAATCGAGTTTAGTGAGTTTTAATATAATAGTCAAATTTTGAAATTTATTTTTATTTAAAAAAATTGACACATAATTAAGTATGGACACATTTTAATTTTTTGAGCTTGAACGACAAGAACGACTGAATCTACTTGAGCTCATCAATTCAAATATGCTAGCTTAATAATTTTGTTTTTCTGCTTTTTACAATAAAATTATACGGAGCAGTAATAGTAAGTATATTTGAATTCAGTTCAATTAATTACTTAAACTTAAATTCGACTTAACAGTAATCAAACTAAATTTAAATATTTATTGAATTGATGAGTCCAAATAACATGACTCGCTTGCATGGTCTTTGGTTATAGGGAATTACAATTCCATTTCACTTAATTTTCACCTAATTCCGAATGCTACTAAATTCATTCGTTTGGTTAGAGGGAATTGCAATTCCATCATTTTCATTGAATTAAAATTTCATGGTCCCCATGGGATTTTAATTTCATAGATTTAGGAAGAAAAAAAGATCATATTGAGACAAAATTATCCCTCTCTTTTTAACCTAAAATTGATGGCTGACTTTCATTTTTAAATTATAGCGTGTATTATTCTTCGATCGCTCTTTGTTTATGTTCATTTAAATCTTTATATGCAACAACTATTCAAAATTTACATATATTATTTATATGCATTGTTTATATACAACAATTTTCGTGTATGTTCATTTGAATTCTTTATATGCAGAACTCTTCAAAATTTACATTCTTTATATGAACAATTCTAACAATTTGTGAATTAATTTGTCAATTATAAATAATAATAATAATAATAATAATAATAATAACAACAACAACAACAACAACAACAACAACAACAACAACAACAACAACGTAACAACAACAACAATGGACATTTTGGACTTTATACTACTTATTCCCTCTTAATTTCCATGTATACCAAACATTGGAATTGAAATTCCCAGTAATTTTATTCCTGTCACCCAAACATTGGAATTTAAACTTCCACTTTATTCCCGCATTATTCTTTTCCCACCTAATTCCTTCCCTCCAACCAAATGCCCTGTTATGGTTGGAGATGCTTTAGTCTTCTGTTGTTTTATTTATGCTAATTTATAAATATTGCGATGGTTTATTATCATAGAGAACATTCATGGTTAATTATGTTATTCAAAATATTCATTAATTAATATATCAATCAGTTTTGTACATCATTTCGAGAAAAAAATTATATGTTGGGACAAAAAACCTGAATAATAAAATTAAATATTAGTAAAAAATTAATTATTTACTTACTCATAATTAACTAGTTCAAATCGAAAAGACAATTAAACTACTGCTATCGAAAATTAAATTTGAAATCTTATAATTAGTAATTAATTATCCAATTAACTCGAATAAGATTATTTCCAATATAATATGACTAAAAACTTCTTACCTCACGACGTCATAAAAAAAATAAAAAAACAAAAAAAAACTAAGATGTTGGACTCTTGCCACTTTAATTTGTTGACAAGTGCTATGTATAGTGCAGCATGATTGACAGCAAAAAGTTAACATTGAAGATGGTTTGATGTGGTAGGTGGTGAGATGATTAATTATATTGCAACAAATTCAACACATTTTTAAGACCTTTGTACGTATGCCATAGGTCACAGCTAGCTAGTGGCACTTGAATTAGGGATAACATTAATGAAGTCCACTTGCAATTATAGTGACATGTGACTAACATTAAAAGTCCAAGGTAAGTATTTCCCATCAATATCCAACTCCATGCCTGTATTTTCGGTCACTTATTATGTCGTACCAGGAAAAGTTATTTATATTTTATAGAAATTTAAGATCATAAAAAAGAAAGAAAGAAAGAAAAAGACTAGACACCACTGCATAATAATAATAATAATAATAATAATAATAATAATAATAATAATAATAATAATAATCTCAATAATAATAATAATAATAATAATAATAATAATAATACTTGTGACTAATAAGTAGGTAGAACATGATTGAGTTCGAGTGTTGTAACACCCCGTATTTTCCTACCGTTATTTTAAATATAAATATTCAAAATGAGGGGTTATTTTCTTATTAGGTAATTATTAGAATAATTATATATATAATTGTT
>CP025644.1:13989976-14007476 GCA_003576665.1 Ipomoea trifida | reverse complement strand
ATTACAAGCAGGCAAGTGGATTCAGGAGTCAAACGGTCACCCGTTACACTTGAGGAGAGAAGTTATTAACTTATTATCAACAACTCCACTACCATTGAAAGTTCACCATCATTGAACAATCGTTACAAGTCACAAAGAGTCGTTGTACCTCAAGTATAAGAGGAGCCTTGTTGTAGAGGAGAGGGGGGGGGGGGGGGGGTGGTTTCTGACACACAACACCACTGTCCTAAAACACTATTGTACTAGAACTATTGTTATTACTTACTCATTGTACTGTTTAATTATTATACTCAGATCAATAATATATATATATATATATATATATATATATCCTTTTTATGAAAATATAAATATTAGCATGTTTAAATTTAAGAATATATTTTGGAGTTTAACTATTTATTAGTGTATTATTTTTAGTGTGATACTTATGATATTTAAGATAGGAAATAATTTGTAAATATATCCAATATATATTTTTTATATTTATATGTTTCTTCTAGGTTATTGGTACATTCTGTAAAACTATTGTTATTTTTTATTTTTGTTTTTTCATTTTCATACTACATACACCTTTAGTAGGAAGCCAAGAAACTTGAAAATAATTTTAATTTAAAAGTTTACATCTAAGACCATAAATTATTTTGTTCATAACATCATTATTTCTATTTTTCTTTTAAAATTTTGTTTCATTCTTCTCCTTTTTTTTTTTCCTCCTAAAATTAAAGGGGATTTGGACAAGAAAGTTTCCAAACTAATGTGACATAAAGACAAGTTTACATCAATATCCAATATATTAATTAACATCAACCATTGGAAATGTCATGATGATAATTGATAGATGTATTGGAGATAAGTTTGGAGCAAATCGATCCGAGGAAGTGGGCTAAGTCGACTCGATCGGATTGAGAGCTAGCCCTAAGGCCCTAAGGCTAGTCTCGTAGACATCCTTGAGGCCCCAAAGCTGACCTCTTGTTGGCCTCGAGGCTCTAAGGTTAGCCTCAGTGGTCGGCTTCGAGGTCCCAAGGCCAACCTTCGTGGTCAGCCCCGAGGCCCCAAGGCCGACCTTCGTGGTTTGTGTTGGTCCCGGTGGTAGAGATGTGAGTCTAGAAGGGGGGTTGAATAGACTCACAGGGATTTTGAAAACATTTTACGAGATCAATCCTTTAACGGAAATAAGCTCGATCAAAGATAAGAACACAGCGGATAAAAGAGTTATACCAAGTTTTAAGTTTACTTTGCACAAATAGTTATTCTATGATCTTGCTGCTTCCTTAAGGGTTCTGTTTCTTCTTTCAACAACACCATTTTGCTGAGGAGTTCTTGCTGCTTATAGTTGATGCAAAATGCCATATTGTCTACAGAAATCCTGAATCACTTTGTTCACAAATTCAGTTCCCTGATCAGATCGGATCTTGATAATGTTTAGGTCGTTTTCTGTTTGAAGTCTTCGGAGCAGATCAGGTAAGACCTTTTCGGTTTCATTCTTCTTCTTCAAAAAGGATGTCCAGGTATATCTTGTGTAGTCATCTACTACCACAATAGTATATTTCCTCCCACTTAAGCTTACAGGATCAACCGGTCAGAATAGATCCATATGAAGTAAACTCAAGGGTCTTGAATTAGTGTTGAGAGTTTTTGTTTTGAACGAGGACTTGATTTGCTTCCCTTTTTGACAAGCTTCACAAATTTTATCCTTTTCATAAGTCACATTGGGCAATCCTTCAACCAATTCTTTTCTTGCAAGTTTGTTGATGACTTTGAAGTTGAGATAGTTAAGTTTGTGGTGTCATTCCCAACTTAGGTCACTTTTGCTCTTTGCAACTAAGCAAGTATTTGACTTCACAGTGTCCCATGTAACTACATACATGTTCTTTCTTCGTTTGGCAATCAATACAACTTCACGATTCTTTTCTGAAATAACCTGACATAGATCCTTTGAGAATTCCACTTTATATCCTTTGTCGCAAAATTGGCTCTTACTCAAAAGGTTGAACTTTAGTCCTTCAACAAATGAAACTTCTTGAATGGTTAAACCATTCTTCGTTATTTCTCCAGTGCCCATGGTTTGTCCACTTGAGTTCCCACCAAAAACAACTTTAGGGCCATTCTTCGCCTTGAAGTTGCTCAATTCTGATTTGTCACCAGTCATCTGTCTTGAGCATCCACTATCTACATACCATATGGTCCTGTTTCCCTACATACAAAGATTAGGTTGTTTTAGGTACCCATACCTTCTTGAGTCCTTGCGAGTTAGTGGTAACTGGTAAGCTTGGGCATCCATGCATACCTAGAACTTGTAAGGTTCATCCTTGGTCCACGGTACCCGTTAAACACATGGTAACTATAAGGAATAACATAATAGGCTTGAGGAGACTTGGGTGAATAAACCTTCTGAAAAGACTGTGTTTGTTTATTCGTATTTATCCTGGTGTATGAGGTTTGCTTATGTCTATGTGTGAGCAGAAACTTTGCTCTTGTCGTAGGCTCATAGTCCATGAACCAGTCCTCATCACTAGGATAAAGTCTACCGTCACCATCCTTATGCTTACTAGAGAACCTTTTGAAATTCTTGACACTATTCGGGTAAGGACTCGGCCTACCCTGAGGTCTACCCTTGCGTTGCCTCGATGAATAGTGTTGCCTCTTTTTGCTTTGGAATTTTCCTTTTGATTGGTTGTTCCTTTTTGGTTGACCATTAGCAATAAAACTATGATAGTTTTGTTTACGAGGTCTGTACCGAGGTGTTTGATGACTCCTTGGGTTACCGTATAAGGAACTTCCTTTCGTAGGTTCCACAATTCGTGTTTTAGCCGAATCATTAGATTGGCTCATTGATTGTGGTTCTTTTCCATTTTCAGCATTAATCTCTGGCTCAAGATTTTCAGTTTGTCCTTGGACAAAAATAGAGCTTAAACCTCCACTGCTAGAAGGGTCTGTTGGTTTAGTTAAGAGGACATGTGAATGAGAGTTGGAGTTGTAACCAAGTCTGATTCTACTCCCTGATGGTCTTTGATCATCTACCATTCGATCCATTATTCTGGATGAATTAGTAAATGTCGCAATTACCGCACGTAGGTTGTGCTCTCTATCATGTTTCACTTTACATTCTTCCTTAAGTAGATGAACTTGTTTCTCAAGCTGGCTTATAGATTCAAGCATCTCAGCATTTTTGGACTTTAAGTCCTCGAGATCTTGTCTTTCTGCCAATAGCTGAGCATTCTCTTCCTTAAGTTTGAAATGTGTGTTTCTAACACCATCAAAATCCCTCATCATTCTTTCAAATGCTTCCCTAGGATTTTCATGATGGCTGGATTCAGAACTATAATTAGATGAGCCGTTTTGAGAGGTTACCTCATCTTCTTCAGCCATAAAGCATAATTCTTCATTCAAATCTTCTTGACTAAAAAGGCATAGAAGTCCTTTCTCGTCTTCCGAACTGTCACTTTCTGAACTGGAGCTTGATGTGCATGGTTCGTCAGTCTTTTCTTCTGATTTCTCTTCGACAGCTAAGGCCTTCCTTCGTCTGTGACTCTTCTGATTGTTTCCAGAGTGGTTTCCAGGTTGATCATTCGCATCAGTAGATATATTCTTCAAATTGTTGTAGTTTCCCGAACTCTTCCTATAGTTGCCATATTCTTCTTGATGTTTCTTGACTATAGGATAAGGACATTTGGCTTTGAAGTGTCCAGGCTTGCGGCAGTTATAACATAGCATCTGTACTTCCTCGGTGTATCATGTTCATGATCCACTGGGCTTGTCAATATTTCTATGTTTCGTTGCTCTTGACTTCCCGGAGTTATCATGAGTCTGGTTTTTCCTCATAAATCTCTTGAACTTCTTCATAAACAGGGCAAACTTATCGTCAGTGAATAAATCAGATGGGTTAGAATTTGACCTTACGGTTGACGATGATGGTTGTTGACTTGCAACAAGAGCTACATTTCTTGTCTCAGGTTCTTCCTCAGGTAGTGTTTCTTTCTTGAATTCATAGGCTTTTAAGTCATTGAAGATCTGAGTGGTGCTCGTTGTTTTCAGGTCTCGGTGATCACGCATAGCAACAACTTTCATCTCCCAACTTTTCAGCAGTCCTCGGAGAATCTTTATGTTTATCTCCTTTTGTGAAAGCTTCTCCTGATCAAGGTCTCGGATGTCCATAAGCAACTTCATGAAGCGAGCTTCCATATTAGTTATGGATTCTTTTGTGCCAAGTTTGAAATCCTCGAATCTTTTCATGGCAATGGTCATCTTGTTTTCTTTTTCTTGCTCGTCACCTTCTCCTATTTGCATGAGTGTGTCCCAGATGTCCTTAGCCGATTTACACTTTCTCACCCGAGGGAATAGTGACTCATCCAGAGCCTTGTAGAGTATATCTTTGGCAATGATGTCAAGGTTCGCACGAGTTCTCTCTTCGGTTGTCAGCAAGGACTTATCCTTCGGTATCATTGTTGGTGCCGTTAGATCATCAGCGGCTCGGTTGGTGTTTACTTGTAGGATCTTGATAGGTCCATCAGTAATCACGTCCCACATCTCATCATGAATAGCAGACAAGTGAGCCTGCATTCGCACTTTCCAATCATCAGACTTATCTAGGTTAAACATGAGAAAATGTCTGTGATGTTCCATTTTTGACATAGTGCAAAGTATAAAAGAGATTTTTGAATTTTTAAAGAGGATCACCAGGCAGTTGTAACACCCCGTAAATTCGTTCAAGCCGTAAGACCGATAATTAATTCCTTGGGCAATTTATTTATTTTAATTGGGCTAGTTCTTCCAATTTCATATATATATGTATATATATATATATATATATATATATATATATATATATATATATATATATATATATATATATATATATTTCTTGAGCCTAAATTAATTATTCTAATCAAGAGCCCAATTCTTGAATTTATTCTTGTAAGGGATTTTATTCAATTTGGATCCTTACAATTTCTATAATTAAAGTATCCTTACAATGACCCAATTTCTTAATAATATGTAAGTATAATGTCTTTAAGACATCTTATGGGCTTCTTTATTCTAATGTATATATTTAATTGTAAGGGATGAATTCCTTAGCCCAACTTATTAATCTTGTACATATTATATTCTTGTAAGTAAATATAATATATGAATAGAGCCCATTTTCCTTATTAAATCTTCCACCCTAATATAATATATGTATTGTAGTATATATATTCAAGACTAAAAATCCCTAAAGGTTTTCACTCTCTCTCTTCCCTACACTCACTATTCACGCCACTTTCCACTCCAAATTCTCCAATTTTGATCTTCATTTCTCCTTCAAGTTTTCAAGTCAAGATTGCTCCTTTAGGCTTGTTTGAGTTTGGGTAAGTGCATCTAGCTAAGAATATTCATTGCATCTTATGGTTTTAGTTATCTTTATGCAAGTTCTTATGTGTTTCTTTTGGGGTTCTTTGGGTAAAAGATGATCAAGAAGGTGGTGGGGCTTTGTGAGCTTTGTTGAGGCTTGGCTTGGGTGAAAAGAGCTTCTTAAGGTAACCTCTATGTCCATCAAAATCTATTTTTACACTCTCATTCTATATGATATTATTTGGTGTTGGAAATCCTGAAATTTCTTGATTATTAGCCCTATTCTTGGTTGTATTTGTTGGATTTCATGATCTTGTATCTTGATCTTTTGCCTAGTGTTGTTATGATCATTTGTTGGTTTGGATTTCCATGATTTTTGGCCTCTGATTATGAAATGTTGGTGTATTGGTGATCTGATCTTTGTATTCTGGAATGATCTCTCGTGTCTGAGTGTAATCTGGGAATCTGGGAGTGTGGGGTGACCTTGCGGAGGACTTAGGCGGAATAATGTGCCCCGCCGAAGTCTTCCGCAAGGCCAGCACGGTGGACTTGGGCGGAGGAGGATGGCCCGTTGAGGTGGACCGCCTCCTCCTTGCGGAGGAGTGCGGCGGAGGTCCGAGCTCCGTTGGAGAGCTCCGCATGGTTTCTGGAAACTCGATTCCAGAGACTGTTCTGAGTTGTTGTTGTCTGTTTGTTTCCCCTTTGTTCTGAATATTGTTGGAGTGTTTTGTTGGGTATTTTACCATGTCTTTGGAGTATTTATTCATGCCTTTTGTTGGGTATTTTGCCATGCCTTTGGAGTATTGATTCTTGTCTTTTGGTTCCTCTTTTCGTACTCATGCCTTGTTGATTTCCTTGAATTCATTACCTGGGAGTTGGTTTGTGTTCATAGTTGAGATGAACACTTGTTTGGTTGTTTTGGGCTGAGTTTGGAGTATGAGTATGTGATGGTGGATTCCTTGGTATCTTTTGGAGGTTGATGGGTGAACTAACTGTGCTACTATTGACTATTGACTATTGACTTCTGACTATTGGACTTCGGTCCCTGTGATTGGACTTCGGTCCCTGTGATTGGGTTCATTACCCCTGTGATTGGACTTCGGTCCCTGTGATTGGGCTCTTGCCCCTGTGATTGGACTTCGGTCCCTGTGATTGGACTTCGGTCCCTGTGATTGGGTTTTTATCCCTGCGTACCTGACTTCTAACTGGGGTTGGGTTTGGTATGATGGTTGGTATGAGGGTTCGGAGGTTGGAGTTGGGAGTTCTTTCTTGGTTTATGTATTCGTGATTCCCTTGTGTTTATTCGGTTGATATCTCGTTGATCTTGGTTATGGTTGGTTGGTCCCTTATGGTTGTTGTTCAGTTGGTATCTTGTTTATGGATTCGTTGTCTCATACTCTTGTTATTGGATATTGGTTCGTGTGGATGAGTCTTGGTTTATGATTCGTTCAGTTTATTGTTGTTGAGTATCCGTTTTGAACTAATGAACAGTTTGTTGGTGTTTATATTCTATATGGGTGTGTAAACCTATTTACAAGCTTATGTATATCTATACTTCCTTGCGGGTGTGAATGGTGGTTGCTTAACAGTCTTTTGCTAATGGTTCTTTGTGTGTTTTCCAGGTTTGCTTTAAAGTCTATGCGCGAGCGCGATAGTGTACACCTATTTGAGGATGCGTAGACTAGACACTATGTTTTTAGACTTTGGTTTTGGGCCTGTGTGCCACCTTGAGATTTCATATACTCTTGATTAGTGTTGGATGTTTTGAAACATGACTTGAGTATTCTTATTTATGCAGTGACAGTTCAGTTCTTATGGTTAGCCTGTGCATCTAGGCTGAGTTTTCTTACCTAGATGTGGCATGATGCCCCTTAGGTTTTAAATTCACTTCCGCTATGTTATGTTTTGGTTGAGATAGGCAGCTGTTGTGTTAAGTTTTTATCTATCTCAGCTTGTGAAAAGTTGGGGTGTCACAGCAGTATACACAGAGTGTTCACCGTTCAAGGTTACTGCTCTGATACCACTTGTTGGTCCCGGTGGTAGAGATGTGAGTTTAGAGGGGGGGGGGGTTGAATAGACTCACATCTCTACCACCGGGACCAACAGTTTGCTCTGATGCCTCAAAGCTGACCTGCTAATTGGCCTCGAGATCCATGAGGTCAGGGATGTCGGCGAGGACCATGAGCTCGGTCGGGGAGGTCTTCGAGCTCTGCTATACTAGTTGGGGCTCGATCAAGCGGCGCGGAGATCGCAATTACAGGGGCGGAACTTAGAATAAAAGGAGTCATTTTGTTCCTATTTGGACATCATCTTGTCTTGTTACTACATATTTGTAATATTCTTACACAAATATAATAATATAATGCACTTTGTCTCCTTGAATCTCTTTATATTGTCTTTATCATTTCATCCCTTTAATTATCGAATTCGCGCCATCCAAATTAATTAATTCTATTGTTGGTGGTTTTATTGAGAGCTCGACATGCATACAAGTTCGAGTGTGTTTTCTGAGAGGGTTTGAGAAAAAGATGATTGATATTCATTCATGAGATAATGTATATATACACAATGAAGATACAACATGTATTGAAGGATTAAATTACAAGGTATGAGATAATTGTGATGGATATAATCAAGGGATATTGTGATTTGAATCTTGATTTTCATTTGATTCTTGATCCTAATTTAATTCTTGATATTGATTTGATTCTTGAATTGATTGAGGATATGTATCTCTAATACACTCCCGCAAGATGGATGAACCATTGGTGAGGCCAATCTTGGAGAATAGGAGCTGAAAGAGAGATTTGTCTCAACGGTTTGGTTAGAACATCGACAAGTTAATGAATAATAGAGACATGGTTAACTACAAGTTCACCATTTTTTACTTTTTCCTTGAACAAAGAAATAATCAAGTGCAAGATGCTTCATTCTAGTGTGAAAGATAAGATTGCTACAAGTATAAGTGGCAGCAGAGAGATTGTCATGTAAGATATTGGGAACTTGAGGTTGCCGAATGTGAAGCTTCCTCATTAAAGATTGAATCCAACATAGTTCAGAAACTGTTTTGGCAAAGGCACGGTATTCAGCCTCCGTTGACGATCGAGCAACTGATTTTTACTCCTTAGAACACCAAGAGATAGAATTGGAACCAAGGAAGATAACATAGGTGGATGTTGAAGTTCGGTTATCGGGATTCCCAGCCTAGTTAGAGTCGGAATATGTAGTAATAACGAATGATGCACCCTTCTTGATGTGCAGGCTATGAGTGAGTACATGTAACTTTTAAGTAGCGCAAAACACGTTTGAGAGCTTGCATATGAGTAGAGGTAGGCTTTTGCATAAACTGTGAGAATCGCTTCACGGCATAACAAATGCCAGACCGAGTTAAGGTGATGTATTGGAGGGAGTCGACTAACTTTTTGAATTCACTATCATCAACAGTTGTTGTACCAACATGCAGGGAGAAACAAACATATGTGGAAAGTGGAGTGTTGCATGCTTTTGCGCCAGTCATGTGGGCACGCTCAAGAATCTCAGTGATGTACTTGTGTTGAGGCAAAAATAGGCCATCAGTAGTTCAGATTGCTTCAATGCCCAAAAAATAGTGTAGAGGGCCTAAGTCCTTGATGGAGAATTGAGATGCCAAGGAACTAATAAACTTAGACAAGAAATACGATTGATGGGTAAGGGGAAACCAAACACTTTGGAGAAGAAGGCAACCGACCTAGGATAGCGTAAGATAGTAGAAGCAGGCTTAAAGAAAGCCGGTTATAGGAGGGGTTGACTGGCCAGAGATCGACCGACGCATGTGGGTGAATGAATGGAAGAAATTACATGAAGAGGATAAACTAGAGAAGGAAGATATGATCGGCTTGAGAGAGGGGCGAACTAACCAATCGGAGGTCGACTAATGCTTATGAGTGAAGGAGCGGAAGAGATTGCGTGGATGCGAATGATGAGGAAGAAGAATAAGAGGCCGAGAAATAGGATGTTTCGTTGCAATTGAGTGAAAATCTCAAGAAACACAAAAAGAAGTGTCAGGCTGAGGAGGTCGAGCTAAAGAAGTCGGACTCAACCGACCCCGAGTAAAAAATATGGAAGAAAGATGAGGTGTGAAAGGGAAAACTCATCCCTATCAAGCTGAGTGAGAAGGTCGGGCCGGATAAACCTCCGGGATAGCGGAGAACTCGAGCGAAGCGAATTAGAAAGTTTCTAAAGGCGATGGGAATTAGGCGCGGATCCCGCGGGGGTGATAAGGAAAGTAGATCAAGATGTTTTCGGAAGCTAGCCCAAATGTAATAAGGAAAGACATCCCAAACATTTATGGTAGTTTAGGGTTGCCATGTAAAGATGAACCCCCTCCTTGTATAAATAGAGGTATTGGACCTTGAAAAAGGTTAAGCAATTGATAATACAAGAACAGCCGAAACGTTGCTTCAACTTTGTGCTAAGGGTTAGATTATTTTTCAGTAGCGTTGGCTAGCTGTTCGACCCTCCCATGGTTGATAAAACTAACATTGGTGCCGTCCGTGGGGACGATACAAAAAGTTGTGTTGTTCTAACTGATTAAGAAAAGCAAAAATAAAGTAATGGTGATCACAAGGAGCCGTCGGTGAAGAACTCAACCGCAAGTGCAAGTGAATATAACCGTTGGCCAAACCGTTTCTCAGGGGCGAGACCTACGAGAGTAGCTTACTTAACCCAATTCTCGCGACCTGCGAGGGCAACTTAGTTGTCAGAATTCTCGCGAGCAAGTCAAGTACGTGCGAGAAAATGTGCCAGTGGTTGAAGAAGTCCGAGTGGCGAATGCGCCTCCACTAGCATTGCAGACGTGATGGACCGAATGATGGACCTGTACGAGCGTGAGTTGGCCACTCATGTGGTGAATGCTCCGGTAGGAGTAACGGCCCAGGCATCGCCTCAAGGGCCTCAAGTGTAGCAGTCTCAGTTAATTTGACCAGAAGAACCTAGAAGGTCGGTAGCTTATCGTCGACCCCCGACTCGATCAAGGTCGGGATCTAAAGCAACTAGTCAGTCTGCCTTAGACAAGCTGGGTAATAGGGCTGAACCTGGGGCTAGAAACTTGGGGGCGCACGAAGCTCGTCGAGATAATGCTCCGAATGAGCCTTGAAATAGGCAGGAATGAAGATACGAAGCGGTCCAAAGACACGTGGAGGAATTGTCCGTGCATGAGAGTAGTGCATAATCCCTTACTGGTCGTGGCTGAGTCCCAGATGAGCTTGCCCTTTTAGCAACAGAAGTCAAGGATTTGCAGGAGAAGATAGAAGGAAAGCGATCAGCACTCGAGCTTTCTTGAAGGTTTACCCCTTCTCTACGGAGATAATGGCATACAAGACTTCGACGAAGTTTAAATTGCCCGGGTGATCCCTTGCACTTGATCTATGATGGTACGGAGCCAAAGAGCATCTGATAAGTTTTCAGGCTAGGATGCAGATAGTCAGAGCTGAGGAGCCTTTGATGTGCAAGGTTTACCTTACTACGTTAACTGGAGCGGCCCAAAGGTGGTGCATGGGTTTACCCGACCACTCGGTAAACATTTTTGAGGAGTTGGCGGAACTCTTCTTAACCATGTAACTAACTTACGACCCAAGAAGAACTTCATGTTCTTGTCGGGGATAAAGTAGGATCCCAATGAGCCTCTCAGGTCGTTCTTGACCAAATGACAGAAAGAGGTTCAGTTAGTGGATGACCTAGATGATAATATGCTGTTAATCATCTTCATGGAGTGTCTAAGGTTGGGAAAGCTCTACACTAACCTACATACTGATTGGCACACCTCTTACGCTAATGCGATCCAAAGAGCCAATCGACATGCTAATATAGAAGACACGGTCAAGCAGAAAAGGAAACAAGAAGGCTTATCCCGACCCCAAAAGCCGCGAGTTGAGGAGCTCCGAGCAGGGAGATTTCATAAGAGTCGGCTTGGCCGACCGGAGATGGTTCAGAACCATGAAAGATTGGTATCCCACCATTTTGTCAGCAACTACCTGTAGTTCAAGAGGTACAAGCTTTACCCCCACCGCCTGGATCGCGACCGGGTGATCAACCTGAAATACTAGGCCAAGGATCGGAAACTGGCAAATATTACCGACTACACCGCTCGACCACTCATTCGACCGAGGAATTGGGATGATGAGAATGTAGAGGAAGAAGGAGGCAATGCCGTGCCTCAAGGGATGCCGAATGTCCATGATTGGGAGAGCATGAGAGCTTTCCAATACCAACTACATCAAGAGCATTTGGCACTCCTTTGCACCCATGGAGACACTGTTACACAACATGGGGAGGCGCTCACAAGGAAAATGGAGGAGATTGCTAAACAAAGGGAGGCCATGGAAAGGCAAGGTCGAGTTATTGATGAGCTTCAAGCTATATTCATGAACCATTTCCACCCTCCATCCCAAGGTGGTGACCATTGATCCACACACCAACCAAGGCAAGGTAAAGAAGACAAGAAGAGAAGGAAGAAGAAAGAGAAGAAAAATTTGATTGTATTTTGAATTGTTGTTCTATTTGGTCCCATCTCAAACATTAGGTTCCCCATGCGTGTGGTTCCGCCTTTAATTTCTTTACTTTTCTTTGCATTTACTCGCTTTCTAGTTTCGTATGTTGTTTGCTTCTAGACAATTTACATTTCATGCAAGTTTAATTCCTAGACTTTTAATTGTTGATCTTTATTTGAAGTTTTTTTAGCATGTTTTAGATTAGAATATGTTTGATGTTTCTTTAGCTTGATATTTTTTTTAATTTTGCATTTGAGTCGGGCTAAAGACGTTAAATGTGGCGCTCTTGGGAGGCACTCCAAGCATTATAGCAAAAAATTGTAAAAATAGAAGAGAAAAAAGAAAGAATAAAAGGAGTAGCTTTTTACTCCATTTCACTTCAATTGTTCATATGCTAACATGTTTCTTGTAGCATTGATGGCATAGGCAAGCATGGTTTGAACCTCAAAGTGTGGAAAGAAGGGGATACTCATTTTGTTGTAAACCTCTTATCCCTTTTTACTTTTGAATGCACCGTTTTCAATTCTAAAGTGTGGAAAAATAGAGAGCTTTTGCATGACACATTACACATATGATGAACACTCCATTTGTTAAGTCACAAAAGGGTAATAGTTTGTAACCCCGAACCTTGGAAACACTTCTAAAGTGTGGAAAAGGGGTTTCTTGATTTCAATAGACCCGTGATCCTTTGTTCCACTTGTCCTCAAGGCAATATCGAGGACGATGTTTGGTTTAAAGTGTGGAAAGGACGCACTGTGTGCTTGAATTGCTTTTGATAGCTTATGAGATTGATTGGTCATTGTTTGATTGGGTGTATTTAATTTTGGAGAGTGTGTCATTGTTTATGCTATCTAGGAAGAGTTTTAATCATGTGCCAATAAAGTTTTTATTCTTCGAATATCCTTAGGAAGTTTTTCCTTTTGCACCTAAACTGAAATGCTTGGAATCGAAGAGGTTCAAAATCTTGTGTGCTTGCATGTTTTAACCTCTTATTTTGTTAGGACCATAGTCAAGGATCTCTCGAAGTGGGAGTGTGCACACCTTAACTTGAGAAGGATAATGTTAAGCGAAGCCCAAGAATTGAACTAATTTTGGTAGGGCATGTGGCAAAAGGTGAGCCTTTGGTGAGCATTGAGAGGAATCTCTTATCCCTTGTAAAAGGCAAGAAGGGTTGGTTTGGTGAAAGTTTGGAAAAAGGCTAAGCATGGCCACTCCTGGAGGTAAAAGTGAGGTGAACCATCTTGCTAGGATTTGGGCAAGCACATTGCATCGTCCTTGAAAAAGCGTAGAGATCTACGTAAGGTCGGTTGTCCAACGACGTTATCCTAGAAGATGAGAAAATAGAGAGGAGGTGAGCCACTTTGTTAGGGTTCGGGTACCCATTGCACCGACTTTCAAACAAACATGGAGCTCCATGTGAAGTCGGGTGCCCGATGATGTTACCCTAGGAAGTTGAGAAGAAAAGAGAGACCGCCCAAGCCATTGGCAGTGAGCGGTTCACTACTCTTATTTATCTTTTGTGCTTTTGGACTTTGGCGTTTGGTTGGATGGGTTGGTGTGTACATCGTTCTCACTAGTGGGATCAGCTTGAAAGCCCTTGCAAAATGAAAGGTGAACCCAAATTTGGATTGCATGCTTGGTTAAATGGTGTGAAATGGTTTCCCGATGCTTGAACTTGATCTTTATGGATTTTTGCTTCCTTTGAATATTCCTAGAGTTGTATGGTGCATGGTTAACACCCTTTGTAGATAGTATAAGGGATTTCACCCTCTCCGGTTTATTTCACCTTCCGGTTTATTTGATTAAGTTATCCTAGATATCTTTGGCATTTAGATGATTGTGGTTTGATTGAGATTTGCTTGAGGGCAAGCAAAGTTAAAGTTTGGAAACTTTGATAGGTGCCAAAGATACCTAGGTTGAGGGTCTAATAAAGGGGTGAAATTCCGTTATTTGATATCTTTTTGTGGTTAATCTATGGTGTTTTGTGCTTTAATGTGCTAATCATTGCAAGGTTCTATCCTTTTGTACACTTTAGATTGTTTTGTAGGTTTTTGGACTCAAGGAGAAAGCATATGAGCTTAAAAAGGAAACAACCAAGGAGGAAGCATATTTGATCAGTCAATGTCCAAGTCCACGTCGTGGATTAGTTTGTGGTTTCTTTCCAGAAACTTCCACGCTACAACTCCAAGACGTAGGAAGAAGAAATAAGGTATTTAAGTTAGAAGTCCACGAGCGATCCACGCTCGTGGAATCGACTCTGGGAGCGAAATGTTGATTAAGTGCATTGGAGGAACCTATTTAAAGGGTTAGATTAGATATTTTCAGGGGACATCGAGAAATTGGCATTAGTTAGCAAGTTTTAGATCATTTTTAGAACACATTCCTAGATTGTAGAGAGAAGATTTTTGTAGAACACTTTACTCTAATTCAATCTTGTAAGGATAAGATCATCTTTGAATTGCAAGTTCTTAGGTAATTCCTAACTTCTACTTTGATTTGCTTTTCAATTTGATTTCAATTGTTATCTTCAATTTGTGCAATTAGGTTAATTTTGATTTCAATTCCAAGCATTAGTAGGCAACTTCTTTTATAGGATTTGAATTGTGAAGTGAGACATGATGCTAGTGTAGTTCTTCAATTCTAATTTGGAGATTGAATTGCTTGATTGGATGAATTATTCTTGTCAATTTTTGGTGGATTGTATGGTTTCTTTGAGGGTGGCCATCTCATTGAATGATCTAAGGCATCAAAACTAGGCAAGATATTGCTAGCATTGATGTAGCTCCAATCAACATTGATTTTCTATTCTAGACCTAAAAAGTGTGAGTAGGAGAGGTGGTGTACGCTAGGTGTTTGTGAAACTGCCCCTAAGCTCTTTGGTTGCCTAAAAAGTATTATATATCTAGGGAGAGCCTAGTAGACCTATCGCTGAAAGGTGTTGGCAAATCCCAGGAATAACCAATCTTGCAATGTAATTCTCCTAGACTTTAGACATGCTGTGATGCATCATGTCCACTAGCAATTCATTTCCTAGCTTTCTTTAATTGATTTCAAACCTCATTCCTTACATTCTTTGTTACGACAATATTTATTCTTTTATTCTTTGATTGATCCATGACTATGACATATGAGGAACATGCTATATATTCCATAGACTAAAGACTTGCCAATACTTCTAATTTGTCTTCCCTTGAGACTGGCAGGACCCGGGGTAACCCCAATCATCTTTGATTTATCCACACGGAAACCATCCCTAAATAACCCAGCCTTCCGACCTTTCTGGGAGGAGGTGCGCGTCGTCACGCCGCCTGATTCTCCTATCTCTTCCCCGGAAGTTGTGGATTCGGTTAGACCTTGCAAGTGTGTTCCATCCTTTTCTTCTAAGGCTTTCTGGGAGGAGGTGCGTGTCGTCACGCCGCCTAATTCTCCTACCTCTTCCTCGGAAGTTGTGGATTTGGTTAGACCCTGCAAGTGTGTTCCTCGCCCTTTTAAGAAGGAATGAAATGCGTAATCTAATGTAGACCACCAACTGCCTTGTATGATATGAATAAACTATTTTTACCCCTTTTATTTATGATTACTCTTCTTGTGACACCCCAACCTCACACAGGCTGAGATAGATAAAACTTAACACAACAGCTGCCTATCTCAACCAACAAACATAACATAGCGGAAGCGAATTTAAAACTTAAGGGCGTCATGTCACATCTAGGTATAAACACAGCCTAGATGCACAGGCTAAACATAAGAACGAACTAAACTGTCATATAAATAAACCGAAATAAAATCCTCAAGTCATAATCCACAATCATCAAAAGTACCCAAAACACTAATCAAGAGTATAATAATATCTCAGTGGCACACAGGCCCAACAACCAAAGCCTAAACATCACGATAACTAGTCTAAGTGTCCTCATAGATAAGCATCTAACGCGCTCGCGCTCAGACTACTCCATACCTGGAAAACACGCAAAGAACCATTAGCAAAAGAATGCTAAGCAACCACCATTCACACCCGCAAGGAGATATAGATATACATAAGCTTATAAATAGGTTTACACACCCATATAGAATATAAACACCAACGAACTGTTCGATAGTTCAAAACGGATACTCAACAACAATAAGCTGAACAAATCATAAACCAAAACTCATTCAAATAAAGCCAATGTCCAACGACGAAAGCATAAGACAACGACGACCATAACCAAGATACCAACTGAACACAATCATAAGGAACAATCAATCATAACCGAGAACAACGAGATATCAACCGAATAAAGAAAGGCTCACAACCAAAGAACCGAAAGGAATTCTCAACACCCAACACCAAATCCTCACACCAACCATCATACCGAACCCAACCCCAATCAGAAGCCAGGTACACAGGGGTAAAAACCCAATCACAGGGACCGTAGTCCAATCACAGGGGTAATCAACCCAATCACAGGGGTAATGAACCCAATCACGGGGTAATGAACCCAATCACAGGGACCGTAGTCCAATCACAGGGACCTAAGTCCAATCACAGGGGTAATCAACCCAATCACGGGGGTAATGAACCCAATCACAGGGGTAATGAACCCAAATACAAACAATAGTAGCACAGATAGTTCACCCAACAAGCTCCAACGATACCAACAAACCACCATCACATACTCATACTCCGACCTCAACCCAAATCAACCAAACAAAGTGTTCATCTCATCTATGAACACAACAAACTCCAGGTAAATGAATTCCAAAGAATCAATGGACCAAGAGTACAAAAAGGGAAACTAAAGACATGAATCAATCTCCAAGATGTGGTAACAAATACCCAACAAAAGGCATGAATAAATACTCCAAAGACATGGTAAAATACCCAACAAAACAATCCAACAATAATCAGAAACAAAGGAGAAACAACAGACAACAACATCACAAAACAGTCTCTGGAAGCAGATTCCCAGAGACCTTGCGGAACCTACCAACGGAGCACAGACCTCCGCCGGCCTCCTCCGCACGAAGGGAACGGTCCCCTTCGGCGGGCCACTGCCATCCGTTCAACCAAACCGCCTTGGCCTTGCGGAACTCCCCGGCGGATTACATTGTGCCGCCGAGGACCTCCGCAAGGTCATTCCTATCCCAGATTCCAGAATATCAACAACAGACACGAAATAAATGTTTCCAGAGAGCAAATCAGACCCAATTACATCAACATTTCATCAAATTAGAGGCCAAAAACATGGAAATCCAAACCATCAATGATCACACAACACTAGGCAAAAGATCAAGATGAAATCCAACAAATAGATCCAACAAAATAGGCTAAACACAAAGAATTTTCAGGATTTCCAACACCAAGAACATCATATAGAATAGGAGTGAATAAAATAGATTTTGATGGACATAGTGGTTACCTCAAAGAGCTTTTCCCTAATCCAACAAGCTTCAAGCAAGCTCACAAAGCCCCACCTTCTTGATGATCATCTTACCCAAAGAACCCCAAAAGAACATTTATAAGAATATGCGAAAAGACTAACAAAACCACAAAATACAAGGTAGATTCTTAGCTAGATGCACTTACCCAATCCTAGACAAGCATAAAAGAGCAATCTTGACTTGAAAACTTGTAGGGAAATGAAGATCAATTTTTGGAT
>CP025644.1:13970784-13989338 GCA_003576665.1 Ipomoea trifida | reverse complement strand
CTATATATATATATATATATATATATATATATATATATATATATATTAAGTTGAAAGAATTAGCCCAATTAAAACAATTAAATTGCCCAAGGAATTAATTAATGATCGAATGGCTTGAACGAATTTACGGGGTGTTACACTTCTAGTTCCATCCTTTTCTTCTAAGGCTTCGTAAGGCCAGTTGTCGACCAATTTTTTAAGGAAGCGCAACTGGTCAGCTCCTAACTGAAACACCAAACCCCCTTTCTCCCTAGCCTGAAAAAAATCAGTGGTTGGCCGACTTCGCGAGGAAGGGCAACTGGTCAGCTTCTGACAATAATCCCAACACCATCCATTTGTTCTAAGGCCTGAAAAGGCCAATTGTCGACCGACTTCTCAAGGAAGGGCAACCGGTCAGCTCCTGACTGAAACACCAAACCTCTTTTCTCCATGGCATGAAAAGGCTAGTGGTCAGCCGACTTCGCGAGGAAGGGCGATTTGTCAGCTCCTGACAATAACCCTAACAACATCCTTTTCTTCTAAGGCCTGAAAAAGCCAATTGTCAACCGACTTCTCAAGGAAGGGCGACTAATCAGCTCTTGACTGAAACACCAAACCCCCTTTATCCCTGGCCTAAGAAGGCTAGTGGTTGGTCGACTTTGCGAGGAAGGGCGACTGGTCAGTTCCTAACAATAACTCCATCACCATCATTTTCTTCTAAAGCCTGAAAAGGCCAGTTGTCGACCAACTTGTCAAGGAAGGGCGACTGGTCAGCTCCTGACTAAAACACCAAACCACCTTCCTCCTTGGCCTGAAAAGGCCAGTGGTGCACTTGGCTTTGCGCAAATATTTTCATCCGAACTAATGGAGGAGTTTTATTACTTTAGCTAAATAATACACAAACTAATTATGATAACTAATTGCCTACATCGAATACAACGAATGATAAAGGGATAACGACTATATCATACTACTGATAGAATTTCTTCATGTGGTGGGCATTCTAAGTCCTGTCCACTTGCCTGCCTTCCATGGTCTCTAGTCGGTATGTGCCTGGGTAGACTATTTCCGAGATCTTATAAGGTCCTTCTCATTTTATGGTCAACTTCCCCCCTCTTAGTGGGTTGATGGGCCTCTTGGTCCCTCAGGATTAAGTCACCCGATTGAAGGTATTTGACTTTTTCCCTCTTATCTTGATACCACTTGACCGCCTGCTAGTATTCGGCCATTCGGGCATACACGGCGTCACGCCTTTCTTCCAAGAAGTTCTTTTCAATCTGCAAGCTTTCTTCACTACATTTGTTATTATACAACATTATTCATCGACTGGGTACCTGGATTTTAGTCAGAACCTTGGCCTCAGAAGCGAAAGCTAAGGCAAATGGCGCATCGGGAGTCACTCAATGAGGAGTCGTCTAGTAGGTCTAGATAATTTTCTTTAATTGCTTGACCCAAGTACTGCCAAGCTTTTCTAACCTTTTCCTAAGTCTATCCAGCAAGGTGCAATTTAAATTCTCAATTTGCCCGTTCTACTACGGGTAAGCAACGGAAGCTTTAATGTGTCGAATGCCATGCTGCACGCAGAGTGTTGCAAACGACTGATTATCAAACTTTCGGCCATTGTCAATGACTAGTAACTCGAGTAGTCCAAATCGACAAATGATATTCCTTCAAATAAATTGACGGCACTAATACTCGGTGATGGTTTCCAATGGTTCAGCTTCTACCCATTTAATGATGTAATCCATTGCGAAATTGCAAAATTTGTGCTGTCTGGGTGCCTACGGTAATGGCCCGAGCAGATCCACCCCCAATTTAGCAAACGGAATAGCAGTTATGACTGACATGTAAAATGAGGCTAGTCGGGTATCTTTCTTCGCAAAAGCTTGGCACGTCGGGCATTTCTTGACTTCTTCTATAAAATCTTTCGCCATGGTTGGCCAATAATATCCCTAGATGACTAGCTTCTGGGCAAGTGTTTTGGCGCCTTGGTGGGCTGCACAGATCCCTCTATGGGCTTCCTCCGTCACAATCTTGGCTTCGTTGGGGAGTACGCAGCGGAGTAGGGGACCATCGAAGGATAGTTTGTATAGCCAGCCATCGACTACTTCGTAAAGCAGAGCTCTTCTCCATATCCGGTCAGCCTTAGCCTTATCATCTGGTAACTCGCACTTATCCTTGTATCTCATAATTTCAGCTATCCAAAACCATTCAGGCTGCGTGGCCGGGTTAGGGTACATATAAGGCATCTCAACGATGGGGCAGACCAACAAGCTCTCAGTACTTAGTCGTTCTACAATCTCCGTCCTACAGATTTCTGCTAAGTGATCGGGCAAGTCGTTGACTGCCAGTTTCGACAGAATATCGACCTCCACATTCTTAGCTCGCGGGACATGTATTATATCATAGGTGGTCAGCTTCCCTAGAAGTCCCTCAGTTACATCCTTATACATCTTCAGTCTTTCTTCGCGAGTCTCACATTCGTTAGTCAACTGGTCGACCACTAGCTGGGAGTTAGTTTTATTCCTCACTCGCGTAGCCTTCAAGGCTTGGATAAGACGCAAGCCACCGATGACTGCCTCATATTCGGCATCGTTATTCGAGGTGCGAAATTGATACTGCAAGCCATGATAAAGATGGAAGCCTTGTAGGCTGGTGATCATGACTCCTCCGCCACAGTGGCGTGTGCTAGCAGCACCGTCTGTCTAAATTTCTCACCATTTTGCATCATCAGGCTTTTCTTCGGTGTGGGGCTCCTCGATCTGCGCTGAGCATTCCACTATAAAATCTGCTAACTCCTGGGCTTTGATAAAAGGTCTGTGAAGGTACTCGAGCCCGTACTGGGTGAGCTCGACTGCCCACTTGATTAATCTGCCAAATGAGTTAGGGCTCCGCAGTATACTAGCTAGAGGTCAGTGAGTTAAGACTCTGATATGGTATGCTTGGAAGTAGGGCACCAATTTCCGGACAGTCAGAATTAGTGCGAAAACTACCTTCTCGAGTGGTGAGTACCTAATTTCCGCGCCTTTGAGTGTCTATCCCACATAATAGACCCGGTGCTCCGTTTTCTTCTCCTCGCGCTCTAAAACCGATCTGACCGTCTTCTAAGAGGCGGCCAAGTATAGAAACAGTGTTTCTCCTTTCTTGGGCTTAGTTAGCAAGGGAGGTGTTAGCAGATACTACTTCAGATCCTTAAAGGCGATCAGCATTCTTTCGTCCACTAAAACCCTTCTCGCTTCTTCATAGCCTCGAAAAATGGTAGGGTGCGATCAGCTGACTTGGACAGGAATTGACTGAGAGCCGTCAATCGTCCAGTCAGGCACTGCTTTTCCTTTAAGTTCTTAGGCAGCTGCATGTCCAGGATAGCCTTGACCTTCTCGGGGTTATGCTCAATCCCGCGCCGAGCAACCATGTATCCCAAGAACTTTCCTCCTTTGATTGCGAAGGCACACTTCTTCGCGTTTAGCCTCAGGTTGTATCTTCTCATTATGCTGAAGCAGTCAGTTATGTCCTCCACATACTCCTCTTCCTCCTTACTTTTGACCAGCATGTCATCCACATAGGGGGCCATGGACTTACCAATTAGGATATTGATCAGACTGGCCTCCATGCCGGTATAGGTGGCTCTTCAATTCTCCACATTTGGCCAGGTTCCTAGTTTGACTATTAGCGAGGTAGACCCCTCGGGATTAATCAAATCGTCGGTGAAGTCATCCAGTGGAGTTTTGACAAGGCATAGTCGTTCCATAGGCAACCCCAACTTTTTGTATGTGGTTAGATACATGACGTTCACACTGCTGCTTGTATCGACTAGTACCCGTCGGACCACCGTCCCATGGACGTCCATCGCAATGACTAATGCATCACGGTGCAGAGTTAAACCTTACGGTAAGTCATCATTAGTAAACGTAATGGGTTCTCGGCACGATCTCTTCCTGTTGGATTCCTGAGTAGCCACTGGCTCAATGTACAATTGCCTTGCCCATGCCTTCCAGGCGCCTGCCGTATCTCCACCTTCTGGACCCCCACGATCATGTTGATGACAAGCTTGCCCTTCCAATCTTTACTACTCTCCCCTTCTGTCATGGGCTGCTACTCCTTGTCTACCGCTCTCTTAGTCCGCTGAGGGGCATTGTCTCGTCGCCATGGTAGACTAGGACGACACCATTAATTGGCCGGTCGCCCTCGTTGGATTCGCTTTTCAAGCTCAGCCTTTAATACTTCACAGTCTTCTATCGAGTGTGAACTATTTTGATGATATCGGCAATACGGGACATTCTTATCTATTACTTACGGGTTATCCCCTGGGTGCACAGGTGGCAGAGGCGGCAACTATTCTCGCACTTCTTGAATGGGATGCACAGGCGATCGATAGCTACTTGGTCCTAGCCTATCGTGCACTCATCTCGAGCTTACTTGTCGAGTAGTGGCTCCTTCGACGCGCTCACTCTTAGGATCCTCTGACCGGGGTTGTTTCAAAGCCATCCCGGCTTACTTTCTTTTCTACCTTACCGCCTCTTCAATATCTGCGAGCTGCTTAGCTCTATGAATAGCTTGAGCGTACGTTCACGGGTTTTCATCGTGCATCTTCCCGTATTGCCCATCTGGGTTCAAGGATTCTATGAAAAAGGCCAATGCCGTCAGGTTGTCCCATCTTCCCTCGACCGCTTGAACTTCCTTTTGCAACCTGATCTGATAGCTTCACAGACTTTCTCCCTTGTCCTGGCATACTCATGCCAAGTCCAAGAGCTTCTTATTAGGCCTCATGCTGCCTGCGTAATGTGTCCAGAATGCCTCCACTAGTTGCTCGAAGCAACTGATCGATTGGGCAGGCAAGCCGGCAAACTACCTCTATGCCTGGCTGGTTAGCGTAGGAAAAAAGCTCAATAGATCAACTGGTCAGCAGCGCCCACTACATGCATCTTGGCTTGGTAGCTGATCACGTATTACGCGGATCTCTGGAACCATCGTATGTAGGGTGCTCAAGTAACTTGAAATCTGGGGGTGCCCTATAGTTCCTTACTTCGTTTGTGAATGGGTAGGCGGTCAACAAAGGTATAATTATTCCCGTTTCCTTCTCCTCCATCTAGCGATTCAAGTCCCTGACCTACCTGGCTAGGTTTGCGCGCTCCCCTAGCTGGCATTTCACCACGACTCTCAACATCATGGACCCCGATCTCCCGACCACGTTGGTTAACCAGGTCCCTATGCAAATCGTCCTACCTGAATCCTGCTCCAAAGTGCTCTTTAGCCCCCTACTAGTCGGTTGATCGGGTGACATCCAGCTAGATCGCTCAGCCGATTTCTAACTGACCGAACGGGAGCTGCAGGACCCTGGCGTGAATGAGCTGGCTGCCGAATTTGAGTTTGACTAACGATGCGGACATCCGAATGATCAGAATGATTAGTGTGCTGCGAGACCATATGCCTACTCTGCTCCACTAGTGTGACAGGAGGGGGTGCTTGTTGCTCGGGCTGTAAAGACGGTACACCCACTCTTCCTCAAGCCACAATTACTTGGGCGATTACTTCAGTGATAGTTGGTGCAAGAGTTGCCATGGGATTGAGCGGTGCAACTAGCACCGCTGCTGGAGGTATGACTGGTCGGTCATTATTAGCCGCCGATCGCTTTGTCGAATTACGGCTGCCGAGCTGCGTAAATCCCCCCACTAAGGTGTTGTCAACTTCCTGAGGGGCAATGACGATCACGTTGTCGTTCGCGTTCCTGTTCACGTTCCCATTCGTGTTTCCATTCGCTGCAGTAGTAGCGTTTGGATTAGCCTGACCTGAGCAACGATTACATCGAGTTTGTGACATGTAGATAGCGTAGAAACGAGACGTTTTGTATCAATCCCCATAGACGGCGCCAATGTTGGTTTTACGGATGCGCGACAACCATTTTCGCTGGCCAACACTACCGTAGAACTTTAGAGAAAATATTAAGAAGAAAATACAAGCACAATTAAAAGAACAATTATACTTGCATTCATCTCGAAACCCTTAACAATGCAACCCAAGGGGGTATTTATACAAGAATAATGAGCCTACGCAAGGAAATAAGATGAATTCTTAACAAATATATATTTAGGAAGGTTATTTGGAACTGCCTAACTGACATAGAATTTACCAAATTCTGAATTAGACAAGATTCCCCGAATTTCACCCAAGATACCAAATTCTGCTCGGTAACCGCCTTTTAGGGCGCACTCGATCGGACACCGCCTGTAACACCCTGAAATTTCCTATTACGCTATTAAATATTAAATGAGGGGTTATTTATTATTAAGTAATTATTTCAAATAATTATAAGTAACATTATTTTCCTACGGGCTTGGGACTATATACTTTTATATATATGTATAAATTATTGTTATAAAGGTCCATAGCCCAATGTTTCTATAGTTGTATATATACATACAATTCCTACATAAATATTATTATTGAGCCCATAATTATATATATATATGTTTTATAGACTAAGATTATCCTTGAGCCCCCAAATTATATTATCTTAAGAACTATACTAAGCCCATACCTATAAATATTTATATGTCTTATAATCTATTGTTTGGTGACCCAACCCATTCTAATCTTAAACCAAAGTTGACCCAACTTTCTTAATTTGCTTTAGCCCAAACCCAATATATATATATATAGTTTTGACCCAAGTTCCACATTTGACCTAGCCCAAAAAGGAAGCTTCCCAATATGGAAACCTAGATGAGTGGCAAGTATTGCCTTACGTCCGTTTCTCTCCCTCACCACACCCTCTGCGTCCGAGTTTCAGTTAACGCACAACAACGAAGAATTCCGGCGGTGCGAGGAGCTCTTTCCTTCCGGTGGATCTTCCTCTTCATTTCTCCCTCACCTCACGGCAATGGCGGCTTGGCTGGGGGTAGCTCGGCGGCAGCAGGCAGAATAGTACCAATGGAGGACGGTGATGAGATCGACGAGGTGTGGCAGTCCGACGAGCGACATACGTCCTCCATGCAGCGGCGATGTTGGGTGGTGGCGTAGCTGGAGGAAGCTCCCCGATCGACGCCTGCTTCTTCTCCTCGGTCGAGCAGTAACGGGAGAGGCGGCGTTTAGTGAGCTCCGAGTCAGCAGCGAAGGTGGCCTCCGGCGTCACCCTTCTCCTCCGGCGGTGCAAGGCGACGGATAGGAACGGCGGCACTCCCCCTTTCCCCGGCAGCATGAAAACTCCTCACCCTCTTCGGCGGCATTGTACGACGACGAACGGCAGAGCAAGAGTAGTCGCGGCCTTCATCTCCGACGTGCTCCTTATGGCAACGGCAGCGGTGGGTTCATGCGGTGCTGGCTCTTCCGTGGCTCTCTTCCGTGCGGCAACCCCTGCTTCCAGCGAAATAGAGTGATGGCGGTGAAGGATGGCGGATGGCAACAGCGGACTCCTCATTTCCGTTGGAAACACGAAGCAGAGCAAGCGGATGGCAGCAACGGTCATCGCCATTTCCGTCTCTTCTCCCTTGCGGCTCCGTCGAAGTGACCGGCGGTCGTTTTGAAGATCTTAATGGATGGTCGCGTAGTATGGCAACAAGAAGCGAAGTGGCGTGGTGGTTCGGTGCTCGTGTGTGGAACGGGGAGGCTCGGGTTCGAATCCTGCCTAGGACTAGTGTGTTCATTTTAAGGTAACTATCTCTTTTAAGCTTTAAATAATAGTAGTTAGTCACATACAGTGTCTTTTAAGCTCAATAATATGGTTTAGGCACTAAATCTTGTTATGGATGATAGTGTACTTGTGACCCTTGCCATGCTTAGGAATAATTATGGACTATAGGTGATAATTATATGGACCGAGTAGGAATATTAGTATTGTTAATTAATAGTTAGTGACGGTGTTAGAATTATATTAATTCTTCAGGTTCACGATTATGAACCGAGCTTTGAGTTTGGTGTTGCTATGGATTAATGCGCTTTTGGATTTAATTACGCTTCGAAGGTAACCACTATGTCCATCAAAATCTATTTTTACACTCTCGCTCTATATGATATTATTTGGTGAATGGAAATCCTGAAATTCCTTGATTATTAGCTTATTATTGATCGTGTCTATTGGATTCTTGGACTTGTGTCTTGATCCTTTGCCTAGTGTGATTGTGATCATTTGATTGGTTGGATTTCCATGTTATTTGGCCTCTGTTGGATGAATTGCTGGTGTAT
The DNA here is from genome assembly GCA_003576665.1 of Ipomoea trifida. NCBI lineage: Eukaryota > Viridiplantae > Streptophyta > Magnoliopsida > Solanales > Convolvulaceae > Ipomoea > Ipomoea trifida. The sequence continues at coordinate 13,981,181 of CP025644.1, read as the reverse complement.
TGTGATCTGATCTTTGTATTCTGGAACCTTCTTTGTATTCTGAGCTGAGTCTGATTCGGTGTGTGGGAATTGCTCTTGCGGGGTTCTCTGGCGGGAAAATGTAACCGCTGAGGTCTTCCGTGAGAGTAAGGTGGTTGTGATTGGTGAGCGATCCGTTGTTTGTTTCCTCCTTTGTTCTTGAGTTTATTGGAGTATTCTATTGGTTATGTTATCTTGATTCTGGAGTATTTATTCATACCTCTCAGTTCGTTATATGAGTCTATTACTTGATTGGTTGAATCCTTGATTATGTTATTTGGGAGTTGGTTGGTGTTCATATCTGAGATGAACACTCTGAGTGATGGTTCTTGGGCTGAGTGAGTATGAGTATGTGGTGGTGGATCTTTGAGTATCTCTTGGTGGTTTGTTGGTATCGTTGGGATTTGTTGGATGAACTAACTGTGCTACTATTGACTATATTTGGGTTGATTACCCCTGTGATTGGACTTCGGTCCCTGTGATTGGACTTAGGTCCCTGTGATTGGACTACGGTCCCTGTGATTGGGTTCATTACCCCTGTGATTGGGTTCATTACCCCCGTGATTGGGTTGACTACCCCTGTGATTGGACTACGGTCCCTGTGATTGGACTTCGGTCCTTGTGATTGGGCTCATCACCCCTGTGTACCGGTTTTCCGGGTTTGACTCTTGACTCCTGACTTCTGATTGTGGTTGGGTTTGGTATGGTGATTGATATGTGGTTTGGAGATTGGAGTTGGGGGTTCTTCTTGGATTATGTATTCTTGGGTTCCTTGTGTTATTCGGTTGTTACCTTGTTGTTCTCGTTGAGTTGGTTGGTTCTTTTGGATGGTTATTCAGTTGATATCTCGGTTATTGGTCCGTTATTGTATTATGCTTTCGTTGTTGGATTTTGGCTTCGTTTGACTGAGTCTTGGTTTATGATTCGTTCAACTTATTATTATTGAGTATCGGTTTGAACTATTGAACAGTTTGTTGGTGTTTATATTCTATATGGGTGTGTAAACCTATTTACAAACTTATATGTATATCTATACTTCCTTGCGGGTGTGAATGGTGGTTACTTAGCAGTCTTTTGCTAATGGTTCTTTGTGTGTTTTCCAGGTTTGCCTTTAAGTCTGTGCGTGAGCGCGATAGAGATACACCCGTACGAGGAGGCTTAGATAGTGGTTATGTTTTAGTCTTATGCTTTGGCCTGTGAGCCATTTGAGACTTTAAATACTCTTGACTAGTGTTTGGATGTTGTTAAGCATAATTTAAGGATTATCGTTTATACAGTTCAACTTTTATGGTTAGCCTGTGTATCTAGGCTGTGTTATCCTACCTAGATGTGGCATGACGCCCCTTAGGTTTTAAATTCGCTTCCGCTATGTTCTGTTTGGTTGAGTTAGGCAGCTGTTGTGTTGAGATTTTATCTATCTCAGCTTGTGCGAGGTTGGGGGTGTCACACCGCCTCCTGACATCCTTCATGAACTGAGCCGCACGAGTCATGGAACACGAGCTACATATCCATCGGACTGGTTAGTCGGTAGGCTCCAGATACCGGTCTTCTTGGGTCAGGTACCCCAGTCAGGGTATCTATCAACTTGTTTGTCTTAATTGAAGAGGAATCTGAGATGAAAAAGTGACAAGTATAAAATTACTTAGGATTGAAGATATACCAAATTGTTAGTTTAATATGTTTTAGGTTATTATAATTTTTTCTTTTGTAGTATGTAAATTACTCTTTTTGGCATCTCATTGAATTCATAAGGTAATATATGCAATTAATTATTTTAATATGTTTATTAATTGTGTGTACATTTTTATACAAAAGGTTAATGAAGTGGATTACTATTTTAATTTAAATAGTATTTTTTGTGTATTACTGTATTTCATTGTAGATGTAATCACATTTTCACCGTATATCATGACTTTGGTTTGATGTTTACTGGAAGTTGGGTGAATGAGATAATTATCTTTATTGGTGTTTAGATGAAGCAAATACTGAGAAAAAAAATAATTATCTAACATCCACCAATTAGTAGCTAATACACTCGGAAAGATTCAATGTCGCCTCCAACATTTGTTATTAATTAGCAACTTTAAAAAAAAAAGGAGATTAACAAAAAAAAAAAAAAAAACCAACAACATCATCATCTTAAATTCAATGAGCAAAATAATTGAAATAATGTGTTAAGTGTTGTAATTTGGCTTCTCAATTAGCTCAGTTCTCGCGTGGTGATTGCCCGGTAATTGCTTAGGATTATATATACGATAGTGTAGTGTAGATAAGGCAAAGGAGAAGAAGAATAACAAGAACACAAGATCACAAAAGCTCAAAAAAGCCACCTTTTATTCATTCATCAACATGTATATATATACAATAGTACAACTCTTCATTTCTCAACATAATGAGGGAGTTGGAAAGTGGCAAATGAAAAGTCTCAAAATAATGGCCATTAGTAATATATTTATAACACTCCCCCTTGGCCATTATTTAATCATATTCATGCCTCGTTAAAAACCTCGCTAGAAAAACCCTTTGGGAAAAACCTAGACGAGGAAAAGAGTACACGAAATATGTTAAACCATTGTGTTGCACCGGTTGCCTCATTATTTCATTATCATCATTTATTACAATATTTGCTTCAGGCAAACAATAATTAACAAGATGAGCTGAGACTCATTCTTCGATGACAAAATGCTTTGGTGTGCTACACATAGGGACCAAAGCCCTTCACACCCACATTGATAGCAAACTTCTAGTTAGAATTTTGCCTCAATAAGTATGGTCGTCATTGATTATCTTGATCACTTTGCTTCTTATTTTTGAGCTCGAAACTCATACCACACCAGTTATAACCTCGACCTCAACCCCTTATAAAGTTGTTCGACTGTGCAACATTATGTGTTTCAGGCACCAGTGCAAAACCAACAATACATGCATTTTGATTCTTCATCAACAACTAGTTATGTTTCTTAGCTACAATGAGTGCTAATCAGCTTAGAATGCTTCATAATTTGTTATCTTGTACTGCTGCTAGAGTACAAGGTTACTCGCATGAAAAATATACATAGTATTTTCAAATAAGCATTTTTCTGAAACTTCCTGTTTGTAGAGTTTTAATTGCGAGACTATTTTATGCAGAGCTGAATTATAGTCACTTACTGACTTATAATCTTAAAACTCGAGAGTAAAAGCTAGTCAAATTGTGCCTAATGAAGGACAATTGATGACTATTAGTCGAAATGGTCCTTCAGGAACTTCCAATCAAATACTCATTTTTAAGGTCGCGGTTCAAGTGGTGACGTATGAAAAAGATAGCTTTTACCTTCTGGGTATCAGTGCTCTATGACTTAGCAACAAAAGCTTGTCTCAATTCCTTAGATGCCAAAAGTATTCAATATCTAGAGCCCAAGTTTAATAATTGCTTCTACCAAAAGAGAGTTTAATAAAACCACATTTGGCAATGGAGGACATGATCTACAAGATCATCATTTTCATGTAACTCTACGAAGCAATGTGTGACAACAATGGGAAAAACCACTATTTTGAATACATGTTCAAACAATGGATGAAGAAACACCATTTTACATAAATATGCGTATATGTATCTTAGTATTCTGATGCAAACATAGCAATCCGATACAAGCATAATAAGAATTAATTATGCAGAGTTTTTACCCATTTTGGTCCCTTGACTATTGCCTTTTCTCAATTTTACATTTTGACTTTTAATTTGACCTAATGTGGTCCCCTGACTTTAAAAAATTACCCTATTTTGGTCCTCCGTTAGGTTGGGCGTGAAGCAAACGTTAAATGTGAGGGTATTTCTATCATTTTGCTTGCTTGGCGCCTTCGAATACCTGCCTTGACCGAGCGTATAGCCATATTCATTCCAGTGGAGGCAATCCGCAGCTGCTCACCAAAAACCCTAGTTTTGTTTGCTTTCTTCTTCCCATAATTTGCGAAAATTTGTTACAATGTCAACACAATGGAGGCAAAGCACTAAGCTTTCTTGTTCATCATCATCATCATCGCCAAGGCAAAGGTACTATTACGGAGATGCAATCCCGACGCGAATTTGCAATTGTGGCAGTGAATGGAGCTTTCAAACGTCTTGGAGTAGCGAAAATCCAGGTCGTAGGTTAAGGAGCACTAATTCCCTTATTTTGTATTTTGGAAATTTTTTCAATTGGACCTTCTTTGTGAGAATTCTTGAATTTGTTGATAGGATGGTGTCAAATGTGGATTCAAGGAATGGTTTGATCCTCCCATGTGTGCCCGTTCGAAGAAGATAATCCCTGGCTTATTAAGAAGTATGAATAGAAAAGATGAGGAAATTGAGAGGTTGAAAGCATTGGTGGTGTCCTCCTCTGGTGGTGTCCTCCCAAGAACTTGTAATTGTGCAAAAGTAGGAGGCTTTAGGTGTAGGATTAAGTGGTTTGTGCTTATTATTTTAGCATCTAGTTTCTGTTATTTGTACTGTAACAGATATGAAATTGGTACTCATAGTGTTAAACTATGTTTACCATGATGTAGTTTTAGTTATTGTAATATTGCACTACTTTAAGAATGAAAGTGTGTAAACTGGCACTGTTTTATGAATGAATATATGTTTTATTGCTACTGTAAGAATGAATATATGTGTAAACTGGCACTACTTTAAGCATGAAACCAATGGATGGTCCTAATGAATAAAAGTGCACTGTTTTATAAGCCCACAGTAATACTCACTGGAAAAATAAAGCAATGGTAAACTGGAAAAAATTATACATTCATAAACAGAGGTCAGGTATCCAAAATACTGTTGATTACAGTTGCATTACATCACAGATTATATAAACTGCAATTGTATTGGATTACAACTGCATTAGACCACATGTTTTGGGCCTACAAAAGTATCACAATGAGTCTACCATTGTATTGTATTACAAAAGACATTCATAATGTTCATGTCAACATCTACCAAAATATTTACCACCATTAACTGTAGCAAATTACATCTCAATCATGGTGAAATATCAAAAAGTAGTCAACTTCAAATGCACCAAGCAAAATATTTCAGCAATTTAGGCCCTTAATCAATTTCGATTGGTTGTTTAGCATTTCCATATTTGCCTTTATAAGTCATTGAAGACCTTGTCTTATATTTTCTCTGCACTCCCTGAGCAACATGCTTCCTTTTCTTTGTTAGACCAAGTGTCTTAGGCATTCTGGGAGGGGGATTTACAGCCAAGCTTGTCTGGACACCATGCCCTTGTTCATCACTGTTATGGTCTTCATCATCTTCAAAATGAGGTTGTGTAGGTATATCTTCTTGTGTAGGTAATGGCATTTCTTCCTCACCAGGCATAAGTATCTCTTCTTGTGCAGATTCAGTGACCTTTTGAAAACAAAGAACAAAAATTAATAAATAAACAAACCTAAACCCTTAAGAAATTAAAAAAAACATGTACCTCATTGTGAAAATCCTCATCCTCATTATGCAATGACTCAACCTCAACATTCAAATCAGTTGCAACAACTTCTGAACTTACATCTTCAATTGGAATCTATTTAATTTCATTTTTTTTGCATAAGCCAGACAAGTCAGCAGTGGCAAGGGTATAAGGTAAGTGTACTGTAATGAAATGCATAACTAACATCAACAAGTTCTTGTATTGGTATTGGAATGGCCTGTGTCTTATTCCTTTGTGGCTGAAGGTTTCTCTGGAAACAATATAAAGGACTCAAATACATGTAAATAAGCATGTGCTATTAACTAAAACAATTTGAAAACACTTACAGGTTTTAGAGGGCATTTTCTACTATTGTGTCCTCTTTGTTTACACAAGGTGCAGTGTAAAACCACATGCTTTCTGCTCATATGAACCCCATCAGTTGTGACTTTATTTTTTCCTTTGGTTGTTTCATCAGCTCTTCTCAACCTCAGCTTCCTTGGCCTGCCAGGTTTAGCTTTGTACTCATGTGGCAGTGGTGCTTCTTTTTGGGATTGAGGCAACTCATTAGGACCAGCCATTGGTTTGATGCTCCATCCATACACTTTCAAGTAATTTTCAACTGAGTAGCAGCTGTCTACATAATCCAACACATTGTCTTTTCATCCATATGGCACAAATTGCATGTCTGCATGGGATTCCAGGTAAATCCCATTTCCTGCATGAACATGTCTTCTTCCCCAAATCCACTTGGTGTTGCTCACCAGTATGACATTTCCTCACTTCAAACAAGTTAAAATCACACTGTAATGGTATATACCCACCTGCAAACTTCTCTTCAACTGCAACTTTCTTCACAATGTTTGGACAAATAGGCTCTAACCATTCACTTGCCTCTTGTCTGTTTTTAAATAATCTTGTCATCAAGGTCACCCTAAGTATCTCAAGGCAACTAATCAGTGGTGCTTCCCTAGCCTTAACAATCATAGCATTGAAACACTCACTCACATTATTGACAAGAATATCACACAGGGCAGAAGATGTGAAGTGTGAGCGTGACCATTCTGATGGGTGTTTGTCTGCCAACCACTCAAATGCATTGATGTCAAGCTCTTTCATCTTCCTTATTTGGATCTTAAACGACATCCATCAACCCCTATAATTTTCCTACAATGTTGGAAACCATTCCTACAAGCTTCCCAGCCAATGTACCATCTTAGAAATCTCTTCTTTCCGCCTTCCTCTACACAGTCAGTCATTTTCACAATATTTTTTGTTTTTGGGTTTGATCTTTCAATCTCAAGATAATAATTCCAGAACTTCTTGAAATAATCCTCTAGCTCACCATCAATAGAAGCTCTAGCCAATGTCATAGCCTTGTAGGCAACCTTTGAGGTGATATGTAAGTGGTCATCAGTGGCTACCCTTTCCCTAAACTCACTGACTGTCCATTTTGAATTCCCACGTATTTCCTTTTTCCACCTCTTAGCTAGTCTGCTGGCCCTAACAGTAGGATTCTCCCACACCCAAGAGCAACCATCATGTGTATCTGTGAATGTTGTAACCCTCCAACAGTTGACATCCTTTATCCATCTTAGGGTTATTGACCAAGGGCATCCCCTCTGTTTACACTTGGCAATACACCTAACTCTTTCATTCTTTTCAATCTTTATATCCTTCCCATCTTTGAAAGCATAATTGACTATGGCTTCTTTAAATTCAGATTTTTGCCCAAATGTCATCCCAACACTGAAATGAGGGTTGTCCATGTCACAAGTCTTAAATTTTGGCCATATATGTGACACCCCAACCTCACACAGGCTGAGATAGCTAAGACTTAACATAACAGCTGCCAATCTCAACCAACATTCATAACAAAGCGGAAGCGAATTTAAAACTTAAGGGCGTCATGCCACATCTAGGTATAAACACAGCCTAGATGCACAGGCTAATCATAAAACGAACTAAGCTGTCTTAGATATCAAATATAAATCAATCCTTAATCCAAAGTCATAAGTACTCAAATCACTAACAAGAGTATCATAATATCTCAAGGCACACAGGCCAACAACTCAAGGTCTAAACAAAACCAACTAAGGCTAAACATCCTCATAGGAAAAAGCTCTAGCGCGCTCTCGCATAACTACTCCATACCTGGAAAACACACGAAGAACCATTAGCAAAAGAATGCTAAGCAACCACCATTCACACCCGCAAGGAGATATAGATATACATAAGCTTATAAATAGGTTTACACACCCATATAGAATATAAACACCACACGAACTATTCAATAGTTCAAACCGATACTCAACAACAATAAGCTGAACGAATCAATAACCAAGACTCAGTCAAACAAAGCCAATATCCAATAACGAAAGCATAATGCAATAACGAACCAACAACCGACACGACCCTTGCAAATCGAGCATGCAAGCCCTCAACATGTCCTCCAAAGTCTGAATGGTGCGCTCAGTCTGACCATCGGTGGCAGGATGAAAAGCTGTACTCATCTTCAACCTCGTGCCCAACGCTGCTTGTAATGACTTCCAAAACTGTGATAAGAACCTCGAGTCGCGGTCAGACACGATGTCGCGAGGCACCCCGTGGTATTTCACCACCTGATGTATGTAAGCTCTGGCCAACTGATCCATCGTCCACGTTTCCTTCATAGCGATGAAGCGAGCTGTCTTGGTGAGGCGATCCACTATCACCCATATCTTGTCTTTCCCGGATCTGGTCAAAGGCAACCCTCCCACGAAGTCCATGGATATAGATTCCCACTTTCCTTCGGGCACTTCCAGGGGTAGTAGCATTCCTTTAGTCTTGCACCTTTCTGCCTTGACTTTCTGACAGTTCAAACAACGGCTCACGAAGTCAGCTATTTCCTTTTTCATGTTCGGCCACCAGAACAGTTTCTTCATGTCTTTATACAACTTGTCGCCACCAGGATGTACTGAATATGGTGTGTAGTGGCTTTCTTCCAATATCTGTCGCTTCAAGTCTTTACACGAAAGTGGCACGCACCACCTCCCTAAATATCGCATACTGCCGTTGGGGTAGATCTCGAAAGGTCCCTTCTTGCCATTAACCATCTTGGCCCTTACTCTGTTCAATCGGGCATCGCCCGTCTGGCCCCTTCGGATCTCGTCGAGCCACGCCGGTAGGGGCCCTTCTTCCAACACGGCAATATTCAACTTTTGAAATTCCTTACACAGGTCGTCTGCGAGTACCCATGTGGCATTGAGTGAATGGCTCGTCTTTCTGCTCAGTGCGTCGGCCACTACATTTGCTTTTCCCTCGTGATACTGAATAATCAAGTCGTAATCTTTAATGAGCTCTAACCAACGTCTTTGTCTCATGTTCAAATCCTTCTGTGTGAAGATATACTTTAAACTCTTGTGATCGGTGTAAATCTTACACTGCACCCCATACAAGTAATGCCTCCAAATCTTGAGTGCAAAAACAACAGCGGCTAGCTCCAAATCATGCGTGGGGTAGTTTTCCTCATGACTCTTAAGCTGGCGAGACGCGTAAGCCACTACTCGGCCCTGCTGCATCAGTACACAACCCAAACCTTTCTTCGACGCGTCACTATACACTTCAAATCCCTCAGTCCCTGATGGTAAAGTCAAAACAGGAGCCGATGTCAACCTTTCTTTCAACTCTTGGAACGCTGCTGCACACTCATTGTCCCATCTGAAGGGTGTGGTCTTCTTCATGAGCTGCGTGATCGGTCGGGCTATCGTAGAGAAGTCCGGAACAAACCTCCTGTAGTAACCTGCCAAACCCAGAAAGCTTCGGACCTCAGAAGGAGTCGTTGGTGCTGGCCACTCTATCACTGCTCGGATTTTAGCTGGGTCCACCGAGACCCCATCTTTAGCTATCACGTGACCCAAGAAAGCCACGCTAGTCTTCCAGAACTCACACTTGGACAGCTTGGCATACAACTGCTTCTCCCTTAGAATATGTAGCACAGTCCTGAGAAGCTTCTCATGCTCGGTCGGATCAGGAGAGTAAACCAAGATGTCGTCGATGAACACTACCACGAACTCATCTAGATACGGCTGGAATACTCTGTTCATCAAGTCCATGAAAGCAGCTGGAGCATTCGTTAACCCAAACGGCATTACGGTGAACTCATAGTGGCCATAGCGGGTCCGGAACGCCGTCTTCGGAATATCTGCCTCCGCCACTCTAAGCTGATGGTACCCGGATCGCAGATCTATCTTCGAGAAGATGCCGGCTCCCTTCAGCTGATCAAACAAGTCATCGATTCTCGGCAAGGGGTACTTGTTCTTAACTGTCACTCAGTTCAGCTCTCGGTAGTCTATACAGAGTCGCATGCTACCATCCTTCTTCCTCACAAAAAGCACCGGAGCTCCCCACGGCGAAACACTCGGTCGAATATACCCTTTGTTTAACAAATCTTGCAGCTGCTCTTTCAACTCCTGCATTTCCTTCGGGGCCATGCGGTACGGGGCTTTCGATATTGGGGCTGTCCCTGGCATCAAATCAATGGTGAACTCTACCTCTCGGGGAGGCGGTAATCCAGGGATCTCATCTAGAAAGACATCGGGAAACTCACGTACTACGGGTATTTGCTACACTTCATCTTTCGGAGCACTGAGATCCTCAACTGCACATAAGAAGGCTTCATGCCCCTTCGCGACATATTTCTTGATTTCGATCATCGAGACCAGCTTGACCTCGGGCTCCTTAGTTACCCCTCTATATGAAACCCGCTTGCCCCCAGGGCCCTTTGTAACACCCCGAAAATTCCTACTACTCTTTGAATATTATAAGGGGGTTATTTTCTTATTAAATAATTATTTAAATAGCTATAAGTATAATCATTTTCTCATGGGCTTATAATAATGAATTTTGGGACTACTTATTATTATTATTGCTACTACTATGATATTAAAATATTCTTAGCCCAAGCACCTATATAAG
>CP025644.1:13933027-13952564 GCA_003576665.1 Ipomoea trifida | reverse complement strand
CCTTCAGCTACAACAGTATACATCTTACATTCACCAGTATCATACCCTAGCTCAATGACTTTCTCTTGAAGAGTCATAAACCCCCATTCATCAACATCCATATAGTCAAAATGATCTATAAGTCCTCCCACATATGACACTAGTTCAGTCATTACTATCCTCCCACCATGTCTAACCTTAAGTGTAAAGTTATTGCATTCATCATCCTCTGAATGATTTAAATAATTAACAAACAGAAAAAAAAACATATGAATCAGACAAAAAAAAAAAAACAAAAGGATACCACAACCAATGCAGAACACAAAAAGCAGTTCAAAAATAAAATAAAGAACAATAGTGGTCCCCCTTGGTTCCCTGTTTTACAAACACATCGCACACTTTTATTATACAATGTTGAAATTCTTTCTAGTGGTCCCCTCCAAAAGCTAAAGCAGAAAAAACAAAGTAAAAAAGCAAACACATAGCACAGTTTTCTAATACATATGCTCCCAAAAAATACTCAGTGGTCCCCTGTTTACTTGACCCTATAAAAGACACAAACTGAACAACATACAAAACACAACAATACACAGACACGCATACGCTGACCTTCAACAAACGAAGACACAAAAGCAGAACAAACGAAGTAAAAAGCTATTGCGTACCATATATTGGCAAGTTCGCACTCCCAGCCCTTCGAATCACCATGAATTCCTCGTCGATTGTTCACTGCCTTCGTCGCCAATTTCTGCAATTAGGGTTCTTTGTTTCGAATATGTTCTTAATTTGGGGATTACTTGGGTTACGCTCGGTCAAGGCAGGTATTCGAAAGCGCCAAGCAAGCAAAATGACAGAAATACCCTCACATTTAACGTTTGCTTCACGCCCAACCTAACGGAGGACCAAAATAGGGTAATTTTTAAAGTCAAGGGACCACATTAGGTCAAATTAAAAGTCAAAATGTAAAATTGAGAAAAGGCAATAGTCAAGGGACCAAAATGGGTAAAAACTCTAATTATGCATTCGATATCCAAAGTCATAGAACATGCATGGATACATATACATACAATTTGGTATATAACCACATGTATTTACCATTTTCAAGCATCATGGTTCATGTAGAGCTTAATTCATATCCATGATTCAGGAGGATAAATCAAGAGAATTTAGATTTACAAACCCATGTATTTACCCCAAAACTTTAACCATAGCTTGATGAGGGGTTCATATACTCACAAGTAGTTAACAAACATAGAGTATTATCACACTAATTATCATAAGCACACATATACAGATAATAAAATCAAAAGGGAGAATACTCATTTCGTAGAAACAAGGATTGGAGGTTCCAATTCATATTGGAAGGCACTATGCACAAACAAAGTCATAGATTTCATAATAAAATAGATTTCATAATAAAATGCACAAGACAATTGATAGCAAGCATACCGTTCACCGAAAATCACGATAGAGACTCGTGCTGATAACGTGTTGTAATTTGGCTTCTCAATTAGCTCAGTTCTCGCGTGGTGCTTGCCCGGTAATTGCTTAGGATTATATATATGATAGTGTAGTTAGATAAGGCAAAGGAGAAGAAGAATAACAAGAACACAAGATCACAAAAGCTCAAAAGTCACCTTTTATTCATTCATCAACATGTATATATACACAATAGTACAACTCTTCATTTCTCAACATAATGAGGGAGTTGGAAAGTGGCAAATGAAAAGTCTCAAAATAATGGCCATTAGTAATATATTTATAACATTAAGTATTTTAATAAAACTTTTTTTTTTTCATGTTAAACCATGTAACTTAAGTTACCATTTTACTATTTTGGTGCTTATTAACTCATTAGCAAATTAAGTTGTATTTTGTACAACTCAAGGATGTTTTTTGGTTGTTTTGCTATCTGTTAAAAAAAATGCAACTTAAACTATTATTTTGTGTAACTTAGGGTATTATTTTGTAGTAAGAGTAGCGTATATAGGAAGATTCATTGAGAGATTTTTGAGAAAAAATCTTACAAAATAACCAATATGTCCTTTAATAATTTGAAAATTCAAAATAAATTGTTAATATTAACAAAATCTATAAACAATAGATTGAGACTGTCAATTTCGACATAATTAAAACCAACTCTACCATTTAGGTATAATAAATGTACTAAGCCTGTCATTTTTCCTCAAACATTGATAAAAATTTTCTTAACTATTTAATTAAGATTTCAATATAATATTTCCGTATATTATTGAAAGATTAACTCTGATAGTTGCCAATGACCTTGTGGTCTAGTGGCATTCGGTTGTACCCCCATGTGGAAGGGGGTAGGTTTGAGCCCCAGTGGAGGCTAGCATTCAAAAAAAAAAAAAAAAAAAAAAAAAAACTCTGATAGTCAAATATCTAAAAGTCTGATCTACTTTTTAAAAAAGTTTAAAAATCTTAATACGCATATTCAGTATTCACCCACCCCTAACAGAGACCATCATTAATATAATGGTGTATTTGGTTCATGGGTTTAGCTATCAGAAATAAGAATCAAACTCATTGTTATTGTTTGGTTGACGAGTTTCTAGAACACTACTATGTGATCTAATTACCCTCTTAATTAGTAAACTCATTCCCTAATAAACTAACGGGGTGTTTGGTTCACAGAATAGGTAGGGAATGGCATAGCTTTCCCAATAATAGCTTATTCCGTTGTTTGGTTTGCATTTGTATTCTCATGAACAATGTTCCTGGGAATGAGCTATTACCCTTGCAAGGGTAATAACTATTACCAGGGCCCCCCTGGTATTAGTCTATTTCTGGCCTCTCAGGAATAGCTATTTTAATATATTTTCTTTTTTATCTTTTTTAAACCTAAATTTTTTTAGGCTCGCTTTTCTAAATTCATCGACTCCCATCACCTTTCTCTCTCAGTCATCGCACACATCTCACCTCTGCCATTGCAAATTGGACTTCTTCTTCAAGGTATTTTTCTAATCTTCTCTTTTTTATTTTTTTACAGATTATTATTTAAATTTATATAAATATATATATACATAACAATTGTTGCGGCTGCGACACCCGCAGTATATTTGTTATGGTGCCGCAGCCGCAACAATATATTTGTTACAAATATATTGCTGCGACGCGGCGCGGTGCAGCAGTATATTTGTTACAAATATATTGATGTTAACAAATATTAACAAATATACTGCTGCGGGCTGCGGCTGCGGCACAGCGCCGCAGCCCGCAACCGTATATTTGTTAACAAATATACTGCTGCGGCTACGGCACCGTTCCGCGCCGCAGCCAATTTTATATATTTATAAAAATTATTAATTTTTAATTAGGTATATATATCTAGGGTTTAGTTTTATATTTTTGTGATGTATATGTGTTGTTTTATATTTTTTTATTGTAATTTGTATGTAAATATATGTGTGTTTGATATATTATTTTTGAGTTATATTGTTATAGTTTTGAATACTGTAAGATTTAAATTGAATTTGCAGTTATGCATGGCTCGTTTGCGTTTAATAACTCGTACTGGAAGAAGAAAAAGATATGTAGTTGTGTTACGTATATGGTTAGATATGTGTGCTTCTGTGAGTTCATTATTTATAATGATTATGTCTATCTTGACAATTTTGTGTTCTAATAAAAAACGAATGCAATCTTATATTATTAATACTTTAGGGTCTTGGGAATATATGTTACGAACCGTTATATGTTACGAATCGTGTATTCTTGTGATGAAAAATGCATATCTCAACTTAGGATGAATCGACATGCTTTTGTAAAGTTATGTACAATGTTACAAAGTATAGGAGGGTTGAGACCAACAAGGAATATGCTTGTTGATGAGCAAGTAGCAATATTTTTACATATTATTGCTCATCATGTAAAAAATAGGATCATTCAAAATAATTTTCAAAGGTTAGGTGAAACTATTAGTCGATACTTTAATATAGTATTAAATGCTATTTTGAAACTCCGAAATCATTTATTCAAAGATCCTGAACCAGTTCCAGCTACATCAACATATCATAGATGGAAATGGTTTAAGGTAATTAAATTGATCCCCTACACTTGATTTATAACAAATAACTACAATGTGAATATATATTTAATAATATTTGATATAATTTTTAGAATTTTCTAGGCGCTTTAGATGGAACATTCATTACAATAAAAGTGTCATCAGAAGATAAACCAAGATATCGATCTCGAAAGGGTGAAATTGCAACAAATGTACTAGGTGTATGTACACCTAATATGCAATTTGTCTATGTCTTTCCGGGATGGGAAGGATCTGTAGCAGACAGTAGAGTTCTTCGGGATGCATTATCTAGAAGACATCCACTTAAGGTACCTAATGGTAAGTATTATAATATTCAATTTCAAATATGATGTAATATAATATGCATTCTCATTATACTATAAAATTTTGTTTATAGGTTGTTACTATTTAGTTGACGGAGGATATGCTAATAGTGAGGGGTGTTTGGCACCATTTAGAGGTCAAAGGTACCACTTAAATGAATGGCATCAAGGTCATCAACCGACAACTCCTCAAGAGTTTTTTAATATGAAACATGCAGCTGCTCGCAATGTCATAGAACGGACTTTTGGTTTATTAAAAATGAGATGGGCTATACTTAGAAGCCCATCATTTTATCCTGTTAGAATACATAACAGAATTATACTTGCATGTTGTTTGTTGCATAACTTTATTAGAAATGAGATGAATGTTGATCCTATGGAAGATGAATTGGTACAAGATAACGGAATAAATGAAGATGATGATATTACACAAATAGAGCCTTCAGACGTTTGGAATAATTGGAGGACAGAATTAGCAAATGACATGTTCCATGAATGGATAGCATCTAGAAATTGAGGACATCTGCATTGATGGTTTTTGTTTTGTTAGTTTTTTGTTTTTTGGTTTTTTTGTTTTTTGCTTTTTTTTTAATGTGGTTTATGAACAAAGTTATGTATTTCAATATTTCATAAATGTATTTTATTTGTAGTTAAAAATGTCTTCTGAGCCTACATCTGCAACCATTGCCTCTCAAAGTGCTAAGCAAACAAAAAGAAAGTGGACACCCGAAGAAGACATTGTATTAGTGTCTTGTTTGACCGAAATGCATAATGTAGGGAAATATAATTCCGATACAGGGTTTAAGACATGTTATTTATTAGAACTTGAAAGAATGATTTTGGAAAAAATACCAAATTCTACCATAAAAGCTAAGCCACATATTGAGAGTAGAATTAAAACTTTGAAAAAAAAAATGGGCATTATTCATGATATGGTGCAAGGTAAAAACATTAGTGGGTTCGGTTGGAATGAGCAAAGGCACATGGTTTATGCTGAAGATGCAATTTGGGACTCATACTTAACTGTAAGTATTTACCATTTCTTTTACTTTCATTTATTTTTATTAATGTATACCTACGAATAATTTATTTTATATGTTTATTATAGAGTCATAAAGAAGCTACACCATTTAGAACAAGAAGCTTTAAGTTTTATAATGAGTTATCTGCAATATATTCTAAAGATCGTGCAATTGGAAAAGATGCATAGACAGCAGATGATGTAGTTGAAGAAATACAAGCTGAAGAACAAAATGATATAAGAGTTGATACAAATGATAGTGCATTTGTTGGTTTGGATGATTTTGATTTCATGAGTACACAGGTTGAGCCAAAAAATGATGGAAGAAAAAGAAGCAATTCAAGTAAGAAAAAAGGAGTATTGATGAAGCTATCGAGATATTTGCTGAGAGTATGCTTAATGCTGCAAAGCTAATAAGCAATACAATGTCAGAAGTTGGTAAGAACTTGTCTGATGGCCTTCAATATGATCGTGATATAGATATATTTCAGAAGCTTGATCGTGTATTACAAGAGGTTGATGGTTTGACTTTAGATGAAATTGACCTTGTTTCGTTAAAGCTCACTATTCATCCTAATAAAGTGGCTTTTTTTTCTCAGTCTTGATCCTGATCGAAGACTACAGTGGATCAGAAGATTTCTTGCTGGCCATTAATATCATTATTCATATTTATATTTTATGAATATTGCTACTATCATTGAATTGTTTTGAGTATTTTGTTTTTAAAAACTTAGGGTGTGTTTGGAAAGCAGGAAAATGGTTTCTGGAAAATGATTTCTGGAAAATGACTCATTTTCCAGAAAATATTTTCCTTTCTTGTGTTTGGCTGCAGAACAGAAAACTGTGTTGGTGTGTTTGGCTCATTTTCCAGAAAATGGGTAGGAAAATTAACAGAATTATATAATTGAATATTTTAATTAATTTGTTTAAATGTAACAACATTTATAACAAATATACAATCCAAAAAATAAAATAATCACAAAAAAATCACAACAAAATAATATCTATCTCATAAAAAATTTAAAAAAAATAAATGTGGCCGACTGGTTTCAGATGTCAAATGAAAAAAATAAAACTCATAATATCTATCTCATAATAAAAAAATAAATTATTACTTAAAAAAAAAAAAAGTTGAAGATGTCAAGAAGATGGGATGAAGATGAAGAAGTTAAAGCATTTAGGAGGCCTAAGGAGATGGAAGAAGTAAAGGAGATGGAAGAAGTAAAGGAGAAGGAAGAAGCAAACTTTGGAAAATGACTTCCCCCAAAAAAAAGGGGAAGTCATTTTCCATAAAATTGGGCTTATTTTCCATTGACCAAGAAGTTCATTTCCATTGACTCTATTTTCCCCCTTCTTCCCAAACACCAAAAACCCGGAAAATAATTTCCAGAAATCATTTTCCGGGTTTCTAAACACACCCTTATGTTATTCTTCTTCTGAATATTAATAAATGAATATTAATAACATTGGTAATCAATATATAATAAGAACATTTATTAATATTCAGAAGAAGAATAACATAAGGGTGTGTTTGGAAACCCGGAAAATGATTTCCGGAAATCATTTTCCGGGTGTTCAGTGTTTGGCAAGGCTTGGAAAACCCAGTCATCGGAAAATGATTTCCGTTGACTGGGGAAAATTACCCCCATTTAGTGAAAAATGACTTCCGCAAAAAAAAGCGGAAGCCATTTTCCGCCGCCCAGGAAATAACGAACGCCAGCTTTGGTTTCCGGCGGATATGGTTTCCGCCAGAAACCCAATTCCTGCTCTGGTTTCCCGTCGGAAACTAGAGTGCTCTGGTTTCCGACAGGAAACCAGAGCAGATCAAAACCAGATCTGGTCTGGTTTCCGACCGGATCTGGTTTACATCTGCTCTGGTTTCCGCCGAAACCGGCGGAAACCAGAGCAAATTTGTTTTCATCTGCTAGAGCAGTGCCACCCTCTGGTTTCCGCCGACGGAAACCAGAGGGTGATGTTTATTATTATTATTATTTTTATTATTATTATTATTATTATTATTATTATTATTATTATTGTTTTTTGTTTTTTTCTTTTTGTTTCCTTTTTGGTTTTATTTATAATTATTATTTCAATAATATTATTTTAAATAATATTATAAATATTTTAATATTTTAAATAAAATAATTAAAATATATAATTATAAAATTCTAATCATTTTTCAGAAAATGAACCAAACACACAAACACAGTTTTCCAAAATGCAACCAAACACCGGAAATAAACTTATTTTCTGGAAAATGAATCATTTTCCTACTTTCCAAACACACCCTAAATAGACCAGGGAAAATTACGAGTTTGGTCCCTGAGTAATAATGGTACTGACGACTCAGTCCCTGAGTTATGGTCGTATTTGAGTTTGTCCTTCAGTTATTTGTAAAGTGACGAGTTTAGTGCCTAACCGTTAAATTTGACAGAAAAATTTAAAAAAAAAATTAAAAATTGAGGGGTAAAGTAGGAAAATTCACATTTTATTCTCTTTATTATACCTAAACCATTTTCACAACATTAATTTTTTTTTTTTTTACTTTTTAGCATCTTATTTCATGATTCTTCAATGCATTTCAATAATTTAAGTATGACTTGTTAGTAATTTGGTTCTCGAATCTTGTATAACAAATTTAAAACTTAGCACAAACACTTGATCATTGTCTTCAGTGTGTGAAACACACCATCCTAAAAGTTTATGATTTCTCTTACTAAACATTATGTAGTTTCAACTTTTAAATGTATGCTTTTTATTTTAAATTACATTTATAAAATTAATTAAATATATTGATATTTGATAAGTGCAAAAGATGCCATCTTTATAAGGTCGTTTTCGGATCATCTAGTGCACATTTGACGGCTTTTATGTTTGATTTGATCCTTAATTGCATTGAATGCTTGATTTTGTCATTGGACCCAGTTCCACACTTGGCTAATCGTTTTGTAGGGAAAAGATGTGCAAAAAGGGCAGAAAATGACAATATTTCGGAGAAGGATTCACGAGCTGACGTTGGAGCGAAAAATAGGCCATGGACGCGCCTCTGGACGCGCGTCCATGCCTGCGTCCAAGTTTTTGCCCTATGAAGTTTTCACAGCAGAAGCAGAAACCTACCTGGACGCACGTCCAGGTCGGCGTCCAATGACCACCCTCTCTGAAGTTTGTGCAGCAGAACAAAAGTCTGCTTTGGACGCGCCTCTGGATGCGCGTCCAAGCAGGCGTCCAAGAAAATACTCTCTGAAGTTTGAAATCTGAGCAGAAGACCACCCTGGACGCGCCAGTGGGCGCGCGTCCAGCTAGGCGTCCAACGCGAAGAATTGGCGGTTATGCAATGTTTAAAAGGAGAGATGAGTTATTTTTCAGGGGAGTTACACATTCCAACCTTAGATCATCTTAGAATATTTCTCTCTCTAGGTTTTAGCTCCCAATTCCCTCCATTTCCAAAGTTCAATTTCAATCCAAATTCGAGTTACCTAGCTAGATTTAGAGGAGATTCTACACTTCAAGGTTGTATTAATCAAGTTTAATCAAGACTTCAATTTCAAGTAAACTTTCAATTCCTAATCTTGCAATTTCAATTCTTAGTTGTTGATTTGATTGTTTTGTCATTCAATTGCAATTTTGATTTCAATTCTAGACATGATTAGCTAAGTCTTTTTGTGGATTTGAATCAATTGATCTTGTATGATTTCCCTTGAATGCTAAAGTTCTTAAAACTAGGGTTGAGCTATGCTTATTGGATGTTTGATTGTGAATTGGGATGTATGATTTGACTCTATGCCAACTTGGCCGGTTGCACTAGAGGATTAGGTTAAGAACACTCACCTACGAGAGTAGGGAGTGTGTAAGCCCTCACCATTCACATTTCCCTCTCACCTTCGAGAAAAGGGAGAGTGGAAGGCAAGAGGCACACCACATGTTTGATTAAATGCCTCTTCTACCTTAGTGATTATGAGAATAAGGCTAAGTATAGGAGAGAAGCCATGGTCCACGAGAGTGGCCCTGGCACTTGTGACCTTGTCTCATTCATGTCCGATTAGCGTTGCCAAATCCTAGGACATTAGGAAATCGAGGGAGAGCATGCTTGAGAGGTTGGTTCGAATCCACTTTTCTTTTGATGGTTTCACATTCTTTTGCTTTATTTGCTTTGTTCTTAGCATGTTACACACACACACTCGTTTAGGACTAGCTTTCAAACACTACTAGCCCTTGTGCTTAGTCCACTTGCTTGACCGATTCCATTATGCCTTCCTAGAGGACAACAATCCCTTCACTCACCACTCCACTCACATCCATCACACACTTTGAGAAGCAAAACGACGACTTTTCAAATGGCGCCGTTGCCGGGGAAGGCATCGGTTTTGTGTTTAGCAAGTCTATTTTGGATTAACATGAGAAGGCTCTTAAGTTAGAGAGTCTAGTCCACCTCGTTGTTTTTGCTTACTTTTTCATTACGTTTACTTATTTCTTGTTGATATCTACTTCTTGTTGAGCTTAACGTGTGAGAGCAACAACTTTTAGTTGCACAACCACTCTCTTGTTTTTGTCGCATGTAGCCCATTCCAAAGGTACAAGATGATGAGCTATTATGAGCTCCAAGATGATGAGAATTATGAGTATGATGATCCACCACTAAGGCAAATATCAAGAGTTCAATATGATGACAAAGAATATGATGCTTATCATTACTCAAGGAGAGATCCATCACCACCTGGAAGAGGATTCTTCTATGATGATCCACCGAAAAGATACCAAGGGTCTCATGATGGTCATGAATATGAACATTCAAGGAGAGCCCAAGCACTATGGAGAGACATCTCTTATGATCATTCAAGGGAATACCAAACACCTAGGTATTACCGGGATGATTATGAGGATGGGTATCATGATCAAGAGGACTACTACTATGACCACCGGGGGGGATAGAAGGAGTGCATCTCACCAAAGCTACGATTCTCAATCTTACTCCTCTAGCCACTATGATGAGGATGATGACTACTTTCCACCAAAGAGGGGGTCCATTGCCGAGCAAATGTATGAGCATTGGTTGAATCCCAAACCAAAAGATCCAAATGATCCCTACAAAACCATTGAGGAGCACATGTTTGAAGATATGAAATTGCAAGTGATTTGTCATTCTAGCTTGTAGAGGGCCCCACTATAGGTATCAATAATGTCAAGAATACCCTTATTGCAATGAATGTAAGGCTAAATTCTCGTGTGAATGTAGGGGCAAGCATCATAGGGAGGATGAAGTTAACAAAATGTGCAATGCCAAGTCTCAAGGAAAGTATCGATTAAGTGAGGAAACTTGGGCATTGGCGAGGCGTTTGGCAATTAACATTGTGCCGGATGATAGCATGGAGGAGGATATTAGAGTGACTCCAAGGGTTGATCAAGGTGTACACTACCGTAGGGAAGAAGTAAGCTTCAAAATGCCCTTGGATGGAGTCATTGGAGATGCAAAGGAAAGAGAGCTAGAGATCCCCGTTAGTGAAGAGTTGCAAGGACAAGAGAAGAAAAATCATGGTGGTACCTTTGAACCAACACATGGTGGTAAGATTTTTCATTCTAGTTGTGGTAACAATACTCTTGGTAATAATTGTGCTAAATCATGGAGTGATATGTGCGATCATGATGATTGTGATGACCTTGATGTTCCTACTTTTGTTGATTATAATAGCACTTGTGTTGAAAACATTGTTGTTAATGTGATCGGTGAAGTTGTGAATGATGAAGGGAATGAATATGAGAATATTGAAGAAGTTGGGGAGGATGAAGGTAACATGAAAAATGGTGCCCATTTGAGAGATTTATGTGATAATGATGGTCTTGAGTCTTTTACTTTTGATGATAATTCTTTGTCATATGAGCATGATAATGATTTGCATGAGATAGTTTGTGACGATGAGAAGATGAATGTTGATGCTAGTGTGCTTGATTTGAATGATATTGAATTTGAGAATTTCCTGGATAATTGCCTTGATGATGCTTTGTATATTCATGACTTGCTTGGTGAAGTTGAGTAGGAAACGAATGGAGATGTACAAGATGTTTTGTTAAGTAATGAAAAAGAGAAAGAGAAGGAGAGTGTGACTATAGAAAAGGAAAATGAAGAAGAAAATTTTGAAAATAAGAATGTGTTGTTTGAGGAAGTTCATTGCAAAATCATAGAAGAGGAGGAAGAGAGTGAAGAAGAGAGAGGTAAAGAAAAGACAAGAGGTGAGAATTTTGAAGAGAAAATGAAAGAAGAAGGGGAACAAGAGCAAGAGAATAAGGAATATGAGAGCATATTCTTTGAAAAAGATCAATGCCAAACCTTTGAAGAGAATATGCTAGAAGGGAGCTTAAGAGAGTTTCTCAATGTGCGACATTTGACAACATACCTTGAGAAGAAAGTGCAAAGAGGAAAGGTGGACTCCTTGCGGTTAGTTTGAGTCGAAGATTGAGCACAAAGGCGTCGGGCTAAAGACGTTAAACGTAGCGCTTCTCGGGAGGCAACCCGAGGGTATTTTTACTTTTTACAAGCTTTATTTTTCATTCCTTATCTTTAGTTTCAATCGTGTTTTTGTAGGACCTAAGGGGCGAGATCAAAAAGCACCAACGAAGAACAAGGAAAGATCAAATTTGCAAAGAAACAGGGCCTGGACGCCAGGCTGGACGCGCGCCCAGCCCGCATCCAGAGTCCAAGGTTTGACAGAGAGCAAAATTTCAAAGACCTCTCTGATGGACGCCGGGGTGGACGCGCGTCCAACCTAAGCCGAAATAGAAGCAGAGAGACTTCTGCTGGACGCGCGTCCAGCCCGTGTCCAGCGGTTCGGGCAGTGCACTGTCGGACGCGATTTTGGGGATAAAATCAGAATTCTTCTTCTTTGTTCTTCATTCTTCGGACGCCAAAACACCCCCAAACACCCCAAGTAAGTTTCTTTCACTTTCCATTCAAGTTGAGGCCAAAAACACAAGCTTTCATCTACTCAAACTCCTTCCACAAACAAATACAAGGTAATTTCTATCTTCTTCAACTCTATTTTCCTTTGTTTCCTTTTGTTCTCTTTACTTACCTTGCTCCCTAACTTCTTGCACAATGTACTTTGCTTCTTGCTTCCTAATGCAAATGTGTGACTGTGTTTGATAATACAACATTCAATTTCAAGTGTCCATTCTTGTGAGACCAACACTCGGGGACTTCGTCCTCATTTACACTTTTCCATCCATACCACTAAATTATATCCATCACCTTCACACATCTGAGAATGCAACCCAAATACTTGAGAAGGCGACTAAAATGGTCGCCTTCTCCGACAGGTAACCATTTGGTCTCTTCTCTGTGTTTGTTCTTCAAATTTTGACAGAATTAGTCGAAAATTTGCTAGAGTTAATCAGAATTTCGCCGGAGTTGGTTAGACTACAATAGCAAGTAACTGGTTGTTGGGTTTCAATGCATCAAAATGGCATGTTTATGGGTTTAATTACAGTTTTGAAATGTTTAGGGGCTTAATTAACTTTTTAAGTAAAGTTCAATGGCTTATTTGACATTTTTCCAAAAAAAATGATTTGAAAATCTTATCTATGTTAAATTTTGTAGGATTTGGTAGGATTAAATTGCTTGTGACTTTTTTTGAAAAAAATAAAAAATTAATTGTAATGTCATATGAGGTCCTTCGAATATAGTGGTTTTGCAATGTTTAGTCCTAAACTTTTAAATTGACCACCCGTGTTTCTTCAACTTTCAATTTATTATCATTCGTGGTCCAAGTTTACCATCTATGGTTCTTCAACTTTCAAATTTTAACTAGTTGTAGCCCTCTTGGAAGGACTATTTGTGGTTAAAACTTGATAGTTAAGGACCATGAGTAGTTAACTTGGATGACGAATGATAACAATTTAAAAGTTAAAAGACTATGCATGGTTAATTTGAATACGGAGTACTCCCTCCGTCACATTTTATGTGTCTGATTCGGTTAACGAGGCTTGACTAAAGTTATTTTTAATCCAATTTTTCATAATATTAAGTTTAGTATTACCTCCGTCCCATTTTGGTTGTTCGATTCGTTTAACGAGACTTGACTGAAGTTATTTCTAATCTAATTTTTCATAATATTAAGTTTAACATTAATATATAAAATTTATATATTTAGAAACTACATTAAAAATATTGTTAAACACAAAAAATTAAATTTAAAAATAATAAAAAATTACTAAAGAAAATAAACAATGAAGAAAGAGTTGCTTTGACCAATGAATAGTAAATAGAAGAGATAAAATGGGACCGAGGGAGTATTAGTATACAAACTTTATATATTTAGAAACAACACTAAAAGTACTATTAGACACAAAAAATCAAATTTAAAAATAAGTAAAATTTACTAAAGAAAATAAACAACGAAAAAAGAATTGTTTTGACCAATGAATAGTATGTAGGACAGATAAAATAGGAAAGCTGGGAGTAATTATTTATAATAAATATATTACAAAATTGAATACACTAAATTATCCAAAGAGTAACATTAGGCGTAATTTATATAACTTTTTATCCAAATACAATAATTGGATAAGATCTGAAATTAGCATAGGGACAGACACGTCATGAAAGATGAAACAAGATAGATAAGCCCACGGCTCCACTCCCCGCGGCGGCGCTACACCACAAAAACCACCACCCTACTCGATCTTCACACCTATATATAAATAAATATATCCAAAACGGAGCTGGACCTGCACAACGCTTTATTTATGTATTATAATTATAATTTATCCGTATCACATTTGGTATTATCCTGTTCATTGACGCCTTTCGCAATCTCTCTTTGACTTTGAAAGCTAAAAATCTGATCCCATCTGAGATAGAGAAAGTTTTCTGGGTTTCATTCATCTGAATTTGAGCTAAATTTGTGAAGTTTCTGCAATGGCTGCTGCGGTAGGAAGGATTGGAGGGGGGGTTGGGGGTTACGGTTCAGGCTCTGGGTCATTGGAACGGTTGAGGAACTCTGGGAAGAAGCGCAGGAACGAGAAGGATGGGTTCAGAGTCTCCTGCGTTTCTTCCCCTTCCGTTACTGATCCTTACAAGACTCTTAGGATTCACCATGGCGCCACTGAATCTGAGGTCAAGAAAGCTTTCAGACAGCTTGCTCTTAAGGTATCTGTTCTTGTTGCACACACATTCCATTTCCCCTTGTTCATAATTCATAAAAATGGCAATTTTCTTCCAACACTTGCACACAAAATCTATTTTTGTTGCTGTCTTTTTTATTCTTCATAAGACTGTGTTCTTTTATTTTATGACTTCTCTTTGTGTTCATAACTGCAGTATAATGTTTCATAGATTTGTTGGAATTGGTGCTGATTATTAATAACATAAAACCAGTTTGTGTATTAATCTGTGTTATGTGTGTATGTGTTTATCGGATTTCAGTATCACCCAGATGTGTGCAGTGGAAGTAATTGTGGGATCCAATTTCATCAGATTAATGAAGCATATGATGTATGTTTCTATCCATCTTAACCTCTCTTG
Organism: Ipomoea trifida; assembly: GCA_003576665.1. Classification (NCBI taxonomy): domain Eukaryota; kingdom Viridiplantae; phylum Streptophyta; class Magnoliopsida; order Solanales; family Convolvulaceae; genus Ipomoea; species Ipomoea trifida. Next base: position 13,937,679 of record CP025644.1, on the reverse strand, counting down.
TTCTTGTTATTTTATAGTAGTATTTTGAAGATTATTTATGATTTTTGGAGTTAAATCTTTCACTATTTCTGATAATTTGGTTGAGAGACTGTACCCAGTAGCCAGAAAATTTTGATTGATTTCATGGATTTTGATCCTAGCATGTTCTATTAAGCTTTCACATAGATAAGGATAACCTGACATGTCTGTTTTTAATGTTTTTGGATTAATGTGCTCCATAAATCTGGAGAATTTATCCACTTCTCTATTGAATTAGAGGATCACTAGAAGATAAGTACGCATATTTTATTTTATTCTTGCTGGCAAAAGGCGAAATTTCTTACTCTTGGCCCCACACCCGACCCTATAGGATAGTGGAGAGGTAAATCACGGTGACTTAGTCACCTACCCCATTAGGTGGGAGGGCCAATGCTTGGCTCTCACAACGAGCCCACTAGATTAGGTGTAACTTCTACATTACGGCTGTGATCCTGTCTGCATGTTTTATTCTTGCTCGCCCCGAAGGATTTCACACCCTAGCCCGATAGGATTGTGGATGCATATTTTATTCTTACCACACAAGATTATCTGCTGAGAGGACTTGTCTTTATACCATCTAGCTTATCTTCTTAAAGATATCAGAGACTTATATGTCATCTGCATACTATCCAGTCTGCATCTTGTGTATATGCCATTGGTCTAGAGGAGCTATAAGCTAAAGATCTTACATTCTGGACTAAAACTTAGCTTGTGAGGCTCTACACTTGTGCAGATAGTTATGAGTCATTTGAGAGGCGAGGCGAGGTTGCCACAGAACGAGATGTACAAGCAATATGATGAGGCAGGGAGAGATGAGCAGATGGGAGGGATGTACGACCCCGATGATCTCTGGGAAGAATGGATGGGGTGGGAAGGAGCCGGGATTCGCGACTACACTTCCCATATCAACCCTTACATCTGAATCTGCAAGACTTTGATCCACCTTTCTTGTGGCCAAAGCCCACCAGCTGGGAAACAGGTGGTTGAGGTTTCTGTACAGAATGAAGTAGTCTCAGGAGTTTAGCTTTTCTGATATGAGAAGTTGTAGACTCTCTTTTCCCCACTGTAAATACCATTATTAACTGATTTTTTTTTTCTTTTTGTATTTGTCTATCACAATTCCCATTTTTACACTTAAAGTACCATCATCCTATTTTATCATTATTCACCTTTTTATTCTTAAAAATTGGGCATGTTCATTTATTTTAAAAAATAAAATTCCAGAATTCGGTAATAACAATTCGACCAAGGCACTCAATTGTATATATACGATTAATATACATGCAAAACGGTTTGTAATTTCATGTTTCAACACACCACTGCGGAGTAGGGGTATTAGCACTCAATTGTACTTAGGATGACACATAACAACACACTTTGTTTAATACTAACCTGTTGGTGCGGTATGTTACATCGAATGAGACCATGTCTCTGAAGTGTTGGTAATTTCTCTTCGCTGTTGGGTCAGCCCAAAACACCCTCCGCAGTTGGTCATCCTCGTCAACATCGTACTCAAACGTATACGTAGGAAACAATGTTTTTTTTTTGTTTTTTTTTTTTTTTGTGTGTTTTTGTATCACTGCTTGTGCATCCGCTTCCTTTTAAGTTTGTATGTACGTCTCTATGCAGTTTCTAAAATCTACACATGTCGCCCCAATATTAGGGAATCCTCCTGCCATTTCCTTGTATAGGTCGAACGTCTTTAATGTTCCAATGTTTGCTTTCGCACAGGTTGCTATGAAGGTTTGATGGCCAATATCTAGATTACAGTTTATCTTTAGGAACAACCTTCACAATGGTGAGCATAAACGGTAGTTATGTATTTCCTGTAATACATTCACTGCATACTGGCCATCATTTTCACTCTTCAGCCCACATTTTGTCTTACCTCCAACTCGATTTGAGACACGTCACCTTGTCTTTTCCTCTTCTGTTTTTTTGTTCCCTCAAGTTCTGCTCATTGTTTGCCCTTCTTGGAAACATAGCAAGTACTTCACATCAACATCTCCATCTCGATTCTTCCTCATGGTGCTGCATCTAACGTCGAATCCTATCACAAATGCGTTCCATTTGTAAAACTGAACTCCTTGGTCAATCGTTTCAAACTGTTGACCAATGTGTGGTTTTATAGTTTCATCACATTCCGGTATATATTCTTCGTTCTCTATTTGCCGGATTTCCACCTCATATCCATTGATTAAGTTTGGTGCAAAAATGAGAATTATGTTGTCAAAAAATTAACTATTAAAATTCTTTTCAAATTGAGCAAAATGTTTGTCCGTATTTGTTCCAAACTGACTCTTAAACATGGATTGGCTAACAAATGCAGTTATTTCCATTTGAGGCATACAATTAACCAATATTGGACACACAATTCGCTTAATATTGGCACACAACTGTACGCATCCGAATTTGATACCAACACACATTGTAATTTATTACAAAAATACATATCTGGTAGAACTCGTAATATACAAGTTTCTACTACTTTAATTTTTTATAGGGAAAAGGTGCAAATAGGCCCCTAAACATATCGCTAAAAGTCAATTAAGCCCACAAACTTTTTAAAAGTTCAATTGAACACATGAACTCATGATTTTGAGTCGTCTGACCCCTTTTCCCAGTTACCACTCCGGTCACTACCGGTGAGTGCTTCCGTGGCGCGCCAACTAAGCTATTCATTCATTATTTGGACTGCCACATAAGATTAAACAAAAAAAATTAAAAATAACAAATTTAAAAAATGATAAACCAAAATCCCATTCCCATCGCAATTTCTCGGTCAAATGTAGTAAAGTAAAAAAACCCTAATCTAATTTCCCCATCGCAAGCTAAACTTCGCCATCGCCATTGCACAATAACTCGCCGGCAACCCAGCAGCGTAACTCCACCACCAGCATCGCTCCTAAATCGCCGGCAACCCAGCAGCGTAACTCCACCACCAGCATCGCTCCACCACAGACGGGCCACAACCAGCGTTGCTCCACCGCAGACCGGCCACCACTAGCGTTGTTCCACCGCAGACCGGCCACCACCAGCGTTGCTCTACCATTGGCCACCACGAGCGTCGCTTCACCACCAGAGTTTCTCCACCAACGACAGCCCACCAGCAGCAGCGCTCAACCACCGACAGCCCACTACCGGCTCTCGTTTAAGGTATTTTTGTTTTTCTTCATCCTCCTTAGAAAATTGATATGCTACGTATATGGGTCGAATGTAGTAGTAGATGTGCTATGGTGTGGTTCAAAAATATGCTTTGTGATATGCTATATGGATATGCTTTGTGATATGCTAGCAGTAGATATGAATGGGCAGTAGCTTTTTATATGGTGTGGTTCAAATATGCTTTGTGATGTGCGTTTTATATGTGTAGGGTGAATGTGCAGTACCTTTTATATTGTGTAATTCAAAATATGCTTTTTGATTTGCTTTTTGTTTCTGTTTAACTGTATTTGTTTATGAATTGGGTCCCATTATGTTGGCAATAATGGAGACATTTTGGGTGTTGTGGTCCTGGTGAATGCACTCCAATTACTATAGTTGTTGTATTTTATAGATTAGGTTATTGAGTGGTCCCTACAGTTTAAATAGACTAGTGTAGTTGTATGTAAGTAAATGTTCCCTTTTGTTTTGTAGGCTTTTGTACTGGCAGTAAGTGATGTTAATTTTTTTGGCAGTATGATTTTTATTATCCAGTAGGAATGCTATTAATTAATACAATGAAACATGTCTTTATTTTGTAGAATGTACTCCACTATAGAAATAAGAATTCACCATGGTGGCAATTTTGTTCAAAAACATGTTATGGAGTATGTAAATGGTGAGGAGGAAACAGTGATAATGGACCCAGATTTTTTGTCATATCCTCACTTGTTGAAATTTATTAAGGAGGAAAGATATGGTGAAATAGTGTCTTTGTCATTTAAACTACCACACGAGAGTTTGAAGAGCCTACAGTTATTGCATGATGATAGAAGCACACTGCACATGGCTAACTTGGGTCAGCATTGGGGTAAAATTGACTTATATGTTGAACATGGGATAAATGAAGCAGGGCTGGTTACACATTTACCATTACCAGAACCTGAGCATGTAGATGATATTGAAGAAGATGCTGAAGATGATCTTGGTATGGGTACTCAGGTAGATAATGACCCGGTTAGTCAGGTAGAGAATGACCAAGTTCAATCTAGTGGTGGTGAATATAGTGATGAAGAAGCTGATTTGGAGAGCAATCATGAAGATGGAGATTCTGATTTGGAAAGAAGTCCTATAAATGAAGGGGGTTTTGTCGATGTTCAGTGTGGTAATGCTGAAAATCATGATGAGGAAATTCGAAGGGCTAGGACAGAAGGTACCACTGAAAATGTAGATTTAGGTGGTGAGAAAGATGATGTGCAAAGTGAGTATTATGACTCTGAAGACCCATTGAGTGTTCAATCTGAGAAGGAAGAGGTAGAAGCATCATTTGAGCATACCACCAATGCAACAAGTAGATTTAAGTACCCTTTATACAATCCAAATGTAGAGTCAGTTGAACTTGAAGTTGGTACCCTATATCATGATGGGAAACAGTTTAAAAAGGCAATGATCAACTATGCAGTTTACTCAAAAAGAAATATCCATTTTGTGAG
>CP025644.1:13910594-13929789 GCA_003576665.1 Ipomoea trifida | reverse complement strand
CAATTAAAGGTTTAAAATTGTTATTGATAAGTTTATAAGATGTGAAGAAATCTCTTATCAGTTAGGTTTGAGTTATTTTTTATTTTTTATTTTTGCTCTAGTTTTCAGCAACATGTGTAACAGGTTTTCAATTTTGTGTTTAATGTTGTATTTGTCCAGGAAGGTGGTGGATGTGGATTTTTTCTCTGGAAAAATTTGTTATTGAAAGAGGAAGAAGGTGAATGTGATTCGAATAAGAATGTTGTAATAGAGTTGAAAAAGATGAAGTCAGAAATTATGGAAGAAATTCGGCTATTGCGAAGTGATGTTGAGAAAGGTTTTCAAGCTCAAGTTGAAAGGAAAAAAAGACAAAGAAACATAATAATTAGTTGTATAATTATTGTAGAAAAGTAATACATGTACCTTCCACCTTTGACACCCAAAAAATTGTTGCCCATTCTCTCGTGATACACATAGTGGTGATTTCAACCCACAACGACAATACAATGATGGCTCGTACTGTAAATTTGGCCTTGACTTTGAGGGTGATGAAAATGGTGAACCGCTCCAACATGATGATGCCATCTACGCCCTAATACCGTGGCCGAAGGCGAAGGAGAAACAATGTACTAGTAGAAAGAAGAAGAAGATGATGAAGAAGAGTCACGAAGAAGAAGATATGCAGCGCTAAGAAGATGAAATCAAAAAGCGCAGATGAAGAACTAGAGAATTAGGGCTCAGCGTGATTTTATATCATTTTTTTAATTTGTTATTTTTAATTTTTTTTGTTTAATCTTATGTGGCAGTCCAAATAAAGAATGAATAGCTTAGTTGGCGCGCCACGGAAGCACTCACCGGCAGTGACCGGAGTGGTAACCGGGAAAAGGGGTCAGACGACTCAAAATCATGAGTTCATGTGTTCAATTGAACTTTTAAAAAGTTTGTGGGCTTAATTGACTTTTAGCGATATGTTTAGGGGTCTATTTGCACCTTTTCCCTTTTTTTTTAATACCATTGCCTAATAAATTATATACTAATGCTCTTTACAACTTGATCAAAGGGTTGTGCGTATGTTTTCCACAATGCCGTATACATATGGTTTGGCCAAATAATACAATTTATTTCTATAGGCTGCACACAATTACCCAATTATGGTCACACACTTTGCTATAAAATCGGTACACAACTTTAACCATACGACTTTCTACCAAAAAAAACATTGTAATTTAGGGAAAAACACGCGTATCTGTCTACTATGTATTCATCTAACACACAACAAGGATCTATTGCATGAATCACTCATAACTTTATGCTTGTTTGTGTAACTTACGGTTAATGTTTGCCGCCACAAATGCGTGCTCAGAACTCATCCGCTCCTCGTCATCCATGGCAGAATTCACTTGTGTTGGTTTGGTTTCCTCCATTGTTACAGTAGCATCGTCCATCCTCTACGCTCAAGTCGCGCAACTCGTTCAATAGGAATGAAAGGAGTGTATACTATAATTGTAGTTAAACTCCAACACTATTATTGTTAATTAAAATCCTTCCTTAATTATGATTGTTATCAAATCTCTTCTTTGCCCTCAATAATAATATGGGAAAATTGCATCTTTGGTCCCTGAGCTTTAAGCAAGTTTCGACTCAGTCCTTGAGTTATGGCCGTATCCGAGTTTAGTCCCTCAGTTATGAACGAAGTGGCGCATTTGGTCCCTGGCCGTTAAAACTAACGGAAAAATTTAAAAATAGTTAAAATTTGAGGGGTAAAATAAGAAATTCACATTTTATTATCCTTCTTATATCAAAATCACTTTTATAACATTATTTTTCACTTCTTAGCCTCTTATTTTCAATATTTTTCAATTCTAAAAGCATTTCAATAGCTTTAGTATGACTTGTTAGGAGTTTGGCTCTCGTATAACAAATTTAAGACCTAGTACAAACAAAGAAACACTTGATCATTGTGTTTAAGCATCTGAAAACACTATCCTAATAATTTTTTGTTTCCTTTACTAAGCAACAAAGGTATCAAACTAGAACTTTTGAGACTGAGTCGGAACTTGGTTATAGCTTGGGGACCAAAGATGCAATTTTCCCTAATAATATTTAGGCTTCATTTTTTAATTTCAGACGTGACCTTCCTTGTATAATTTGCATGATCTTAGTCGTGTAATATATATGATTGGATGGATATGAATTGTCTCTACAGTATTGAAAGTTGTAGTTTTAGTGGTTGAATTTAGTGATTGTCGTCCTCTAGGAATAACTAGGAGGGATTTGAGTAGCAAGGGATTAAACACGAGTTCATCGAGTGTTTGAAAGCTAACCAAAATGATATATTTGATTGCATGAGATAATGATAAAATACAAGTAATTAAATAGAGAAATAAACAATGATAATAAAGAGGAGGATTTAAATCAAATAGCAATACACAAATGCTTCTATAATGTTCTAAGATTCTAGACTTAACAATGCTAAACAACGAAGTGAGGGAATTAAGTCAATGCCAATGCCACTCTCGTGGACATTGGCTATCACCGCAGTTCTAATCTCATTCTCATAGCAATTAGACTAGGTGAGGCATTTAATCAAACGCATTGTGTGCATAATCCCTTCCAACTTCCCTTTCTCAAGAGCAAGTTAGAATTGTGAAAGGGGTGGCTATGGTGGATCCCTATTCTCATAGGTGAAACACCAATTCCATACATTTCTTGCATAATTTGGCCACAATCAAACAAGAATCAAATAATTCCCTAAAATCACAATCACATTCATATTAAAAGCAATGCAAAACCTAGATTAAACAATTTAATTCATGTAAGAATTCATACAAGGCAATTTAATTTAAATCCCTAAAGTATTTAACAATTCATAATGAAATTAGAAACTAAAACATTTGGAGTAATAGGCAATGAAGTTAAATGCAAAAGAAATTTAAGAATTGAAAGAAGAAGCTAAGAAATTGAAATTCTTACTTGATTGAATTCATAATGTTTGAATATGAAATTGTAATGAAATTGATAATTACAAAGAATAATTCTTCTCTAAATCTCCTTCAAAAGTAATGGAATTGCATGAATAAAATGATCTAAAGTGTTGGTGGAGAGAAAACTAAAAAGGAGACTTAAAGAATTTGAAAGATAAGTTCAAAATAAAGCATAACCCTATTTATACTAATGAAATTGCGCCAAAAAAAACCGCCACCAATTTGCCTGGTGACGGTGGTGGTCACGGTGTGACCACCAACGTGACCAAGCCACGACTTTGCAGATTTCAGTAGTCACTCTGTTAGTCACGGCATGACCAACAGAGTGACCACTGAAATCAGCAAAGTGGTCACGGTGGTCACTGTGGAGGTCACGGCGTGACATCCACCGTGACTCCCGTGACCAATTTCTGATCAGCGGTCATCAAGCTGCTGGTCACAGTGTGACCAGCAGCTTGACACCCTCCCGGTGGTTCGGTTTGACTTAAATCCTTGTTCCGTTGCTCCGTTGAACTTTGTTATGATTTTGGCCATTCATTCTTGCACCATTTTGTCTTGAATTCATCCCGATTCGCCTTCATTTTACGCTTCATCATGCCTAGGTCCCGGTTTTCAATCATTGCGCCATAAACACCTGAAATATACTTCGTTCTTACACAAACACATAAAATTCACTTAAAAGTTAGTACAATTAAAGCATATTTATAGGTTAATTCACAGCTTATCGAGTATTCTATTAATGGGTGTCCTCATGTGAATAAGGGCATATATATATATATATATATATATATATATATATATATATATATATATATATATATATATATATATGAGTTTCCGTGCGGTTGACCTTCTTAGGTGCGGTTGTGCGGTTGCTTTAGGTGCGTAATTTTTCTTCTTAAGGTGCATGATTTTTCTTCTTAAGATACGTGGTTTGTATGCTTAAGGTGCGTCAGTGTTGAAACTTAAAGTGAGTGAACCTAAAGCTTAAGGTGTATGGTTTTTTTTCTTAAGGTGCGTTGTTTTCCTTCTTAAGGTGTGTGATTTGTATGCTTAAGGTGTGTGAGTTGTTGAAACTTAAGGTGTGCCATTTTAAAATCTTAGATGCGTGGTTTGTGTTCTTAAGGTGCGTGGTCAGTGTACTTAAGGTGTGTGATTTGTGTACTTAAGGTGCGTCATTGTAATGCTTAAGGCTCACAACTACAAGGGAACACTTTCTTATATATATATATATATATATATATATATATATATATATATATATATATATATATGCTAAAGCTTTGGTGCAAAGAAGGCCGCCGATGAAACATGCCGATAAATCTCAGCCTTAGATAAATTGCTCTTTTAAAAATAGTTCGCCACCTACGATCTTCAAAAATGTGCTCTGGAATGCTAAACAATGTGTTTTGGAAGACTCAACAATGTGCTATGGAAGGCTCAACAATGTGTAGTCCAAGGCAAACAATATGCACTTTGAAGGCACACCAATGTGTACTCTAAGGCAAAACAATATTCGAAAGAAATGTCTAGGCTTTTTAAGGAAAATCCTCATTGGGATGTGAACCTAGAACTGTTTTTGCCTTGGTCACATTCACTAGTGTTTTTAAGGTTTCGAATTGTTGGCTTAGAGAATGTCTCGAGCAGTTCTTTTCGAATGGTTAATTGGTACTACTCAGCCTTTGCAACATTCTGATCTTACAATCTTCTACTCTTCGACTCTTTTGATATTCTATCCTTCGAAGCTTCTTCTTCGTTCGAGACGTAACTTTTTGGGTTACCATGTTGACTAAAATTGACTATCCGAGACGTAACCTCTCGAATCACTCATTCGAATCAATCGAAGGAGAAAAATAAAGACACTTAGTCTACGAAACAAAAATAATTGCGGTCTAAAATTCCTAATCTTTTTGTATCATCAAAATCTAAGTACGAAAATTCCTAACAACAGTTAACTCTTACCATTCAAGTTAATGTTTTGAACCTTAACACTTGTAACCTTTCAGTTTTAAATAGTTGTCTTTACTATTCGAACACATTCTTATAATCCCTTTCTACTCGAAAGGTAAACCCTTCCCTATTCAGTCTTTGCAACTATGGAGAAGGCGACCACTGGTCGCCTTCCACCGGGAATGGCGACCAGCGACGGTTCGGCCGTCGCCGATTGCTAGATTTTCATGTCTGAACTGAAATGACCTGTAATAGCAGGTTATTTATTGATTTTTGGGTTTCATTGCCTCAATTTAACATGTTGAAGAGTGTAATTGCTCTTTTTAAAAGTTTAGGAAGCTAATTGACTTTTCATGTAAAGTTTAGGAGCTTATTTGACCATTTTTTTTTTTAATTATTATTATTACTAACTACTACTACTAATTATAATGTATATATTTAGATACACTGAATTTACATAATTAAATTTATTTGACCATTTTCTTTTTTTTTAATTATTATTATTACTAACTACTACTACTAATTATAATGTATATATTTAGATACACTGAATTTACATAATTAAATTGATTATGATTGTACAATTAAATTAACAGTTAACATGGAATTAAAAAAAATGGGGAAGAAGCTAGGAGGTAGAGATCTTGACGAATTAAGTTGAAACAACAACAACAACAATAAAAAATAATAATAATACTTAGCATTTAAATTAGCAATAAATAGATGAGATGGTATTAAAAAATATGGTGTGACATCCCAATTAGTTATTACATGTTGTTAACATGTTTTCTTGGAGTTCTATAACTTAATTGTATTTTTCTTAAAAGTTGAATGACTTATTTGACTCTTATTCTTAATATATTTATTGATAAAAGATAATAATTTTTAAGGTAATGTAAAGGTAGAACTCACTTTTAGAAGTGAGAGAATTGCAAAAATGTTATTAAAAAGAAAGAGGTTAAATTGTCGCTAAACTTTTTAAATGTTGCAATTAATAAGCTCGTCAATATGTTACTTTCGTGCATCAAAATTCAAAACTCGAGAATCGGTTATTGACTTGTAATAGCAGGTCACTATGATTTCGGCAAGACTCCAACTAGCTCTAACAACTAAAATCGGTTACAAGAGATTGACGAATTCGAACGGTTGTCGGTAGCCTTTGAAGAAGGTGGTAGTAGGTCGCCTTCTCCACCAAAAAGGCGACTGATGACCCTTCATCAGTTGTCGATTTTGATCGCTGAAACTAGTTGGAGCCTCACTGGAACTCTAGTGACCAACTATTATAAGTCAATAATTTGTTTTCGTGTTTTAATGTGCAAAATTAATATATAGATGAATTTAATTGTAATTTTTAAAATTTTAGATGACTAACTAATTTTTCATATAAGTATATGGACAGATACTACATGTAACAGGGTCAATAGTATTAAAGAAAAAAAAAACTAATTTTTCATATAAAGTTTAGGAAACTCGTATTTGACTTTTTATAATAAAAAAATATTAAGAGAATTATAAATTTGATATATGGGAGTAGGTATTACATGGATGATTTTGGCCTTACGAATACGAGGTAGGTTCTCGACACGTGACGTCATGTTCTTGGTCTCTACTCTTGGTAAGTTAGTTGGTCTCTTTACGAGATTCTGAATCGCACTTCAAAATTCTTTGCTTCTGCTTATCCTACACTCGCACGAGCTCTCGCTCTCCCTCTCCCTCTCCCTCGTCGTCAGAATCCGTCTTCCCGATTGCTTCTTGCAACGGCAGCCTATTCATATCGAATCCCTAGTTGGTTGTTCAGAGGTAATTGGGTTCTCTACTTTATCTTCTTTTCGATCAGTGATTGAGTTTTTGGATTAGGCTATATGAAAGTGTGGTCATTTCTCATTCCTCGGAATCAGGGTTAGTGCTTTAAAGTTGGATTTTTTGTACTCTATAAGTTAGTAAGGCATGTCAATTCTATCATTTCTTAGAGGAAAATCGGAAGAAGATTGAGGGAGATGTACGGCAAGTTCTCGACTTGGATCAGGAAATTAATGGTTGTTAAGAAACAAATTTTTTTTGTGCAATGATAAAAGCTTCATAAACAAATCTATTCGAATAAAATTACACCTAATATTTAATTGAAGAACAGTGAACATTGTAGCTATAAAAATTTAGTTAAAAAATGATGAGCATTTATGGGCTGGGGTTCATAGTATAATTATAACTATTTATTTGTTTTAGGGCCTACTAATGTTGGCATGTTGCTATTCTGCTCTCACTTTACTTTTTGAATACCTAAGCACTGCTTTGAAAGGGTTACTGCTTACTAGTGCTATCCACTTTTATAAAACGATGTTGATGCATTTCAAAAGCTTTAACAATGTTGAGTGGCATTAAAGTTGGCCCATCCAAAACAGGTGGTAAGTGAAAAAGAGGGGGAATCAAAAGGGAAAAACATTACTATTGAAGTGTAATGTAAAATCAGTAAGTTGACAGATTTCTCATAATGCATCATGATCTAACACACAACTTATTTTACCCGTAAATTCGAACTGGTGCTTCATATATGGATGGACTCATCACTCATGAAGGGTTTTTGTTGGTCTTGTGATAGTTAGAAAAACTAACATTGTTCTGTTCTTCAATATTTATTCTTGCTCATCTACACATTTCATGTTTTCCAGAATTGGAAGCAATTCCATGCCTGATCTCAAAGAACGCTTGCTTCCTACAAAACATGCATCAAGTGCAAATATTAGAGATACATCTTATAGGCCTTCTGCCTCTGGTCGTCAACCATTCCAAGGTCTTGATGTCCTGGGCCTTAAAAAGCGTGGCCAGGGGCTTAGATCATGGATTCGTGTTGATGCTTCTGGGAACTCCCAAGTCATTGAGGTTGACAAGTTCACTATGATGCGACGCTGCGATCTCCCAGCACGTGATCTGCGGCTACTTGACCCATTATTTGTTTACCCCTCCACAATTCTTGGCAGAGAAAGTGCCATTGTTGTTAATCTTGAGCAGATTCGATGTATTATTACAGCAGATGAGGTTCTGCTCTTGAATTCTCTAGACAGCTATGTCCTGCAGTATGTAGTGGAGTTGCAACGGCGGCTGCAATCTGCTGGGGTTGGTGAGGTTTGGCCAACAGAAGGTCCTAACTTGCACAGAAGGAGAGGAAGCAGGAATCTTGATGATTTATTTGGGAGCTCGTCACCTGATTATTTACCCTTTGAATTCCGTGCTCTTGAAGTTGCCCTTGAATCTGCTTGTACTTTTCTGGATTCTCAGGTATTTAACATACTGTAGGTATCATTTCTATTTGATTGCATGATTAGTGAAAATAAATTCTCAACTGTTTTGGTTCTGACTACCTTCATGAAGTTTGTTTATGCCCTTTTATTGAACATTTTAGCCTTTATTTTTTTCTCCGGAGAGGGTGGAGTAACCAGAGGTCTTATCAATTTATTATGTGTACAACAAATAGTCATGTAAAAGTTTTGTATCCATGCTTCCAATTGATTATTGATAGAATTAATGTTGTGCTCTTTAGTCTTTTATATAAACATGTATGGAGTCATATACTTTAAATGACTATGGTAGCAAAACTAAATCCAACAGCACTTAAATGGAAAACGTTTTTTTTAAATAGTTTTTTTTAATGCCCCTAATGAGTTGTTTATCTTCTGGGATGTACACTTTGATTCTATTGATTGATTTAATGTATTCTGTCAGGAAAAATTTGGCTCGATTTTGATATGCTGTTATACACTTCCAATTCTTGATGTTTGAATTATCCTTTTTACTATGATGATAAGTTTCTATAATTATATAACACCTGTCCAAGTGTTACATTATTTTACTTATAGATGGAACAAATAATTGAAATACTGTTGTTTATTCCAACTACACCCGTTTACTGATGATATCATCTGATATCATCATGATATCATGTGCTTTTTACCCCTCCTTTGTCTTGACGTCTTAGGCAGTTAGGGTATTAATATGTGTCTGAAAATCTGTCCGAATTGATCAGGCAGCAGAGCTAGAAATTGAAGCATACCCTTTGTTGGATGAGCTTACATCAAAGATAAGTACATTGAATCTGGAGCGTGTTCGTCGATTGAAAAGCAGACTTGTAGCGTTGACTCGTCGTGTTCAGAAGGTATTGTAGCTATAGTTTATTCTTATGTTATATAAAAAGCAGGCTTTCTTATCCAACATATCTCTAATGGTTTCTTGTTTTCATTTCCTACTCTTATTCATCTAGGTTAGGGATGAGATAGAGCAACTTATGGATGATGACGGGGACATGGCTGAAATGTATCTTACTGAGAAGAAAATGCGGATGGAATCATCATCATTTTATGGTGATCAATCTGTGGTTGGATACAGGTCAACTGATGGTGTGCTGTCTGTTTCTGCTCCAGTTTCTCCTATTTCGTCTCCTCCTGATAGCAGCAGGAAGCTCGAAAAAAGTTTGAGTGTAGCCAGAAGCAGGCATGAGAGCATGAGAAGTTCAGAAAGCGCTGCAGAAGCTCAAAGTATAGAGGAGCTCGAAATGCTCTTGGAGGCTTACTTTGTCGTCATTGATAGCACCCTCAACAAGTTGACTTCGGTATCTTCTCATTATCTGATCTCCTGCTTTAATATCTCTTTCCTCTTCGACTTCCTTATTGGATCCATTATCTATCATTTCCTTTGATTTACAGCTTAAGGAGTATATCGATGACACAGAAGATTTCATCAACATTCAGCTGGTATGTATCTTCTGCATATGATTCAAATCTATCGGTTACACTCACACAATTAAAAGCCAAATTAGTCAGACCACAAGAAACTCTCCATTCACTGATCTAAATACATTCAAGCATAGTCTTACGGATAAGTTTAGACACAGTTACTCACTAAGAACATTTATGATGACTGATCTAGCTAAATACATTCAAGCATAGTCTTACAGATAAGTTAGGTACAATTACGCACTAAGAACATTTATGTGATTATAGTTTAGGCAACCGTTCCTCAATGAATAGGTAAACATGCATACTAAGAACATCTATTGCCAGGACAATGTCCGGAACCAGCTTATACAGTTCGAGTTGATACTCACAACTGCGACGTTTGTAGTTGCAATCTTTGGCGTGGTAGCAGGGATATTTGGAATGAACTTTGAGATCGCAATGTTCCAGTACAAAAATGCATTCCAGTGGGTCCTCGTAATCACAGGGGTTAGTGGGCTCGTGGTATTCCTTTCATTCTTGTGGTATTTCAAGTACAGAAGATTGATGCCACTGTAGGCAATCCACTAAATTAATTCAGGCAGGAGGAGCCGACGGAACAGAGCAAGGGAGAAAAGGTTGTCTCTGTAATCAACTGTTCAAAAACTTTAAGAATCAATTTTTTGTTGTACAAATGAATTCCAAGATACAGCTCCTCATCATGTTGCCTGCCTTGTTAAATGGCAAAGTTTTCGACTAATTTTGCACTTTGAAATTGATTTTTGTATCTATTGCTCTCATTTCATGCTCACAAGTGTAGCTGATATGGCACTCTTTGAGTATCCCTACCAATGCTCAGACATTGTTTTTTTTTTTTTTTTTTTTTTTTTTTTTTTTTTTTTTTTTTTTTAATTATTTTTTAAATCAGATTTGTTTTATTTTTTTCTTCCCCTCTAATTTTCTCTTTCCTAATCACACTTACAAAAACTTTTTAAAAATCGCAAAAAGACCTCACTATTAAAGATGCTCTAGAATAACTATTTCCCCTCATCGGTTATTTTAGGAATAAAAGGACTCAATTTTTTTTGAGAAGTTTTTGTAAGTGATTAGAAAAGAGAATATGGGAGGAAAGAGAAAAAGACAAAAAAAAACAGGAAAACAAATTCTGACAATACCCAAAAAAAAAAAAAACATAAAGGGCATGTTTGGTTAGTGGCGGATCCGCCAACTTTGGTCAAACCGCCAAAGTAGGTGTTTGGTTAGCAGCAGATTGCTCCAAACCGCTGAAAACTCAAACGCTACTATTAGCAGCATTTGAGTTTGGCGTTTTGAGAAAAATATATATTTCTTCCAAAACGCCCTTACTTTTAATTATTTAAAAAAAAATTAATTGAAAAGCCGAAAGGCTTCTAGCCTTTAAGACTTCTGAGAAGCCTTTAATAAGGCTTCATAAATGAGACCTTACGACTTCTGATCTCAAGAGGTAATTAATCATTTTCTTTTTATCATAGAGGAGCTCAAGTGCTCCTCTTCCAATTTTTAATCATTTACGCTTTTTTTTTTTTTTTATATTTTTTTGTTTTTGTTTTGTATTATTATTATTATTATTATTATTATTATTATTATTATTATTATTATTATTATTATTATTAGGCTAAAGTGTCATTTAGCACCATGAACTATATCTAATTATTCATGCCGCACCCTAAACTTTTATATCGTGTATATAGAGCCACAAACCAAAAAAAAAAAAAAATTCACCTAGAACTTTTAGCAGATTTTCCTGTCTTCCTGACATGGCGCAGGTTTCTCACTGATGTGGCATTTCTTTTAATCTTATGTTGTCCATGCAAGCATTTACATATTAAAAATTTTAAAATATACATTATATTAAAATAACCAGAATTTTCTTCTCTCTATTTTCATAATGTATACTTTTTCAATTTTGCAATTCCAATGGTTCAATTTTCTTTTTTTAGAATTTATATTTTTTTGGCTAATTTTTTGTTTAGTATTTTTTTCAATTTTTCAAATTTTTAGAAATGCTAATTTTTTTTTGTTTAGTATCTTATTTATGTGTTTTTTGTTTTTTAATTTTAATTTTTAATATATAAATGCTTACATGGACACATAATGTTAAAAGAAATGCCACATCAATGGGAAACATGCGCCATGTCATCAAGAAGACAGGGAAACCTGCTAAAAGTTCTAAGTGATTTTTATTTATTTTTTTGGTTTGTGACTCAATATATACGATATGAAAGTTTAGGATGCGGCATGAATAATTGGATATAGTTTATGGTGGTAAATGACACTTTAGCCTTATTATTATTATTATTATTATTATTATTATTATTATTATTATTATTATTATTAGTAGTGGTGTTATTGTAGTTGTTGTAATTGTTATTATAAATTTTATAATTACATAATAATAATGATAATAATAATCTTACTATATAAAATAGCCAAAAATCTAGGGAAACGTGATGGAGCCAAAACTCCCGCCTAAGAAAAAACGGTGTCGTTTTTAGGGCTCTAAAATCCCACCCAAATGAACGGTGTAAAAGCAAGCAGCTTCTGAAATTCAGATTTCCCAATTCAAATCCTTTTATTTCTCGCCTGTTTACTTTCTGATTTTAGGTTGAAGTTTAGGGTTATGGCCTATTGTAGAGTTGGTAGTGTTATTTCCTTAAGCTTGCGTGTGATTGTGGTCTACTGCTGGTATGGGAGTGTCAGAAAGTACAGATTGTATCATTTTTTAATATATTGAATAGCTGCTTATACCCTTTTTTTTTTTTTTTTTTTTTTGAAAACAACAGAAAACTTCATTAACTTAAATCCGAAACCAAAGCATTACAAATGATAGGTGGAGGGTTATCAAACCACTCCGAACAATCAGTCGAAGAACTAGACTGCCTAGCAAGGACGTGAGCCGTCTGGTTCGCTGATCTTTTAGTGAAGGAAAGAAAAAAATTACAAAAATCATGCAAGAGATTTTTAATATCATCAATGATGAGATGAAAATAAGACTCCCCAACTCCTGATTTAAGCCCCTGAACAACTTGAAGGGAATCCGTTTCCACCTGGGCATTATCGAAGTTGTGATGTTTCAGCCAGCTTAGCGCTTCCCGAATAGCAATTGCTTCGGCTTCCCTGGGAGTGAACACCACTGACTCCCCCCGAGCAGCGATGAAATTGCCTTCGTTGTCGCGAACAACACTGCCGAGGCCCATTGCTACATCATGCCTATTGATTGCGGCATCAACATTCATCTTTAGCATTCCCATCCTCGGTTTCTGCCACTTTTGATTCGGGATAGGAGGCGTCTGGTTGGATAGGATTCGCGGTTTCGTCGCCTCTCTCCAAGCTCCAAGGAAATTCTTGACTTTGTTGATGAGTTGCTGGTGATTAAGGACAGTTGCATTATTCCAAACCTTCTCATTCCTCTGTCTCCAAATCTCCCAGCAGATAGACACTAGAAAGCATTGTTGATTCTTATCAATCTGAGCAAAGAGTTGGTTGATCCAATCCGAGAAAGGGATCCCAGATGAACGACTCACATGGAAACCAGAATGACTCCAGCAGGCTCTAGCGTACTCACAGTCCACCAAAAGATGACAGATTGACTCATCTGAGACATCACAGATCGGACAGCAAGCATCACAATCAACTTTTCTTCTGCGCAGGAGGTCCCTCGTTGGTAAGCTACTCGTGCAAGCCTGCCATAGAAAAACTTTTGCCTTTGGAGGGATATGCAGTTGCCAACTCGTAGTCCATAGTTGGGAATTTAGGTCCTGTAATTCCCCTCTTATAGCCCTGTAACAACTCTTCACCGTGAAGCAACCATCCTCGTCCGGAGCCCAAATAACCTTGTCATCAACTAGCTGCTTAGCCAAAGGGATGCTCATTATAAGATCAGCATCCCTCTTCGAGAAAATAGTTCTAATTATCTCCTCATCCCACTTGTTTCCCAATGGCACAATAAGATCTTCAACCTTAGCATCCTCCATCAACGGATACGGGAAAGTATCAACTCGTGGGTTTATCCTATCTGGCAGCCAATCATCCTTCCATATCTTAATCTGAGAGCCTCTGCCCACACGCCATCTACAATGTTTCCTAATTATTTCTTGGGTATGGATCAAACTACTCCAAATAAAAGATGGATTTGTGCCTAACTACCCTTATAAATAGATACATATTTCTTTGCAATCTACAAACACAAAGCTTAGAAAAATAGATTACAAATTTGAGAGCTGGAACTCTTTTTTTTTTTAATACCGAGCTGGAACTCTTATTTCAAGAGAAACTGAAAATATTGAAAAACCATTTGCTGTTTTTTTTTTTGAGTACTACTGACTCTGTTACAATGTAGTATATGCTCATATGCTCATAGCTACTTTCTCAACCTACTGAAGCACAAAGAGTCAATAGTTACCTCCACTGAGGCTCGAACCCACTCTCATCATCCATGTAGGAGTGTTAACCGAGACACCGGATGCCACTAGACCACAAGGTCTTGGCACCAGCATGGAACTCTTATTTCACCAGTTTCTGCAGGTGGCAAAGATCAAATGTGAAGAATGGAAAAACATGACTGATGACCAGAAAGCACCCTATGAAGCAGTGAGTCAGCTTCAAACCTTAAATCCCCCATTTTTAGTATTGCTCTAAAATACATTGAAACATGAGCTTTTTTGCATGATACAGGTTGCAGGTTGAAGGAGAAGGTAATGTGGAAACATACCTGCTTTTTTTATTTTATTCAAATAATCTGAAATTATTACTTACTTAGTGATTTGCAACCTTTTGCTCAATTGTTGTGATGTTTGTGTATGCAATCTGAAACATGAATGCAGGAATTGTATGTGTTAGCAATTTATACTTTGATATATATATGTGTAAATGTGAACATATATAGATAAATTTATATACTTATGCATTTAATGTGCGTGATTTTTGTGCTTAAGGTGCGTGATTTTTGTGATTAAGGTGCGTGGGTTGTGTGCTTAATGTGAGTAGTTCTTGAAACTTAAGGTGCGTCAACATGAAGCTTAAGGTGCGTGGTTTTCTTTCTTAAGGTGTGTGATTTGTATACTCAATGTGCATGAGTTGTTGAAACTTATGGTGCCCCCTTAGGTGCGTGGTTTGTGTATTTAAGGTGCGTCATTTTAATGCTTAAGGTGCATCGTTTATGTCTTTAAGGTGTGTTCGTCCCGGTTGATATGGTGTGAGTCTAGGGGGGGGGGGGGTTTGAATAGATTCACAAGGATTTTAGAATTTTTTTTTTTACAAGAACGAACCCTTAAAAAGGTTGAACTTGACCAAAGATAAACGCAACAGAAAGATAAAGCTTGTTCAGATTTTAATATCACTTTGCACGATTTTGTGATTATGAAAAGTTAGGTTTAGTTGTGAGTATGTAATGCAGTGCGTAAAATAAAGAGAGAGAGAGAGAGAGAGAGAGAGAGAGAGAGAGAGAGAGAGAGAGATTTTTATAGTGGTTCGGCTGTTAACGAAGCCTACTCCACTCTTCTTAACAACTTGTGAAGGATTGCACTATTATCTCCTTTGATAGTACAATATTCTCTCTTAAAACGAGCTCCTTTGATCACAAAGCCCGGCAGCCACGCTTCAATAGGTTTTTCAACTTCTCCAAGTTTACTCCGCCTCTTTATACTTTTCCTAAGTAGAGATTGGTTGTAATGGTTGAAGGGTTTCTCTAACTTGGAAATCTTGTCTTGAGCTTCTTGATTCAATACTTGAGTAGCACAAGATCTACTTTGAAAACTAGATTGAGAGTTTAGTGTATGGATATTTTCACACTACTTTAATTTGAGCTTGTAATTGCTTTCTGTGTATTATCAACCAACAACTCCAAATGAGAAGGAGCAGGGTATTTATAGGCGTGAATTTTAGTTCCGTTGGAGGGAAACTGAAATTCAAAAGCCTATATACAATGTGTAATATCCGTTGTGTAAAATGTGACAATTTGTGAATGTCAGTATTTTCTAGCCGTTTTTGTCTACTTTAGTGTAGAGTCAATTTTTCTTTTGTCTTACACAAAGGGACATGTCATTTAATGCTCATTCGGATCACAACCTACATTATAAGAAAAATCGCGATTCGCGACGGAAAAATTCTGTCGCAAAACAGTCAAATTCCGTCGCGAAAGAGGTTTTGCGACGGAATCGTGATGGAATTCGTTATGTCGTGTATCGAGACCACAAGGTCTTGGCACCAGCATGGAACTCTTATTTCACCAGTTTCTGCAGGTGGCAAAGATCAAATGTGAAGAATGGAAAAACATGACTGATGACCAGAAAGCACCCTATGAAGCAGTGAGTCAGCTTCAAACCTTAAATCCCCCATTTTTAGTATTGCTCTAAAATACATTGAAACATGAGCTTTTTTGCATGATACAGGTTGCAGGTTGAAGGAGAAAGGAAATTGCAGTTGAAGGAGAAGGTAATGTGGAAACATACCTGCTTTTTTTTTTTTTTTTTATTCAAATAATCTGAAATTATTACTTACTAGTGATTTGCAACCTTTTGCTCAATTGTTGTGATGTTTGTGTATGCAATCTGAAACATGAATGCAGGAATTGTATGTGTTAGAATTTATACTTTGATATATATATGTGTAAATGTGAACATATATAGATAAATTTATATACTTATGCATTTAATGTGCGTGATTTTTGTGCTTAAGGTGCGTGGGTTGTGTGCTTAATGTGAGTAGTTCTTGAAACTTAAGGTGCGTTAACTTGAAGCTTAAGGTGCGTGTTTTCTTTCTTAAGGTGGTGATTTGTATACTCAATGTGCATGAGTTGTTGAAACTTATGGTGCCCCCTTAGGTGCGTGGTTTGTGTATTTAAGGTGCGTCATTTTAATGCTTAAGGTGCATCGTTTGTGTCTTTAAGGTGTGTTGGTCCCGGTTGATATGGTGTGAGTCTAGGGGGGGGGGGGTTGAACGACTCACATGGAAACCAGAATGACTCCAGCAGGCTCTAGCGTACTCACAGTCCACCAAAAGATGACAGATTGACTCATCTGAGACATCACAGATCGGACAGCAAGCATCACAATCAACTTTTCTTTCTGCGCAGGAGGTCCCTCGTTGGTAAGCTACTCGTGCAAGCCTGCCATAGAAAAACTTTTGCCTTTGGAGGGATATGCAGTTGCCAACTCGTAGTCCATAGTTGGGAATTTAGGTCCTGTAATTCCCCTCTTATAGCCCTGTAACAACTCTTCACCGTGAAGCAACCATCCTCGTCCGGAGCCCAAATAACCTTGTCATCAACTAGCTGCTTAGCCAAAGGGATGCTCATTATAAGATCAGCATCCCTCTTCGAGAAAATAGTTCTAATTATCTCCTCATCCACTTGTTTCCCAATGGCACAATAAGATCTTCAACCTTAGCATCCTCCATCAACGGATACGGGAAAGTATCAACTCGTGGGTTTATCCTATCTGGCAGCCAATCATCCTTCCATATCTTAATCTGAGAGCCTCTGCCCACACGCCATCTACAATGTTTCCTAATTATTTCTTGGGTATGGATCAAACTACTCCAAATAAAAGATGGATTTGTGCCTAACTACCCTTATAAATAGATACATATTTCTTTGCAATCTACAAACACAAAGCTTAGAAAAATAGATTACAAATTGAGAGCTGGAACTCTTTTTTTTTTTAATACGAGCTGGAACTCTTATTTCAAGAGAAACTGAAAATATTGAAAAACCATTTGCTGTTTTTTTTTTTGAGTACTACTGACTCTGTTACAATGTAGTATATGCTCATATGCTCATAGCTACTTTCTCAACCTACTGAAGCACAAAGAGTCAATAGTTACTCCACTGAGGCTCGAACCCACTCTCATCATCATGTAGGAGTGTTAACCGAGACACCGGATGCCACTAGACCACAAGGTCTTGGCACCAGCATGGAACTCTTATTTCACCAGTTTCTGCAGGTGGCAAAGATCAAATGTGAAGAATGGAAAAACATGACTGATGACCAGAAAGCACCCTATGAAGCAGTGAGTCAGCTTCAAACCTTAAATCCCCCATTTTTAGTATTGCTCTAAAATACATTGAAACATGAGCTTTTTTGCATGATACAGGTTGCAGGTTGAAGGAGAAAGGAATTAGAGAAAGTGTGGAAACATACCTGCTTTTTTTTTTTATTCAAATAATCTGAAATTATTACTTACTTAGTGATTTGCAACCTTTTGCTCAATTGTTGTGATGTTTGTGTATGCAATCTGAAACATGAATGCAGGAATTGTATGTGTTAGCAATTTATACTTTGATATATATTGTGTAAATGTGAACATATATAGATAAATTTATATACTTATGCATTTAATGTGCGTGATTTTTGTGTTAAGGTGCGTGGGTTGTGTGCTTAATGTGAGTAGTTCTTGAAACTTAAGGTGCGTTAACTGAAGCTTAAGGTGCGTGTTTTCTTTCTTAAGGTGTGTGATTTGTATACTCAATGTGCATGAGTTGTTGAAACTTATGGTGCCCCCTTAGGTGCGTGGTTTGTGTATTTAAGGTGCGTCATTTTAATGCTTAAGGTGCATCGTTTTGTCTTTAAGGTGTGTTGTCCCGGTTGATATGGTGTGAGTCTAGGGGGGGGGGGGTTTGAATAGATTCACAAGGATTTTAGAATTTTTTTTACAAGAACGAACCCTTAAAAAGGTTGAACTTGACCAAAGATAAACGCAACGAAAGATAAAGCTTGTTCAGATTTTAATATCACTTTGCACGATTTTGTGATTATGAAAAGTTAGGTTTGTTGTGAGTATGTAATGCAGTGCGTAAAATAAAGAGAGAGAGAGAGAGAGATTTTTATAGTGGTTCGGCTGTTAACGAAGCCTACTCCACTCTTCTTAACAACTTGTGAAGGATTGCACTATTATCTCCTTTGATAGTACAATATTCTTCTTAAAACGAGCTCCTTTGATCACAAAGCCCGGCAGCCACGCTTCAATAGGTTTTTCAACTTCTCCAAGTTTACTCCGCCTCTTTCTACTTTTCCTAAGTAGAGATTGGTTGTAATGGTTGAAGGGTTTCTCTAACTTGGAAATCTTGTCTTGAGCTTCTTGATTCAATACTTGAGTAGCACAAGATCTACTTTGAAAACTAGATTGAGAGTTTAGTGTATGGATATTTTCACACTATTTATTTGAGCTTGTAATTGCTTTTGTGTATTATCAACCAACAACTCCAAATGAGAAGGAGCAGGGTATTTATAGGCGTGAATTTTAGTTCCGTTGGAGGGAAACTGAAATTCAAAAGCCTATATACATGTGTAATATCCGTTGTGTAAAATGTGACAATTTGTGAATGTCAGTATTTTCTACCTGTTTTTGTCTACTTTAGTGTAGAGTCAATTTGTCTTTTGTCTTACACAAAGGGACATGTCATTTAATGCTCATTCGGATCACACCTACATTATAAGAAAAATCGCGATTCGCGACGAAAAAATTCGTCGCAAAACAGTCAAATTCCGTCGCGAAAGAGGTTTTGCGACGGAATCGTGATGGAATTCGTTATGTCGTGTATCG
>CP025644.1:13879328-13910569 GCA_003576665.1 Ipomoea trifida | reverse complement strand
GAATAGACTCACAAGGATTTTAGAATTTTTTTTACAAGAACGAATCCTTAAAAAGGTTGAACTTGACCAAAGATAAACGCAACGGAAAGATAAAGCTTGTTCAGATTTTAATATCACTTTGCACGATTTTGTGATTATGAAAAGTTAGGTTTGGTTGTGAGTATGTAATGCAGTGCGTAAAATAAAGAGAGAGAGAGAGAGAGATTTTTATAGTGGTTCGGCTGTTAACGAAGCCTACTCCACTCTTCTTAACAACTTGTGAAGGATTGCACTATTATCTCCTTTGATAGTACAATATTCTGTCTTAAAACGAGCTCCTTTGATCACAAAGCCCGGCAGCCACGCTTCAATAGGTTTTTCAACTTCTCCAAGTTTACTCCGCCTCTTTCTACTTTTCCTAAGTAGAGATTGGTTGTAATGGTTGAAGGGTTTCTCTAACTTGGAAATCTTGTCTTGAGCTTCTTGATTCAATACTTGAGTAGCACAAGATCTACTTTGAAAACTAGATTGAGAGTTTAGTGTATGGATATTTTCACACTATTTTGAGCTTGTAATTGCTTTTTGCGTATTATCAACCAACAACTCCAAATGAGAAGGAGCAGGGTATTTATAGGCGTGAATTTTAGTTCCGTTGGAGGGAAACTGAAATTCAAAAGCCTATATACAGTGTGTAATATCCGCTGTGTAAAATGTGACAATTTGTGAATGTCAGTATTTTCTAACTGTTTTTGTCTACTTTAGTGTAGAGTCAATTTGTCTTTTGTCTTACACAAAGGGACATGTCATTTAATGCTCATTCGGATCACAGCCTACATTATAAGAAAAATCGCGATTCGCGACGAAAAAATTCCGTCGCAAAACAGTCAAATTCCGTCGCGAAAGAGGTTTTGCGACGGAATCGTGATGGAATTCGTTATGTCGTGTATCGGCTCATCGTATCTTCGTTTGCGACGAAAAAATTCCGTCGCAAAATATGCGGCGGTCATGGCGGGTAGCAACGGCGGATTCTCTTCTTCCGCTCGGCGCAGGCGTAGTAGTCCGACACAACGAACTGGGCAGTGGCTCAACGTGACAAACAGTGTACCCGGCTCCGGCGTTCCAATCTCGGCAAGAGCAATGTGAGGCGAAATGGACTCCTTGTTCACAGCAACAGTTCTCCTTTATGGTGGTTGGAAGTTCGTTGGAAAGATAGTGGTTCGGTGGTCACACATCATAATAGCAAGAGATGGTGTGGCGTGGTGGTATGGTTTTTACGTGTTGTGTTGGAGGGTGTGTGGTTCGATTCTTGGTTAAGGTATTTGTCATCTGAATCTTTATGATTGCAGGGATGTTTATCTATTAATAGTTAGTTTGTTTTAGGGTGTAATCATTAAGGTTGTTATTAATTAATGATTAGGAGTCATTAGGAATATTAATATCCTTATTAATTCTTGCTTTTGGATTAAGACGCTTCAAGAGGTAACCATCCATGTCTCACTAAACCTACTTTCACTCATGATCTATATATTATGTATATGATTTGGTGTTGGAATCCTATGAATTTCTTGGGTTATAGCTTTGTTTGATGGTTTGTGAACCTTTATTTGTGGATTGTTGGACTTGTGTTCATCATCCCTTGTATCTAGATGTGTATGAGTAATTCTTGTTATGGATTCCATGATTTATTGGCTTATGAGATGTGTAATCTGTATATTCTGAGCATGATTTGTATTAGGAATGATTCATCGTGTATTTTGTTCTGATTCCGGATGCGTTGGGGGTGTACTTACGGTGCACATTAGCGTATAATGTGTCCCGGCAATGTGTTCCGCTAGTGTAAGGGTGGAATGGTGTGGCGGAGAGGTGTGTACCGTGAACCTCTTCCGTGTCTTCTTGCGGTGCAGTTCAGCGGGTTAGGTTGTTCCGCCGCTGTGTTTCGTTAGTTTAATTGGTATTTTGATCAAGTGTCTGTTTTGAGGTCTCTGAACTCTGATCTGTTTGATTCCTTTTGATTCTGGAATGTGTACTGAGCATCTTGTTGAGTATTCCACATTGATTCTTGAGTATTTATTCATGATCTTTGGACATTTATCTTGATCTCTTGAGTTGGTATCATTGGTTTATTCCTTGATTATTATCCTGAGTATGCACTGTGTTCATATTGTGAGATGAACACTGTTGGTGGCTGATTTTGTGGGTGAATCTGAGTTGGTATGTGGGAGATCTTGAGTCCTTATGAGCATTTCTTATCTTGTTGAATCTTTGGTAACCTTGGGATTTAGTTGGTGGAATTATGGTCTATTTGTGGTTGGTATTGTGAGGGTATTGTATGCCTCCGTATTTGGGTTGTGTGCCTCTGTGATTGGGAATTGGGTACCTCTGTGATAACGGGCTTGTTGTGTGCCTCTGTGATAATGGGCATCATTTGCCTCTGTGATTTGGGCTCATATGCCTATGTAGTTGGGCTTATGCCTCTATGTTGTGATGTTGGTATGGTGGGTTGGTTTGTTGGTTGGTATTGTGGTTTGGAGGTTGTGGTTTGGTGCTTATCTTTAGTATAATGGTTTGATTGGTTTCCTTGTGGTCATTTGGTTGAGGTTGTACCTCAGTTGGTATCTGTTATTCCTTGATATGTCGGTTTGGTTGGTTCCTTTGTGTTTATTCTGTGGAAGTTGTGATTCAGTTGATACCTTGTTTATAGACTTGTTATCTTGGATATTCGTATTGGATGTTGGTTTCATTGGAAGAGTCTTGGTTTGTGACTTATTTAGCTTATTGTTGTTGAGTCTCTGATTTAAATAAAGAACAGTTCGTTGGTGCGTATATTCTATACGTGTGCGTAAATCTATTTACAAACTCTATTATATTATGTAGCTTCTCACGAGTGTGAGTGGTTGGTTGCTTAGCCTTCTTTTGATTTTAAAAATATTATAAAATATTATATATATGATTTTAAAAATATTATAAAATTAAAATGAAATAATTTCATTTTATTTAAATTTAGGTATAGATTTTTTAATTTATATTTAAATAAGGTAATTGAAATAGTTATTTTTCTATATATCTTCTCATGCCCATAGAAAGAAACTTTGTTGCAAAATAAAATTAAAATAAATCAAAGACAATCTCATTGTTATTTATTATATTATTATTTCTATTATTATATTGCAATATATATATATATAGATTGATATTCTTTTCAGAATGATTAAATAATAATACGGTAATTAAAAGATAATTTTATTTGATTCAAATTTAGATATATATTTTTAATTCTATATTTAAATTAATGTAAATGAAATAATATTTTTTAATAAAAGAATTTCCATTCACATAAAAAGAAATTTACAAATATAATCAAAATAAATCAAATAGAATAAAAATTTCTATTTAAAATAGATATGTCAAATTTAGTCTAATAAGTAGATAGAATTGAAATCTTCTACTTAATTTAACATTTTAATATTAAAGGTATTTTCTTTTATTTTATTTTTTAATATTTTTAGTTTCAATTGAAAAAGATTAAAAGTGAAATTATTTTATTTTATTTTAATATAGAAATATATTTTTAGTTTGGACTTACTAGTATATTTTTTGAGGCCATGTGACATGTGAGACTTTTTTTTTTCTTCTAATTACAACTAACTCTATTACATGTGAGACTTAGGGTGTGTTTGGTTAACGGATTTTGGTATAAGGTAGGAGTATCAATGTGATTGTTAACGTTTAGTTGATAGGTTTTTAGAATACTACTATGGATTTAGAATATCTCATTAATTGAAAAATTCATACACTTTTTAAATAAGAGTTTGGCTTCCCTTTCTCATTTCTTCTCCAATTATTAATAATCATTCTCACTCCATCCTACTAGCAAACATGCAAAATACTTTTACCAAAATTCATTAACCTTACCAAGTATTTGATACCCATATCGATTCCGATTTTCATATGCGAATCAAACACACCCCGTTGAATAAAAAACCGAGCTAGAAAGCAAACGAAAAGGAGGAAAAGGATGATGGAAGGGAGTTATTGGTGGGAGTTATTTGTACTGGAATTAAAAAGGGAAGGACAAAAACAAAAGAGGGAGAGGTGCGCCGAAAGCGGAGCTTGTCTTCCACCCTCGATCATCTGCGGGTCTAGCGGTCTCTCCATTTTCTTCTCTCTCTCTCTGGCTTCTCTATATCTCTCGTCTCTCTTTCACGCCCTCTCTCTCTCTCTCTGCGAAATCCAGCAAAACTACACCCTCTCTTGTTGCTTCCATTTTCAACTCATCACCAAACTAGCAACAAATTCTGGCGAACTGCTCCATCTCCGTCTCCGGCGTAGCAGGTTGATTATCCGGCGACCTTTTCCTCCTCCGGCGAAACAATAGCGTTGATATGGTGGAAAATGGTGAGATGATAACCTTGATGATTAATAGAATTATGATTATATATGATGATATTAATTTTTAAGGGTGATGATGAGATAATTCTGTGTTAATAATGATATTAGATACTGATGATGTGATTCGGCAATGATTAATAATAATAACGGTGAAATGATTAAATGATGGTGAGACTTGTAGATGAAGTTATGAAATTCGTAGATGATGTTGTTAAAAAAATGGCGACGAAAACCTTACTGATGAAGAAGATAATGAAATGAAATGAATATAATAATGATAAGGAGATGATGTTGATGTTGGAGTTTGATGATGGTGATGAAATTATAATGAAGATATGATTTATGGAATGATGATGAGGCGGGTTGATGGTAATAATTGAAGCTAAAAGTCTAAGCTCATAGTTAGATTTTACATTTATGATTCTATATTATATGCTCAACACGTCAGGTGTGCACATGGACCATAATTTTTATCTCAACTAAAAGTCTAAACTAATAGTTGAATTGTACATTTATGTTTGTATATTATATGCTTTACAATGATTACAAGATATGTTAATAATAATAATAATAATAATAATAATAATAAAAAATTGATTAGCTCGTCGTATCTTTGTTTGCGACGAAAAATTCCGTCGCAAAATATGCGGCGGTCATGCGGGTAGCACGGCGGATTCTCTTCTTCCGCTCGGCGCAGGCGTAGTAGTCCGACAGCAAGAACTGGGCAGTGGCTCAACGTGACAAACAGGTACCCGGCTCCGGCGTTCCAATCTCTGGCAAGAGCAATGGAGGCAAAATGGACTCCTTGTTCACAGCAACAGTTCTCCTTTTGGTGGTTGGAAGTTCGTTGGAAAGATAGTGGTTCGGTGGTCACACATCATAATAGCAAGAGATGGTGTGGGTGGTGGTATGGTTTTATGTGTTGGTTGGAGGGTGTGGGTTCGATTCTTGGTTAAGGTATTTGTCATCAATCTTTTATGATTAGAGTGATATTCTCATTCATAATTGTATTGTTTGAGTAGTAAATTGGTGTTGCTTTTGGATTAAGACACTTGTTTAAACCTTAAATTTTTGCTTTTGGATTAAGACGCTTCAAGAGGTAACCATCCATGTCTCACTAAACCTACTTTCACTCATGATCTATATGTATATGATTTGGTGTTGGAATCCTTGAATTTCTTGGGTTATAGCTTTGTTGATATTTGGTGTTGGAATCCTGTGAATTTCTTGGGGTTATAGCTTTGTTTGATGGTTTGTGAACCTTTATTTGTGGATTGTGGAATAGACTCACAAGGATTTTAGAATTTTTTTTTACAAGAACGAATCCTTAAAAAGGTTGAACTTGACCAAAGATAAACGCAACGGAAAGATAAAGCTTGTTCAGATTTTAATATCACTTTGCACGATTTTGTGATTATGAAAAGTTAGGTTTGGTTGTGAGTATGTAATGCAGTGCGTAAAATAAAGAGAGAGAGAGAGAGAGATTTTTATAGTGGTTCGGCTGTTAACGAAGCCTACTCCACTCTTCTTAACAACTTGTGAAGGATTGCACTATTATCTCCTTTGATAGTACAATATTCTGTCTTAAAACGAGCTCCTTTGATCACAAAGCCCGGCAGCCACGCTTCAATAGGTTTTTCAACTTCTCCAAGTTTACTCCGCCTCTTTCTACTTTTCCTAAGTAGAGATTGGTTGTAATGGTTGAAGGGTTTCTCCAACTTGGAAATCTTGTCTTGAGCTTCTTGATTCAATACTTGAGTAGCACAAGATCTACTTTGAAAACTAGATTGAGAGTTTAGCGTATGGATATTTTCACACTATTTTGAGCTTGTAATTGCTTTTTGCGTATTATCAACCAACAACTCCAAATGAGAAGGAGCATGGGTATTTATAGGCGTGAATTTTAGTTCCGTTGGAGGGAAACTGAAATTCAAAAGCCTATATACAGTGTGTAATATCCGCTGTGTAAAATGTGACAATTTGTGAATGTCAGTATTTTCTAACTGTTTTTGTCTACTTTAGTGTAGAGTCAATTTGTCTTTTGTCTTACACAAAGGGACATGTCATTTAATGCTCATTCGGATCACAGCCTACATTATAAGAAAAATCGCGATTCGCGACGAAAAAATTCCGTCGCAAAACAGTCAAATTCCGTCGCGAAAGAGGTTTTGCGACGGAATCGTGATGGAATTCGTTATGTCGTGTATCGGCTCATCGTATCTTCGTTTGCGACGAAAAAATTCCGTCGCAAAATATGCGGCGGTCATGGCGGGTAGCAACGGCGGATTCTCTTCTTCCGCTCGGCGCAGGCGTAGTAGTCCGACGACAACGAACTGGGCAGTGGCTCAACGTGACAAGCAGTGTACCCGGCTCCGGCGTTCCAATCTCCGGCAAGAGCAATGTGAGGCGAAATGGACTCCTCTGTTCACAGCAACAGTTCTCCTTTATGGTGGTTGGAAGTTCGTTGGAAAGATAGTGGTTCGGTGGTCACACATCATAATAGCAAGAGATGGTGTGGCGTGGTGGTATGGTTTTTACGTGTTGTGTTGGAGGGTGTGTGTTCGATTCTTGGTTAAGGTATTTGTCATCTGAATTATTATGATTGCAGGGGGGTGTTTTATCTATTAATAGTTAGTTTATGTTTTAGGGTGTTAATCATTAAGGTTGTTATTAATTAATGATTAGGAGTCATTAGGAATATTAATATCCTTATTAATTCTTGCTTTTGGATTAAGACGCTTCAAGAGGTAACCATCCATGTCTCACTAAACCTACTTTCACTCATGATCTATATATTATGTATATGATTTGGTGTTGGAATCCTATGAATTTCTTGGGGTTATAGCTTTGTTTGATGGTTTGTGAACCTTTATTTGTGGATTGTTGGACTTGTGTTCATCATCCCTTGTATCTAGATGTGTATGAGTAATTCTTGTTATGGATTCCATGATTTATTGGCTTATGAGATGTGTAATCTGTATATTCTGAGCATGATTTGTATTTAGGAATGATTCATCGTGTATTTTGTTCTGATTCCGGAATCTATGCGTTGGGGGTGTACTTACGGTGCACATTAGCGGTATAATGTGTCCCGGCAATGTGTTCCGCTAGTGTAAGGGTGGAATGGTGTGGCGGAGAGGTGTGTACCGTGAACCTCTTCCGTGTCTTCTTGCGGTGCAGTTCAGCGGGTTAGGTTGTTCCGCCGCTGTGTTTCGTTAGTTTAATTGGTATTTTGATCAAGTGTCTGTTTTGAGGTCTCTGAACTCTGATCTGTTTGATTCCTTTTGATTCTGGAATGTGTACTGAGCATCTTGTTGAGTATTCCACATTGATTCTTGAGTATTTATTCATGATCTTTGGACATTTATCTTGATCTCTTGAGTTGGTATCATTGGTTTATTCCTTGATTATTATCCTGAGTATGCACTGTGTTCATATTGTGAGATGAACACTGTTGGTGGCTGATTTTTGTGGGTGAATCTGAGTTGGTATGTGGGAGATCTTGAGTCCTTATGAGCATTTCTTATCTTGTTGAATCTTTGGTAACCTTGGGATTTAGTTGGTGGAATTATGGTCTATTTGTGGTTGGTATTGTGAGGGTATTGTATGCCTCCGTATTTGGGTCGTGTGCCTCTGTGATTGGGAATTGGGTACCTCTGTGATAACGGGCTTGTGTGCCTCTGTGATAATGAGCATCATTTGCCTATGTGATTTGGGCTCATATGCCTATGTAGTTGGGCTTATGCCTCTATGTTGTGATGTTGGTATGGTGGGTTGGTTGGTATTGTGGTTTGGAGGTTGTGGTTTGGTGTTTATCTTTAGTATAATGGTTTGATTGGTTTCCTTGTGGTCATTTGGTTGAGGTTGTACCTCGGTATCTGTTATTCCTTGATATGTCGGTTTGGTTGGTTCCTTTTGTGTTTATTATGTGGAATTGAAGTTGTGATTCAGTTGGTACCTTGTTTATAGACTTGTTATCTTGGATATTCGTATTGGATGTTGGTTTCATTGGAAGAGTCTTGGTTTGTGACTTATTCAGCTTATTGTTGTTGAGTCTCTGATTTAAATAAAGAACAGTTCGTTGGTGCGTATATTCTATATGTGTGCGTAAATCTATTTACAAACTCTATTATATTATGTAGCTTCTCACGGGTACGTGTGAGTGGTTGGTTGCTTAGCATTCTTTTGATTTTAAAAATATTATAAAATATTATATATATGATTTTAAAAATATTATAAAATTAAAATGAAATAATTTCATTTTATTTAAATTTAGGTATTGATTTTTTAATTTATATTTAAATACGGTAATTGAAATAGTTATTTTTCTATATATCTTCTCATGCCCATAGAAAGAAACTTTGTTGCAAAATAAAATTAAAATAAATCAAAGACAATCTCATTGTTATTTATTATATTATTATTTCTATTATTATATTGCAATATATATATATATAGATTGATATTCTTTTCAGAATGATTAAATAATAATACGGTAATTAAAAGATAATTTTATTTGATTCAAATTTAGATATATATTTTTAATTCTATATTTAAATTAATGTAAATGAAATAATATTTTTTTAATAAAAGTATTTTCATTCACATAAAAAGAAATTTACAAATATAATCAAAATAAATCAAATAGAATAAAAATTTCTATTTAAAATAGATATGTCAAATTTAGTCTAATAAGTAGATAGAATTAGCTAAGGACCTTGTAGTCCAGTGGCATCAAACCCTTCCCTTTATATGGTGGGAGGTGGTGGGTTCGAGCCTCAGTGGGGTTAATACTCTCAATAGGTTGAGAAAGTAGTTATGAACAGATACTGCATTCTAATAGAGTAAGTAGTATTAAAAAAAAAAAAGTAGATAGAATTGAAATCTTCTAACATTTTAATATTAAAGGTATTTTTTTTTTTTATTTTTTAATATTTTTAGTTTCAATTGAAAAAGATTAAAAGTGAAATTATTTTATTTTATTTTAATATAGAAATATATTTTTAGTTTGGACTTACTAGTATATTTTTTGAGGCCATGTGACATGTGAGACTTTTTTTTTTTTTAAATACAACTGACTCTATTACATGTGAGACTTAGGGTGTGTTTGGTTAACGGATTTTGGTGTAAGGTAGGTGTATCAAAGTGATGGTTATTGTTTAGTTATAGGTTTTTAGAATACTACTATGGATTTAGAATACCTCATTAATTAAAAAACTCATACCTTTTTAAATAAGGGTTTGACTCTTTCTCATTTCTTCTCCAATTATTAATAATCATTCTCACTCCATCCTACTAACAAACATACAAAATACTTTTACAAAAATTCATTAGTCTTACCAAGTATTTGATACCCATATCGATTCCGATTTTCATATGCGAACCAAACACACCCGGTTGGAATAAAAACAGAGCTAGA
Organism: Ipomoea trifida; assembly: GCA_003576665.1. Taxonomy (NCBI): domain Eukaryota; kingdom Viridiplantae; phylum Streptophyta; class Magnoliopsida; order Solanales; family Convolvulaceae; genus Ipomoea; species Ipomoea trifida. The sequence continues at coordinate 13,900,782 of CP025644.1, read as the reverse complement.
AAGCAAACGAAAAGGAGGAAAAGGATGATGGAAGGGAATTATTGGTGGGAGTTATTTGTACTGGAATTAAAAAGGGAAGGACAAAAACAAAAGAGGGAGAGGTGCGCCGAAAGCGGAGCTTGTCTTCCACCCTCGATCATCTGCGGGTCTAGCGGTCTCTCCATTTTCTTCTCTCTCTCTCTGGCTTCTCTATATCTCTCGTCTCTCTTTCACGCCCTCTCTCTCTCTCTCTGCGAAATCCAGCAAAACTACACCCTCTCTTGTTGCTTCCATTTTCAACTCATCACCAAACTAGCAACAAATTCTGGCGAACTGCTCCATCTCCGTCTCCGGCGTAGCAGGTTGATTATCCGGCGACCTTTTCCTCCTCCGGCGAAACAATAGCGTTGATATGGTGGAAAATGGTGAGATGATAACCTTGATGATTAATAGAATTATGATTATATATGATGATATTAATTTTTAAGGGTGATGATGAGATAATTCTGTGTTAATAATGATATTAGATACTGATGATGTGATTCGGCAATGATTAATAATAATAACGGTGAAATGATTAAATGATGGTGAGACTTGTAGATGAAGTTATGAAATTCGTAGATGATGTTGTTAAAAAAATGGCGACGAAAAACCTTACTGATGAAGAAGATAATGAAATGAAATGAATATAATAATGATAAGGAGATGATGTTGATGTTGGAGTTTGATGATGGTGATGAAATTATAATGAAGATATGATTTATGGAATGATGATGAGGCGGGTTGATGGTAATAATTGAAGCTAAAAGTCTAAGCTCATAGTTAGATTTTACATTTATGATTCTATATTATATGCTCAACACGTCAGGTGTGCACATGGACCATAATTTTTATCTCAACTAAAAGTCTAAACTAATAGTTGAATTGTACATTTATGTTTGTATATTATATGCTTTACAATGATTACAAGATATGTTAATAATAATAATAATAATAATAATAATAATAATAAAAAATTGATTGATCTATAGGTTCCTATCAAGGTGATTAAGGATTCTATTTTAAGTGTTGATAAGTGATAGAAAAAATTATATTGTTCAATGTATACGGTGTGTATAATGAAAATAGATAGGAGTGAATTTAGTGAACAAAGATGTGGAAAATGAAAAATGGCAAGAATTACTTTTTATTCATTATGCTAGAGAGTAAAAGGGAGAGGGAGAGACCTTTGTTGTATTGAGTGAGTCTATGGATTGGAATGGTCCCCTAGTCTCGAAGGTTAGAGCCCTTTATATAGCTAATTGACCATGATCCAATACCGTCAAGTATACAGAACGTATAGGGTTGTATACCAGGGTATATTCCTTATCAATAAGGGGGCGTTTAGTTCACGAAATCTTAGATTATCCCAAGTAATAGAATTACTTCCAGCAATGTAATGTGAGAGTTTGGGAATGTAAGATTACCTTATGTGTTTGGTTTGGATTGTAGAATATAATATTACCTTGTTTGGATTTTGAGGGTAAATATTCATGTTGACCAAAATTATTATTTTCCCAAGTCCTATTTGTAAGTGTTATATGTATTTCTATTATATGTGATATTATATGAATTATGGGTGATATTATATGATTTATAATATTATGGTGATCATATGTGAATTATATCGATAAATTTTAATATTGTGAATAGTGATTCTCGAGATATCGAAAATGGGTTTAGACGTGTCAAATCCGTGTGTGGAGTAAAAGTGTGTGTGTGTGTGGTGAAATCTTATTATATCATATTTTGGAGACCATTATTTGAATGGTTACACTATTGGAATTTTTGAAGAGTGAGTAATGACGTAAAAGCTGACTCACTAGGACTTAACTCACTTAATTAAATAAGTCACCGCACATTATTTTTGATTGGTTATTTAAATGAGATTTTTGATGAGTGAGTAATGACGTAAAAGCTGACTCATTGAGACTAAGTCCCAGTTCATTGGTTTTCAAAAAGATTTGTTACTTCTCCATAGAAGAAAAATCATATCTCAACATATATTTTGGAAAAGTATATTATTATGTAAGGTTATGAAATAACCTCTTTTGAAAAAAATAATACTATCCATATGATTGAAAAGTTATGGTGGTGTTATTTTTGGAAAATGGTTTACTTACTAAGTAATGCTTCGAAAAGCTTTACTATATTATTTAGAGAAAATGTTGAAATAAATACTTCAACTTTACTCAAAAGTGCAATTAAACCCCCAACATTAAAAAAGTTATATTAAACACTCAAACTTTTCGTTTTGATACATTTAAACGCAAATGACCGGTTGTTCACTTGAAACAACTAGTCATTAAGCTTCCGTCCAATATCCCGGCGGCCATCAAACATCATGCTATCGGCATCCGGTTGTCTTCTCCAATGGAGACTATAACAACCATTTGCTCGTCTTCTCCACTAGAGAAGACGACTGGATGGAGACTTGCATGAGCATGCATAATTCATTGGGTTTTTACGGTGCTACCAATTAATTTAGGTTTCAGAATTGTAGTTTTATAAATTTGTTTAATAGTAAAAGGTGGTGAGAGTAGCTAGTTGCGTACATTAGTTAAACAGATCAAATAATTTGTCTGTTGTAGAGGTAATTTGTGAATTGTGGTCCTAGACCAGAGGGTGGACTGAATGTGTGATTGATGTATGTATGTCATTTCCAATGTACATCCCAGTTGTCTTCTCCAGTGGAGAAGACAACTAGATTGGTTTAGAAGAATGACCAGCGAGGGTGAACATGTCTTTTCGACGAAGGGGGCCGTAAGCTGAGCTTTCTGGGCGGTGAATAACCAGTAACCAATAGGTTACTGGTAAACATGTTTAGTTGATATATTTTGACAAGTTTAGTTTTTAATTGAACTTTTTAATGTTGGAGGGCTTAATTGCACTTTTGAATAAAATTTGAGGTCTTATTTGACACGTTTCTCTATTATTTATACAAAAGTATATTTTACATATATACGATTTTGGAAAAAGATTACGAGTTCAAAATATAAATGTACAAGTCTATATTTTACGTGGTGAAATGAAACTTATTTAGCTTATGCTAATGTTGTCTACACCCTGTTTTATATTAAATGATTTTAACATGTGAACATGAATAGGAATCCAAGATGTGGAAAGATTAAGTCTATCTAAGAATAAACTCTTTGGAGTTTTGATGTATTTGAGGAATCCATGATTGTAAATGTTATTTCTTATTGTGTATTAAGTTGGAAATGGGTGCCAAAGACCTTGTGGTCTAGTGGCACCCGGTGTCCTGGTTTACACTCCCACATGGATGTTGGGAGTGGGTTCGAGGCAACTGTTGACTCTTTGTGCTTTAGTAGGTTGAGAAAGTATCTATGAACAGGTACTACATTGTAACAGAGTTAGTAGAACTTGGTTAGTAAACGCTTCAGCAATGGTATAGGTTGAGAAAGTTAGTAAACGCTTCAGCAATGGTATAGGTTGAGAAAGTATCTACGAACAGGTACTACATTGTAACAGAGTCAGTAGAACTCGGTTAGTAAACGCTTCAACAATGGTATTAGTGATTTGAAGAAATATATTGTAAGAAAATTTAGTTATGAAAATTGGGTGTTACATAACAATAGTTGGTTTCATAAGACATAACAATAGTACATAGGGATGTCTAGCAAGTATATATATGTGTGGGCGCGCTCCTTTCATATGAAAAATACAAGAAGAAAATCTTTTGATAACAGATCTGTAAGAAGAAATGAAACTATTCTATTGAATAATATAATACTTGGCCTGTAGTTCATCATCATTCAATGATTTTTTTAAAAATTTTTTTTCTATGCAGGTTAGAGTCTAGGTCATCATTCACATTAGATATGGCTGGAAAGGCGAATTGTGGCTTTAATATAGACGGAATGGCTTCGGCTATTCCACCTACCAATCCATCATCAATGTCAATAAAACTGGGAGTGATTAGAGGATCTGAAGGGCTAATGACATTCGGTAGATCATTGAAGTCTGGAGTTACCAGAGTTGTGTTCCCAGAAGATCTCAAGGTCTCTGAAAAAATGATATTTGATCCTCAGGACAAGTCCCTCCTGTTTTGGAATAGGCTTTTGGTTATTTCATGTATATTTTCAGTAGCAGTTGATCCTCTATTTCTTTACCTTCCGGTTTTCAAGAGTGTTGAAGACCACTGTCTTCACATAGATTCAAGTTTAGCATACACAACAAGCACCTTGAGGACAATAATCGATTCGTTTTACCTCATTCGAATGATTCTCCAGTTTCGCACAGCTTACATTGCTCCCTCATCTCGGGTTTTCGGACGAGGTGAACTCGTGATAGATCCCAAAGAAATTGCATCCAGATACATACATCGTTATTTTATAGTCGATCTTCTCTCTATTCTCCCTTTGCCTCAGGTTTGTTTCTTTCATTTCTTTTATATATGTAATGTACCATACCTTTTTTCCAGTTGAAGAAAGAAATACCATTAGCTCTATCTAGAGTTCAAATTCATAAAAGGAATATTTAGATCAAATTGGTTCTCTCATGCATATTTGTTAGGTGGAATTGTGATAAACTTTTTTGCTATTTACAAGCATATATCTGTTAATTAATGTGTTTGTTTTGATGCTTTAAGTGTGAGGAAATGTGATATTATTAGTTGTTGCATTTATATTTTAATTCTACCCTATCTGATATGCAGATTTTGGTCTTGAGATTCCTTAATGGATCCCGAGGCTCAGATGTAGTAGGTACAAAGAGAGCTTTAGTTCTCCTTGTTATTCTTCAAAGCATTCCTAGGTTTTTCCGGTTTTTACCTCTAACTTCGGACTTGAAAAAGACTTCTGGAGTGTTTGCTGAAACCGCGTGGCTTGGCGCTGCATATTACATGTTGTGGTTCATGCTGGCAAGTCATGTGAGTAGATCTATATTAGTTAGTATCTATCTACAAGAATTCAACTTCATTGCATATATAAAATTAAATTTGCAGATATTTGGAGCCTACTGGTACCTGTTAGCTGTGGAACGTAAAAATTTCTGCTGGCAAAGAGCGTGTTTAGAAAGTGCAGATTGCAGTCCAAGTTATTCTTTACTGTTTTGTTCACTTGATAGACATAAAACCGCAAATTTAACTGGTTGGAGACAGATAACTGAAGATGTTCTCCACAAAAACTGTGCTGCTGATAATGATAATCGGTTTAACTATGGCATATACACCCAAGCTGTGTCTTCTGGTATTCTTGACTCTGAAGAATTCATCCCCAAATATTGCTATTGCTTGTGGTGGGGCTTGCAGAATTTGAGGTAAAACATCATTGAAGAGGAAACACAAAAGAAGAAGATGATGATCGAGACTGTAAAAAATCTATCTTTGGTGTTTGCAGCACTCTTGGGCAGGGTCTTGAAACAAGTACATATTCTCTGGAGGTTTTATTTTCAATAGCATTGGCCATTATTGGGCTCCTGCTGGTTGCTATTCTCATTGGAAACATGCAGGTATATCTGCTGAAACTCATTTGTTAGATAGGGATGATTTGAGCTCATGAAATGCAGCAAAATGTGTGTGCTTTTGTTCGACAGACGTATCTTCAATCTATAACGGTTAGGCTGGAGGAGATGAGGATAAAAAGGCGCGACTCGGAGCAATGGATGCATCACAGGGTGCTGCCACCGGAGCTGAGGGAAAGAGTGAGGCGTTATGATCAGTACAAATGGTTGGAAACTAGAGGTGTAGATGAAGAAAGTATAGTGCAGAATCTGCCTGTAGATCTCAGAAGAGATATTAAGCGCCATCTTTGCCTAAATTTAGTTAGAAGGGTGTGTAAAGCATTTCTTGGTCTCACTTCTTGCTAGATAGTTAGTTAATGCCATATGCATGCCCCATAAGGGGTGGTCGGGATCAGTACATATTATTGTCAACACTTTCTCAGTTGAGTCCATACGCACTTAAAAGTATAGTTTCAAGTAGTGATTACAGGTTTCCTTGTCACCCAACACATTCTTGCCAATACTCTCTTGGTTGAGCCCAATTGCACTTACCAATACAACCAATAGTGGTTGTAAGTTTCTGGCCACCCAGCACATTCTTGCCAACACTCCCTTGATCGAGCCTAGTTGCACTTACCGCAAGACAGCCTCAAGTAGTAATTGTAGGTTTTTTTGTCACTCAACACATTCTTGCCAATACTCTTTTGGGTGAGCCCAATTGCACTTACCAACACAACCTCAAGTAGTGGTTGTAGGTTTTTTAGTCACCCAACACATTCTTGCTAACACTCCATTGATCAGGCCAAGTTATACTTACCGCAGAGCAGCCTCGAGTAATGGTTGTAGGTTTCCTCGTCACCTAACATATTCTTGCCAATACTCTCTTAGTTGAGCCCATATGCACTTACCAACACAACCTCAAGTAGTGGTTGTAGGATTTCAAGTCACCCAACACATTATTGCTAATACTCCTTTGATCAACCCTAGCTGCACTTATAGCAGGGCAACCTCGAATAGTGGTTGTAGGTTTCCTTGTCACCCAACGTATTCTTGCCAACGCTCCCTCAGTCAAGCCCAGATGCCTTACCAGGCTAAACTAGTGTTTGTAAATTTTCTTATCACCAACACATTCTTACTAACCCTCTCCTTCCAAAAAAAAAAAAAAAAAAAAAAAAAAAAAAAAAAAACCTCTCACAATACAAGCACAGACTCAAGGAGTGGTTATAGGTTTCTTCATCACTCAACACATTCTTGCCATTGGTTTTTAATTGAGCCTAATTGCAGTAACCAACACAATGTAACTTCAAGTAGTAGTTGTAGGTTTCTTCAGCATCCAGATCGAAACTAAAGCCACTGCACGCATATCCATGAATTGAAGCTACATACTATTCCAATCCGATCCACTGTTTGCAGGTGCCTTTATTTGCAAACATGGAAGAGAGGCTGTTGGACGCCATATGCGAGCGACTAAAGCCAAGCTTGTTCACAGAAAACACGTACATCGTCCGAGAGGGCGATCCAGTGGACGAGATGCTCTTCATCATCCGCGGCCGCATGGAGAGCGTGACAACAGACGGTGGCAGAAGCGGCTTCTTCAATCGTGGAATTCTAAAGGAGTGCGATTTTTGCGGGGAGGAGCTTCTCACATGGGCGCTAGACCCAAAAGCGGGGGCCAACTTGCCGCCATCAACTCGCACGGTGAAGGCCTTGACGGAAGTGGAAGCCTTCGCACTGATAGCCGACGAGGTGAAGTTCATCACCACCCAGTTCCGGCGCATCCACAGCCGACAAGTGCAGCACACTTTCCGGTTTTACTCGCAGCAGTGGAGGACGTGGGCCTCCATGTACATCCAGGTCGCATGGCGACGCTACACTCGCCGAAAAAATATAGAACTCCGCCACAGCGAGGCCGACTCCGATGACGATGATGACCAGGGGGTTGTGTACGGCGATGGTGCAGGCAAGGACGCCGATAACGAAGAAACCACGTTGATCAAGGGGTTTTCGTCTTCCTCCTCCTCCCTTAGCAACCGAGGCATCCGCGCCACCATGTATGCTTCCCGGTTCGCTGCAAACGCGCTATCCAAGGTGCGCAAATTGAGATCTTCCAGCCTCATCATGAAACCTCCCAAGCCTCCTGAGCCAGACTTTGATAATGAGGATCTCACTAAGGTTCAGCGTTTCATTTGATCCAGCCACGTCACTACTGCATGCATGCATACCTTAATTACATCATCCCCTTTCTAACTTGCCACACATTAGGAAACAACTGAGTTGTCCGTATGTTGGAATCATTCTTACAAGTTCGTTCTTAGCCTAGGATAATGCAACACTACTAAATTTGTCCTAACACGTATTTCTATGTTTGTTCAGTTAATTGAGCTTGAGTTCTACTAGGTATATATTCAAACTAGTATTATATACGTGGCACGGATGTTACTTATACAGTAATATTGTAATAAGTTAAGTAATTTTAACATTTTAGTTTTTTTTTAGTAAAAGTTACTTGGTGTTGAAATTTACATGTAAATATATTTTGTAAAATTGAGATTGTACCAAAAGAGTTATATTATTTCTGTAGAAAAGTCTTATTATTTGAAAACGATAATAGATTATTCTACCAATGTACACATTGTTCTTTACATTATTATAATAGTGTAATGTGCACCAGGTAAGATGATATTTAAATTTTTTGTATCCAAAAGGGTCATATTTTAATTTATTTAAAATATTATACATCTTAAATATTAATATTAATATTAATCATATTTTTGGTCCACCATAATCCTATTTGTAATAGGTTAACTATTACTGTAAACTATAAACTCTTAATATTAATATGAATATATGTTTACCAACTTAATATAATTAGTATCACTAAACTAAATAAGTTAATGGATTAAGACACAGAATTATATGTTTTCAAAAAAAAAAAAAGACAAAATAATATTCCTTGCTCTTTTTTATTTTTATTTTTGAATTATATTCCTTGCTAGTCAACCATCTGTTCCCAATTTCCACTTTCACGTTTCAGAACCTTCACTCCACCATCTCTCCCAATTTCCATTTTCTATTCACTGCAATATATTGTCTCTCTTGCGTTCTCAAAATCTTCTAAGTACGGTGCAAAATGTTGGTCATTATTCTGTGTGGTTAACAGCTGAGTTCTATACAAATATACTAACTGAGTCTGCAGATGATGTCTCTCACCATTATCATAAGGTCTACATTAGGGGTTCTTGGTACTCATTTGATTGGCCCGGATCAAATCAACAACTATTACAACCGCCCCGCATTGGACACTTCTTTTGATACTAACTGAATCTGCAGATGATGTCTCTCACCAGTATCTCTGGTCTAATAATTGTTTTGTTATCTCTTTGAGGTTTGATGACCTGATGAACTCTGACCTAATATTTGCTTTGTTATATTCTTGAGGCTTCTCTCTGTTAGTGATGAACTGATGAATAGTATTTCTTTTTGGTATATATTTGTCTTTGGCTAATAATGTGTATGCTAGTTGTCATCTCATCGCTATCTTATGGAAAGTCCTGGCAGTTAGGATAACAATTGCTTTCATTGTAAGTAGTCTCCTTAAGCTATCAAGTATACTTAAGGGATCTATTAATAATAAACAATTTTGTAAAAGAGTTCCATTTTGATCCTGTTAGTATACTTGATTTTAAGTGCTGTCAAATAATTGCAAAAGGGAGAGTTTGTTAATGTACAATTGATTCATGGTCAAACTGATACATGTTAGTGTATTGGCATAATTATTTGCCATATTAGACTAAGTCTTAGATTTTAATGTTATTTATTCTATACTGCCTGGACTATCTCAAAGAGTTTGTTGGAAGTGTTCGTGGTTATTAGTGCGGAAGTTTTGGAAATGGTCCGAATTGATGGTGATGAGCTTTTAGTGGAACTCCAACGTATGAAAAAGAGCAGCCAGAAGTTTCTTGGGTTTCTAATATAAAATGAGAAATTCTATCTCATTTATGCTCACGCTTTTCGAAGGAATTCTCACATGAATTGGTTAATTATTTCTGCTGCATTCACTTTATGATATCTCAATTTACAAAGTATTAGTGTATGGCATTTTTGTACTTTCTTCACAATTGAAGTTGATGCCGTCGAGTACTAGTTCGAATTCTTATGAAGCTTTTGAAGAATTGGTGATAGGCCTCCACGAATTCGTCCACGGGTGAAGTTTTGAAGAAATAATTATTGTACTCAACGTAGTCCATTGTTGAATGGTGTTGGTATTGTTTTTTATTTCTTCTAACTCTTTGTTTTTTCATAGTGGATTGGATTTCGTGAGTGGCCCCGCAGACGTAGGAGTATTGCTCCGAACTGCGTTAACAATCCTTGATGTTGTAGTTTAATTTTTGTACGTTTTATTGCTTAGTTTTAAATTTGCTTAAAATTAAGCAGACATCCTTAGGTTTATGAATTCAAGACTCACGATCTATTTTTCAAAACTCAACCATTTCTGCTAGAATACTACTCCCTCTCACACTGCCAGCCGACGGTCCTTGCTAATTGCTATAGTTTATGGTTATATGGCTGCCATTCTTGTTGGTTCTTCAACACCTTTTGATGTTCGGTTCGTGTATTCCTATAGTTCACTCTCTAAGTTGGATCGAGCATTCAAGGTAAGTGTTATACTACATCTTCTACCTAATGGGTACTATAAGATATGCATTTTTCGAATTTGTGTTAGATCTATAAAGCCCTAACATTTTAAGCTTGATTTCTGTATCTTGGTATATATCTGCGCAATTTTATAATTTTAAGATACATGCAGAAAATTTTAGCCCGTTAATTTCAAACCTAGATTTTTCTATTCTATAATTTGATGTATATTTGCTTCTATATCCGCTATAGACTACGATTAAAATTGCTTGTATCAACACAGTGTTTGAAAAATTAACATATAATGTAATCTAATAAAGTTAATGCAAATAATATCATTATCTAATTACTAATGTAATTATTAATTATTAATAATGTAATGTAATACTGTAACAACAACAACAACAATAATAATAATAATAATAATAATAATAAGAAAAAAAAACAAAACAAAAGCAGCAAGGGTATAGACTTACCGCATCAGCCATGCCCATTTCCCCAATCTCCCCATCTCTCACTTCTCTCTCTATCTCTCGTTAGCTCATTTCTCCATCTCCCCATCTCTCTCTATCTCTCGGTATCTCATTTCCTCATCTCTCACTTCTCTCTCTATCTCTCGGTAGCTATGTCTGTCTCTGTATTTTCTGATCGCGTGTATTGCTCACCGGAAATCAAATCACTCAAATGTGTATACGATGCTCTATATCTCTCAGTCGCTATGTCTCTCTCTATTTAGAAGTGAATCTAGGTAGGTTCTCCTATTTTTGTATGTAATTAGTTGAATTCATGCTAAAAATTAGTGATAATCTGTTCAGTTTTTTTCAATTTATTAACCGAGAGAAAGTTTTGTACTGATATCTATAAAATTGAAGGGCTAAAATGAATCAATCGTCTATCTAGAGTTTTTTTTATATATAGAAATGGTTAGTTGCATGTACTGTAAAATTGGTGTAGATCTAATTCTTTGAATTGATTTGTTTAGCTATAGAAATGGTGAGTTGCATATACTGTAAATTGGTGTAGATTTCTTCAATTGATTTGTTTACCTATAGTTAGATCTACATTTCTAACTCTGGATTTTTTATGTGCTTTTCTAACAATTTAAGATTCAAAAGTTAAGGGCATAAATTCGAAAAGAAGATGAGTTTTGATTTATTTATGTTTATTTGAATAAAGTGTATACTGATATCTACAAAGGAATATGTGTTTTCTTAGCCAAATATATTGTTTTTGAATTGTCTGAATAATGTGTACATTTTCTCAAGGAAATAGACTCAGATCTTTCCTTCTTTTTTTTTTTTTTTTTTTTTTAATGTAGGAGTGCTCCTTGATTTTGCTTTTGGTATTACTTATCCTTTCAGCATTGATCTCATTTTTTTTCTGCAATTAAGTTGTTGCTATGCCTTTATGTGAGAAAATGAAAATTATTTATGAACTGTTATTTGCCCTGGATTTATTAAAAAGTGATTTTTTTTTTTCATCTCATTGAAACTGTTCTGGCTTATGTTTATTTGTCTGATTAGTTAGGTAACAACTTCAAACTTGGTGAAGTGGTCTTTGCTACATCTTCTCGGTCTATGGTTACATAACTCAAGCTTGTCCTTAATTACAATAACCACTGAAATAATGCAACATATAAATGCAAACATATACACGTAAAACTTGCTTTTACATAAAATGATCTCTGGACTATATCATTACATGCATAAGCTTTCTAGTTGAAGTAGTCTTAAGATGAGGCATTCAATGATGCAGAATTCAGGTGTCTTCTTTGCCACAAAGTGATGGTTAACCCTCTTACTACACCATGCTTGAATGGTGCAAAATTCAGATTAGTTGCTCATGAAACAAAGGAATACAGAAGGAAGAACATTGAGACACAGAAGAAAGTAATGAAATGCCCATCCTGGCAAACTGATATATCTGATTTTCTACAGAATCCACAGGTATCTCACACTTATGGATAGCATCTTAAATACTCATTTATTTCCCAAGTCAAGCTAGACAAAATTAATTGCATTCAATGATCAGCAAATTAAGAATTGTTTGAACTTTCTATAACAGTATAAAAATGAAAGTTCTTGCTTCCACACCATATACCAAGAGTTTGTTTACTGCAGCTAACTGACTGTATAGATTTCACTCTATTTAACATGTAGACATGATAAAGACCAAAAAAAAAAGTTAACAAATAACAGAAAGATAATAAAAGATACTCTATATAAGCACTGCTGGAAATCTGTTGATTTCCGACCACCCTAAAATGGTCGGAAATAGCCTTAATTAGGTCGGAAATGAACTTTCCGACCACTTTTCCGACCAAATTGGGTATCCGGAAAAACCATCGTCGCTAATTCCCGACCATCGGAGGGAGTGGTCGGAAATTCCGACCACTTTCTAATGTGGTCGGGGAAAAAACGACCAGCAAAACGACCCCCGCGAATCGGTGATCAAATTTTACGACCCCCGCAAAACGACCCCCGCGAATTGGTGGTCGGAAAATTGGAGGCAACAAATAAAAAAAATCATTTCACTACAGAGAATCCCTCCGTAGTGAAATGAAATATATATATATATATATATATATATATATATATATATATATATATATATATATATATATATATATATATTGTTGCAAGTATATACAACAAATTTAAAAGATTCTTGAATAGTTTATGAAAGAGAATTCATTTATGAATATGAATATATAATTGAAAATTATAACATTCTGGAATTGAACTTCTGATTCAATCTCCAAACTAATACATCTCTCCATACTGCCACCAACATTGGACCACAGGAGGTAGTGTGCAATCAAGCTGCAAATAATCACAAAAAATAATAAGTTTTAGATAGTAACTCTTGACTTAAGTAGTTCATCGTACATAGCACAAAAAAGATGACAGTATTAGAACACAAAAAAGACTATGAAAACATAGATGAACTCAAAATTAAACACATGTTAAAATGTTAAAAAAATTTAGGTAAATGAATGGGCAAACAAGAAACTAACATTGGCAACTGAATTGAAATGTTGGGATTGCTCCAATGATCTTCCTGCAGCTGGTACGGTTAACAGACTGCTCTAAAGGCAAGTAATGCACAATTAAATCCAACAAAAAATCAATAAACAAATCATAATATAGTGGACTATACAAACAAATATATATACCTGAGCTCAATCTGCATGCTATCATTTTCTTTCTTCATCCTATCAATTTCATTTTCTTTCTTAACCATCCAGCATCTCAACTAACCTATCAACATAAATATGTATTGATATTGCTAAATACGGGCACCAAGTAAACCGGAAAATACGATCGTATATAACAAGGATCAAAACCCGGTTACAAAGCAAGAAATGCTCAAAAGGCTCGGCGGGTCGGCAGTGGGCTTTCCTACTGTCCGAGCTCTCTTTGAGTCTTAGTCTAATAACGGCTGAAAGATCCTCTCTCTCCTCATAAATGCGCTATTTATAAGAGAGAAAAGTGCGGTTGCCGGTCCTCCGGCATGACGGGAACGTGGCGGACATGCGTTCACCTCTTTCTACGCCCAAGCGGGGAAAGGTACGTGGCGGCTGCTGGTGCGTTACGTCGGGGCCCATCGGGGTACTGTTCGGTCCGTGACGTCCGGCTTTCCAGCCGACCACTCTCCGAGGGTCCGACCTCCTGACCGTAAGCTTTTGGACCGAGCCCGAGGTGTAGCCGACCGGTTCCGGAGTATATACACTATCACATAGCCCCCTCACCCCGAAGTGCGATGAGTAAAAAGACACGAAGGAGTCCTTCGGGGTGAACAAACCGAAGTCTAGCCGACCACTCTGCCTCGGGCCGACTTGATCCTTGCGCAGGTGTACCGGAACTCCATGAGGGCTCACTCACGGCGGAAAAACGCTTTCGGCGGGAAAACCCTCGAAACCCGAACCGTTGCGGACACCGCCTATAAATACACGCTCCACTACCGTGCCACCACTTTCGCCTTCAGCTATCCGGAGATCAGAGCCTCCCGAGCATAAACGAAGGAAAACACGCCGCGTCACGTTACAGAGTATTTCTTCTCCTCCGATCTTCATACTCGGTAAGCTTTCCATTTCCTTCCCTTTTTAGCATGATAGAATCCTGTAGTTTAGGTCGGCTACGCCCCCCAAGCTGAACCCCAATCCCTTCGCTTAACTAGGAATTAGGATGTCGGACTCGGACAGCCAAAACGCGTCAGCCCGGGACTACGACGAAGGCGACGAGGCGATCAGCAATAGCTCTTCTCCTTCGACCGGGGGCTCTACCTTCAACCAGATCGACGAAGTAGAGCGCGTTTCACCTTTCCCCGAGGAAAAAGACGGGTCGGCACGGCCCACTGCCTCCTCTGAAGATGTAAGCTCGGCAGGCCCGGGCAAGTCGCCCCGGGTCGTGCTTTCGAAGATGTTTCCTCAACTGTCCCCTCACGAAGCGGAGCAAATTGGCGCCGGCCTTCCTCAAAAGGCCATCCCTCGAGAGTTGCGATATGGTCGGCAAAAACCAGCCCTCGGGGCCCCGTCCCGACCTCGCACGCTTCCGGCCCCGGGTGAAGCAAGTTCTTCCGTGCCTGACCCCCGACTATCATCAACGTCATCTGCCCCGGTGGCCACCAGCTCGTCAGATCCAAACGCGCCCGAGGCCGACCAAAACGCCGACGCTTTGCCTGCGACCCGCAAGAAGATGGTCTTCTTAAACAGCGAGGTCGTTCAACAGCAGAAATGTCTTCTCGCCCGGGCGGAGGTAGATGAGATCCACGCGTTATTACGCGGTCGGATCCCTTATAAGGTCAGCCGGTCGCTCGGCAACGTGATTGACCGTCACATCGGCGACTGGCTCGGGATCCATCTGGATTCCTTGAAAGCGCCGCTGACCTTCCCTTTCTCACCTTTCCTCCTTGCCTTCTTGAGGTACTACGAGGTGCTTCCCGGGCAGATCATTCCGAACGCTCATCGGATGATCGCGTGCTTTCCCCAGATCTGCACTCGGCACGGGTTGATGTGCACGATGGAGCTGTTCAACTTCCTCTACGACGTCAGGCCTCTCGCGCCCAAGCACGGAGGGGGTTATCTGATGCTCCAGTCCCGAGGGCACCACTGTACTCTCACCAACGTGCCCGACAGCAACAAGGGGTGGAAGAACCGGATACTCTCGGTCGAATATAAGTGGAGGTTACCGGTCCCCCGAGTATGGTCTACGCACGTTACCGAGCATCAGTTTCCCAAGCGGACCCGAGCTCTCACCGACGCAGCCGCGAAGATCTCCTCGGAGGTGTACGATTACCGCATCTTCCGCACCCCGGAAAGCTACAAGAGCGCCAACCTCGAGCCCCCAGACTACGGTCGTGAAGAGAAGTACGAGCCGGTGTCGCTCGCCGTTCCAGCCACCGGGGAAACCGCCGCCGAGCCTAGTCAAGGTCGGCGAGACCCAAGCGGGATTCTTCCAACTTAGCCTGATCGGCCCTTTAGCCCGGCTGTTCATACTAACCCATTGTTATATGTGCAGGTATGTCGCCCGAGCGAGCGTTCATTGCCTCGGCCGCCGCCCCTCGCCCCAAGACAAAGGTGGCCTTGGGCGCAAAGAAGGCCGCCAGCAAGCCGGCTGCCGATCCCCCTGTCGTCAACGTCCCCGACACCACCCCCATGGACGGCTCGGCTAGTGGAGGCGCAGCCCCCGACCTACAGGTGGCCCTTGGCCCGAGCCGGCGAGGGAAAGAGAAGCGCCAAGAGACGGAGGTCGAGGAGGTCCTCACCTTGAAGCGCACCAAGCGCCCAGCCAACACCCGACCGGCCGAACTCCACGAGGGCCTGCGGGAGAGGGACGCGCTGGCCTCCACCCTCGCTGACCAGATAAGTGACAAGGTCCCCGGCCTAGAGACCATCATGGGGTGGTCGTGCAACCGGCTCGGCGAGCAAATCGCCGAGGACATCCTCCGGGTAAGTGTCTCCCTCTATGTTAACCAACTCTGATCGGTGCAGTAGTCCTGATCTGTTTTCTCGTTCTCAGCTCTCCCATACGACGACCGAGCTTTTCAGTCGGGCTCGGGCATTAGAGGGCATCCGAGAGAAGGAGGTTGTGCCTCTTCAGAAGCAGACCTCCGCGGCCGAGCGTAGAATTCAAGAGCTGGAGAATGAGCTCGCAGCCGCCGAGCACCGAGCTGAAAAGGCCGAGAAGAAACTCGGCGAGGCGGAGGCCCGAGCTGACAAGGCAGAGAAGGCCGAGCAAGAGGCCATCGACAAGATGAAGGACGCCAGCAGCCTTGCTCGGTTCATCTGCACCGACGAGGCCATAGCCAAGGAGTTCCTCACCGCCTTCATCAACACGGAGGTCGGGGACAAGCTGACCTGGGTGTACGGTCAGTGGGCCTTCTCTTCGGGCTGCCAGGCCATCGAGGAAAAGGTTCACACGGCCCTGATCGAGGGCCTCGAGGAGTCCGACCTCCCCGCCGTGATGGCCCTGCTCCCTGATAAGGTTGCCGATCCCGGCCCTAGACCGTACTCCAAGCCGGGTCCCTCGGAGTGAGCGGCTGAAGCGGGGTCTCCTTAGTTTTGAGGACGCGGAGCTCGGCCCGCTATGTGCCGAGCATCTTTAAACAGATCTTAATAAAACTCTTTTGTCAAAACTCTGCGTGCTTGTCTTTTGTTTCAAAGTTTAACAGGTCGGGCACCTTACTCCCGAGATGGGCACCTTGCTCCCATCGGCCTCAAAGGGCCATCAGGTCGACTGACCAACTAAATCGGGCACCTTACTCCCGAGATGGGCACCTTGCTCCCATCGGCCTACCGAACCTCAAACCGGAGCGAGAATGTCCGAACAAACTGAGCCGAAGCTCTTCATTTAATTAACGAGATTCTTGATACAATAAGGGGCTACTCTTAGCCCAATTACAATACCCCACACTCCAGGGTTTACAATTTCTAATCCTCTAATGGTGAAACAAGACCAGATGCTCCGAGTTCCAAATCCGATCGACCGGCTTTCCCGTGGTTGTCTCCAATTTGTAGGTGCCAGGTCGGATTACCGCGGAGATCACATACGACCCTTCCCATGTCTGTGCGAGCTTTCCGCCTTCATTCGGTCGGCTAGCCTTCCGCTCTCGAAGAACATAATCCCCCACTTGAAAGTATCTCGGCCGAACTCGGAGGTCGCGGGACTGCCCTCCTTTCTTCGACATCAAGCTCGGCGATCATCATTCGCTCGTTACCATCTTCATCATACGCTCGCTCTCGAGAGGTCGGGATCCAGGCTTCGATCGGCAGCCGAGCTTCAGCTCCGTAAACTAGCGCGAAGGGAGTTTCCTTGGTCGCCTCTCGAGGAGTCGTTCGGTACGCCCATAGTACATAAGGCAACTCATCCGCCCAGCTTCGTCCGGCGTCGAACAACTTTTTCTTTAATCCTTCCAGAATCATTCGGTTTGCATTCTCAACCTGCCCGTTCCCCTGGGGGTACGCCACGGATGACCGGATAGACTTCGCGCCGACCGTAGCTAGAAAATTTTGAAAGTATCGGCTCTCAAACTGCTTTCCGTTATCCGTGATCAAATGCACGGGAACTCCGAAGCAGGCGATGACATTCCTCCACACAAAACGTGCGCATTGTTGGGCCGTTATGGTCGCCAGGGCTTCCGCCTCTATCCACTTCGAAAAATAATCGATGGCCACGATCACGAATCTTTTCCGGGCTGCCAAGGTCGGGAACGGACCTATGATGTCGACCCCCCAGCGAGCGAAAGGGATAGCCGTGCTGATTGGCTGGTAGAAGGTCGCCGGTCGCCCGGGCGTCTTTGCGAACTTTTGACAAGCCTCACATGTCCTCACTAGGCTTTCGCAATCTAACTGAATGGACGGCCAGAAATACCCTATGAGTATGATCCGGCGTGCAAGCGATCGGCCTCCTTGATGAGCCGAGCATAATCCCGAGTGCAGCTCCTTCATGACGATCTCCGCCTCGAATGCATTTAAGCACCTCATCAATGGACCCCCGTAGGATCGTCGGTAGAGACGGTCATCCACGATCTGAAATCTGGGAGCTCGAAGCTTTACTTTACGCGCCCGATCTGCCTCGTCCGGCAACAGCCCATCTTGGAGGTAAACTTTAAGGTCAGTTATCCACTGGTCTTGTTCTGCTTCAACCGGCTCGATCTCAAGGGCGTCGATACAAGGCGCGACCGCTTCCTCAATGCGGGCTATCTTCGATATATGCTCGGGAGCCTCGTGCACTAGTCGGGATAGCATGTCGGCATCGGCGTTATCCGACCTAGGAATGTGGACGAGCTCGTGAGCCTCAAAACGCCGCAGGATAGCCAGCACCTGATCTCTGTAGACCATCAACTTATCACCATTGGTGACGAACTCACCATTCACTTGACCAACGACCAGCGCGGAATCTGTTCTAGCTCGGATAGCCTTCGCGCCTAGCTGTTTCGCCCGCAGCAGTCCGGCGATCAAAGCTTCGTACTCAGCTTCATTGTTGGTCGGCGAGAAGTGAAGCACAATAGCATAATAGGCCTTGAATCCCTCGGGAGTCGTGACAACAATCCCCGCGCCCGCTCCTTTCTTCCCGCTGGACCCGTCGGTACTAACCTCCCACCACTCCAGGGTTTGGGGATCACTCGGATCCACCTCGGCGTCCCGAGCGGTACATTCTACCATGAAGTCGGCCAGGGCCTGAGCTTTGATAGACGGTTGGGGCTTGTACTCCAGAGCAAACTGTGTCAGCATCATGGCCTACTTCACTAGACGTCCCGACGAAGTGGAGGTCCGGAGGATGGCCCCAATCGGCTGGTCTGTCAGTACTCGGACATTCCGACCTTGAAAGTATGGCGTTAATCGCTTTGCGGCAATGGCAAGCGCGAACACCACTTTCTCCAGCCGAGTGTACCTGAACTCCGGTCCTTGCAAAGCATGGCTGACATAATACACCGGGCGCTGTACTCCCTCGTCATCGAGTCGGCATAAAACGGCACTGACGGCCCGATCAGAAACAGCTAAGTAGACCTCCAGATCCTCCCTGGGCTCAGGCTTTGACAGAACAATCGGGGATGCCAGATAAGCTTTAAGATCTTCGAAGGCCGCCCGACTCTCCTCGTCCCAAACGAATCCGTTGGACTTTTTCAAGATCTTGAAGAATGGATGGGCTCGGTCGGCCAGCTTGGAAAGGAAACGGCTGAGCGCGGCCAATCGGCCGGTAAGTTGCTGCACTTCCCTAATGCTGGTTGGGGGCCTCATATCCAAGATGGCTTGGATTTTCGCCGGGTTCGGCTATATCCCGCGTCGGGTCATCATATAACCAAGAAACTTCCCGGTCTGTACAGCAAATGTGCACTTCTTGGGGTTCAATCTTAACCGATGCTCGCGCATGACTTCAAAACATGCTCGGAGATGGCCTGGGTGGTCGGTCCGCACAGTGCTCTTGACGAGCATATCGTCGATGTAAGCTTCCATAGAACGTCCGAGCAGGCCCCCAAACACTGAATTGATCATCCGCTGATACGTAGCCCCGGCGTTTCTCAACCCGAATGGCATCACTCGGTAGCAGTACAGCCCATCCGGGGTTACGAAGGCGGTCTTTTCTTCGTCGACTTCGGCCATCATGATCTGGTGGTACCCTTTGAAAGCATCCATGAAGCTCATGAGCTCGGCTCCCGCTGTCTCATCGACCATCTGGTGGATGCTCGGAAGCGGATATGGGTCAAGGGGACATGCGCGGTTGAGGTCGGTATAATCAATACACATTCGCCAAGCCGGGGGCTTGGGAACCAAGACCACATTCGCAACCCATTCCGGGTAAGTAACTTCTCGGATATGTCCCGCCGAGAGCAGGGCCTTTACTTCTCCTTTAACAAACTCGCGTCGATCCACGGACAAATGTCTTTGCTTCTGCTTGACGGGCCTGGAGGTCGGGCTAACGGACAGCCGGTGACAAATAACATTGCGGTCGATCCCAGGCATGTCTTCTGGGCCCCAAGCAAAGATATCGACAAATTCTCACAATACCTCGAGGATCGAGCGCCTCAGGTCCGGGCTGAGGGTCGTCCCGATTCTGATGCAACGGTCCGGTCGCTCCAACTCCAGCGGCACTTCTTCTACGGGCTCCGAGGGCCCAGGCTGCTCCTTCTTTTCATCGTCCTTGCGCCGAGCGATGGTGTTGACGCGGGAAGTGCTTGCGGCCTGCTTCTCCACCGCTCGGACGTAGCACAATCTTGCTGACCTCGGATCTCCCCGGACTGTCCCGACACCTTCCGGAGTCGGGAATTTCATGCACAAGTGGGGCATGGAAATGATTGCCCTCATCCGAGCTATCCCCGGGCGTCCCAAGATCACATTGTGCACACATGCCAAGTTGACAACGATAAACTCCATCTCTACCTTCAGAATTTTTGGGTAAACTCCGACTTCGACCGGGAGGACGACCATTCCCTCGGGGTGGACCATATCACCAGTGAATCCCGACAACGGGGTTCGGACCGGCGTCAACACCGTCCTCTCGATCTTCAACTTTTGAAAGGCCTCCAGGTACAACACGTTCACGCTGCTGCCCGTGTCCACCATCACCCGCCGGACCTCGGCCCCACAAATGTCAACCGTGATGACCAGGGCCTCGGCGGATTGATCTCCTCCTTGGGGGAGGTCACGGTCGGTGAAGACTATCGGCTCCTCCTTCACTCTCTTGTCAGGTTGGTCGGTACTGATTGAACAGACGGGCAAGTCCCTCGACCAAGCTCGTCGGCGCTCTGAACTGTCGCCCCCTTCCGGACCGCCAAAGATGACGTGAATGATCTGTTTTGACCCTGCGGCCGGAGGGTCGTGGTCGGGTTCCGGTTCCTTGTCCTTCTTCTCCTTATCAGACCTCTTGAAATACTTCTTCCACCCCCTGCGTCGATTCTTCTTCTTCTCAGCCGCGAACTGCGCCAATTCCCCCGAGCGCAAGAGGTCCTCGATCAGCCCCTTGAGGACATGGCATTCATCGGTCTCATGCCCGCGATTCCGGTGATACGCGCAGTATTTATCCTTATCAGGTCCATCTCAGTATTTATCCCGAGACTGGGCGCCCACGGACGCGCAGCGGACGCGCGCGTCCGTGCGGCGTCCAGCCTCTTGGCCGAGCGCCGAAACGCAAATTCGTAGGAGGGCGCGCGGTGGACGCGCGTCCACTGTCGCGTCCGCCCGTTTTCTGCCCACTTCGGGCCGCAAGTTCGGGGTTGTAACGCCCCGATCTTCCACCTTTTTCACAACTTTAGGCATATATGGACCCCAAATAACATATACACACACAAAAATCGTTATGAACATGAACAATAAAATTTATCGAAACTAAATTCAAGA